>OZ005659.1:261403007-261741014 GCA_963930645.1 Salticus scenicus
TTGCGTCTGGCGCCAGTTAACGATTTTGCATTGGTGACTCATTTTAAGCCAAGTTTAGGGTTGCTATTCAGTAGCGTTGTTTTGATTTTTTAAATTTTCTCGCACAGTTTTCATGGAAATAAAGGAAAATTTCAGGAAAATTACGCGTCAGAGTGCAAAAAGATTTTTTCTTTGTTCAACGAATTCTTTGGCACTATTTAAAAATCAAAACGACAGCTTAGTAAATTATCATTAAATTGCGCTATTTTAAATAATTTCCGTTCGACAATTACTCTTTGTGACACCTCGTAACGATTGTTGCTTGGTTAGCTTAGTTGTGTCAAATTTTGGGTTAATGTTTGAAATCGTACTTTTCCATTTTAAATTTTGCTACTGATTTAACGTTAGAACAAATAAATAATTATTTGGCACAGTTGGCGACTTTCTTTGGAGTGGTGCGTTATCTGATAAGCTAGAATGCTGAATTATCAACACAGACTCTCGTGCACATTTTGCTCCGAGATATTGATTTAATAATATTATAAAAATGTGCTCTTTCTCCATGTCGCAACAATTCATTGGTTAAGGATATGTTGGTTATCTTCAACCGCCCATCCGCATAGCAATACTTTAATAATTTATTCTTCAATTTAATAATTAGTTGACTGGTAGGGTGGGTTTAAGGTCGCACTATTACTTCTCAGTGGGTAATTGGCGACAGTCTAGAAAGCACCCCTAAGGTTGGTCCGAAAACATGCCATCACTATTTTGGTTCTCTATGTAGGGGAGGGCTCCCCCGCTTCGGTGATCCCCAGAGGTATAACTTGGATGGGAGCATGGAGGACATCGGATTTGACGTGTACTAGCCACCCTTAGTGTACACGACGGTCTTTGGACGGCTCGAGTATCGAACCCGCAATCTGCCAATTACGAGCTCGGCGCTCTACCGACAGGGCTACTGCGGACCCTCCAATTAAATAAACTTCACGGTTTACAGATGACACGTTTCATCTCTTAATTTTTGTTTTATCTCATCTTTTAGATATGTATTTTAATGATTACTTTAGATGACAGAAAAACGTCTTCATATCCCTAATAGATTGTTCAACATAGATTTACATTTGCTGGTCACTGATGGCTTGCAGAGCTGTGTGCATAATTATTAAAAACTATGTTTGAATAATTATGTAAACTGTGAGATTAAAGAGAACGAAATAGAAACGTCGCTTTAATATAGTTTAATTGTTTTTTGAATCATCATAGTTTGTTTAATTTCGATATTTATTTTGCGAACATTTCTTTTTTCTCCCCCTAGTTTTCAGTGAGAATAAACATCTCATTCAAATATTCAAATTTTGTGACAGTTTGAAGCATTGTTTAAAAAAAATATTTTAGTAAGATAATGATAATAACTAATTGTAATCAGTCTTCGATAACATCATTCTTTTTAACACAAAAAGTACGTTAGACGTTAACAAGATTTAAGACCGAAAGCACGATTATTATAAAAAGATGATCTTATATAAGGTCCTGTTTATAATAAACATATAGTCTCAAACTATTAGAAACATTTGGGTGTTGTACTTTTTTGTCGTTTATAACTGAAAAAGAACTGAGAGCTAAAACACATCCAGAGGAAACAATTGTGTATATATATATATATATACAGGACGAAGCAAAAGTTTAGACAATGTTGAAATTCATGCATATTTCGAAAAATATTTAATCAATTTTCCTAACATAGCTTGAATGTAATGTGCTGTGCATATAAAAAATATTTATAACAATGAAAAGTAGTATTGTACATATTGCAAGTAATTAAATGGTAACAAAAATATAATACTGTCTCAAAAGTTTAGACAAAAATTAAATAAAATCTAAATAAACAATTTTTAAAATCTAATTGTGCATCCGTGCTTTTGTATTACTTCATAAATACGAGATTCCATCAAAGAAACTAAATTTTACATAGTTTGGGGATCGATGTCGTACTATGCATCCTCAATAGATGTCTTGAGTTCCTGTACAGAAAAGTATTGTCTACCATTGCTATAAACTTTGCGAGACATGAAGCCCCAAAGATTCTCTGTATGGATAAGATCTGTGTTACATGCTGGCCAATCGAGAACTCTTATATTATGAGAATAAACCATGATTTTGTATTGTTTGCAGTGTGAATCGAAACATTGTCTTGTTGAAATTGCCACTGAAGGCCACCTAGAAGCTCAGCAAATGACATTATGTTCTTTTCTAATGTCTTTATATAATGCTGTAAAATTTGACGATCACTGGCAAAGGCCAGAGATACTTGTCCATTATAGCAAATGGCTGCTCAAAATCATCACTGAGACCCCTCCTTATCTGCGACTGAAAAAACCTAGAGGTTCCTTCCGCAATCATGCCAATACGATGACCAGACATCTGAACCATCTAGATTCTACTTTTTTTCATCGCTAAATATCACTGATTGCCATTTCTGTCCATATGACATATGCTTTCGAGCCCACAACATTCTTTGTAACTTATGATGGGGCTTCAGAGCTGCTTTCTTTTACATTTTGCTATAAACTGTTGTTTCTTTTTCCACAATTCGTTTACAAATCGTATCCTTTGATACAGAAAGTCCCAATGACCTTTGAACTCCACGTACACTCATTTGTTTGGTACTCGCTAGTCTTTTTATCAGGCGATCCTCTTATATACTTCTTACACGTGGTCTCCCAGATCTACATTTTGCTTTATATTCACAACCACGCTATAAAACTCGATGGATAGATTTCTTAGATCTATTAATAATAGCCAAAATTTCTTAGCCCCGCTTCCCTTCAGCTTTCAACTGCCAAATCATTGAAACCTCATTCCCTTGAATTTTTTTATCTGGCGGCATGTCGACTACGAAGCGTTATCGTTTGCAGAACTTAAATACTCAAAATCTATGACATCATCGATATTAAATTTGCATATCCCAGCAAATATTCACAGAAACTCATAATCGTGTCTAAACTTTTGCGATAAGTAAATTTTTATTTTTATCAAAAAAAAATTTAAATTATAGCAAATCAAACGACTGTCTTTTGATTATAGCATGTTAAAATATATTTTAAATATATCTAAAGGTTTTTTGTAATTCTGACGTCATAATTCTAAATTTTAAAGATGAATAACGTCATTGTCTAAACTTTTGCGTCATACTGTATTTATATTTGAGTAGGCAAGTCATTCAAATGTGGATTTTTAAAAATTGGTTGCAAGTAATATTTTATTCTTTTATGTTCAATTTTTTTTTTTTTTTTTTTTACGTTCTGCTGGAAAACCCTAAACATAGATAAAGTCGCAGAGAAAGCTGATAACTAAACAATCTCATTATGCTATGGAATGAAATTGCACATTCAGTTGGGGTATATAGATCTAAATTAATCAATAAATACCCAAACCTCATAAAAGTATGTATTCAATGTTGAAAGTTTATTACCCATTGACTGTTTGAAAAAACGACTGCTTCTTGTCATAGAGAGGTTGAAGGAAATAAATTTGAGATTAGAGTGTGAAATCTATCACTTTTTATAAGCCAAATAAATTTCTGAATTATTTTCTTCTTGAAGTTTATTTTACGTAACCGTACCCAATTGAGACTTTAAATTGGCTTGAAATAGTCTCCTAGGAAAGAGGAAAAAAACTGCTTAAATATGAATTTTGTCTAAAAATTTCATCGCTGCAGTATATATGAAAAATATATAAAAGGATCATATAGTGATTGATATTAAATACTGCGTATTAATTAAATAATGGAAATAATTTCAAAAACAACTTTTAAGAAAAGTTCCGGAAAATTGGATGAAAGTTTCAGAATTTTTATCCTACTAGCTGGAACCCGTCGAATTCGACGAATATTTTATTGACCGTAATATTGCAAAAAACGTCGCATCATTATTTAAATGTATTTCAAGTTAAAACATCTAATATAATTTACGACATTTCCCTTAAAAAGAAGAAAGTCAGAAAAATGCTTATAAATAGAAATACTATATATGACATCACTTTCTACAAAGTACAGTCAATGTGACGTCAAACTGACTCCAAATAAACAGTTCCTATCTTTCATTTTCTATTTCGTTTAATACTAAGAATACATGTTAGCTGACCCGTCCGGCGTTTCCCGTGCCCATGATAATAACCTTAAATGAACCTTAAATTTGTATGATTTTATACCCTTTAACTCGATTTAGTTTGAATTTCTGTTTTTAAATGAAAGCATCACGAAAAAAATAAAAAGCTGTAACAAAAAAAAATTACCTCGAACCAAACGAAACTCTGCCTTGTGACCCCGGTGCCAGCGGCAGCGCATACGCCGGCCGCTAATAACATAAAAATATTCAAAAAATTAACCTGAAACCGAACGAACCCGCCAGGTGTTGCCCGGGCCCATGATACCTTAAATGAACTTTAAATTTGTATGATTTTATACCTTTAACTCGATTTAGTTTGAATTTCTGTTTTTAAATGAAAGCATCACGAAAATATTAATCAGCTGTAACAAAACAATTACCTAGAACCGAACAAAACTCTGCCTTGTGACCCCGGTGCCTGCGGCAGCGCATGCGCGGGCCGCTAATAACATAAAAAAATTCCAAAAAATTAACCTGGAACCAAACGAACCCACCCGGCAATGCCCGGACCCATGATAATAACCTTAAATGAACCTTAAATTTGTATGGTTTTATATCTTTAACTCGATTTTGTTTGAATTTCTATTTTTTAATGAAAGCATCACAAAAAAAAAAAAAAAAAAAAAAAAAAAAAAAAAAAACCCTCAAACAGAACGGAACTCGGGCTCGTGACCAGGTGCCTGCGGCAGCGTATATACAGGCCGCTAATAACATGAAAAAATTCTCAAAAATGAACCTTGAACCGAGCGAACGTCTGACTCGTCTGTAGCTGCTGCTCTGTCTGTAGCTGCTGCACTGTATAGCAGGCATGCATGCTACGCACGCGTTGCAAAATCCACTTTCCTCCACCAGGGGGGTGCAGTATGTTGTATACGAACATCACCAATCGCCTTGAATTTTCAAGACTTTTCAAATAAGGTGTCACTGGTGGTGTCAACTGCAAAATCCTTTAGTTGCACTTTCTACCGCCAGGGGGCGCAGTGTGTTCTGTACGAACATCACCAACGGTCAGGAAATACCAAGACCTTTAAAATAACATGTAACATGATAGGGTCTACAGCAAAATCACCTAGTTCCATTTTTCACCACCAGGGGTCGCACTATATTGTATACAAATATCCCCATTCGACATGAAATTTCCAGACCTTTAAAATGAGATGCTACATGCGTGGGTCTAGAACGGATTTTCCTCTCAAATTAATTTCCCCCCTTCCCCCCCTCCAAATCTACTTTCCCCCTTTTTCCCCCCTTTAAAATCGAAAATTCCAAATTCGCAGAAAGTTATTTTTTAGTATTCGACTCTAGTCCCCATATATACAATTTCTTCACCGTGAAGTAATTTGGAGCTTAGTTAAGCTCGTAAACGTGTTTTTAACCCGAAACGGGTGGGAAACGGTTTCCCACCCGTTTACCCTGGGCAGGAAACGGTTTCCCCCGAGGGGGGAAACCATTCGACTTTTTTTTTTAACTTTCTCTTCTCATAGCACATCTACAGACCAAGACCTTTCTTTAGACACCTCAACCGAATTTTTACACCAAGTAGTTCTCTCAATATAGTGGAGACAGACAAAAACATGTTTCAAATTAATATATAGATTTTTCCCCATTTTATTATTCATAGTAAAACATTTTTTCATGCTTTATTTAAATAATATTGAGTTTATAGTTAAATGGATCAGTATGTGTTTCCTGTTGCTTTACTTTATAATTTTATAATTGATTTTAACAAAAGTAAATATTAATTTCTTTCAAGTTTTAGTGTTTGTTATTCCATAATTGGTAAACTAAAATTTCAAATATTTTTAATTTTTACATTTATTTTCTGAATTAAACTGGATTTTCATGTATTACGTTCACTTTTAATAAAATATTCTGGTCTTCGTGTATTTTAACTTATAAGGAAAATAAGTGTCTATGGCTGATTGTTTAGGTTTTTTCTTTATCTTTCAGAAAATAGAGTCATGTCCTCAATATCAGAGCGTAAAAGAAACAGAAAAATATACAAACTTTTTAAGTGAGACGATGTATACATCAAAGTTAATAGGGTATGGCATTTACTCTTAATCTTTTTTTATGTTTATTAAATGAATTGCGTTTTTAAATTAAAAAAAAAAAAAAGTGTAAAAGAAAAAAAAGTGTAATTTTTTTTCTTACATGTAAAAGTCGTGCGGAGATTGCATAATTCAAATTAACAATTAAAAAAGCACTTGATCAAGTATAATAATAATAATAATAATAATAATAATAATAATTAAGTATTTAAACTTTTTTACCAGAAAAATTATATTTATAAGTAGTTGTTTTCCTAGTGCAATATAAAAAAAAAAAAAAAAATACTAACAATGGCTTTTATTAAGTTTTAATAATTATTTATTATTTAAGTGTTGTACATTTTAATTTAAAGATATTATATGGAAATTAAACGGTTAAGCATTTTATAACCAATAGTGTCTGATTTTTAAAGAAATTTGATAATACTTTCGAAAACAAAAAAAAAAAAAAAAATCATGGAATAAAATCATTATAGTTTTCTAAAATTTTGGAGTTAAAGAATCTAAGTCAACTGATAATTGTCTTCATAAATGTTTGTAAAATGTGTGCAGTACAGGGTGTAATGAATTTTTTAAACTCATAAAGACTTGAGAATGTTCATTTTTTTTTTTTTTTTTTTTTTTTTTTTTTTCACAAATACCCTTGCAGGATTAATTTGCCTAGGCCTGAAACCCGAATTCAGTCAAATGTGCTTAATTTTAACATCAACATTAGCCATTTTTTTCAATTTCGGTCATAACTTAAATATATACTGATATTTGAGCTATAAAAAATTATATATACTTTACATTTACTAATAAAATTATACTTTAAATATATTATCCTTTTTTTAAAAACATGCACCTACAGCAAATATATTTCGAATACGTTTCGTATTCATCTTCAGTGCATCATTGTGATACTGTCTTTCGCTCTGGATTGTTATCATCCGACGAAAACAATCCAGAAGAACACAATCCATTTGGACGAAAACAATCCAGAGCGAAAGACAGTATCACAATGATGCACTGAAGATGAATACGAAACGTATTTGAAATATATTTGCTGTAAGTGCATATTTTTACTTTCTTCTATATGTAATATAGAGAAAGTATTGGATTCGCGAAAATTTTCGAAGTCCATTTTTTGATGGATTTACATGTTTTGGGATATGGAGAACACGAATTAATAGTTTTTAAAAAATGTCTGTCTGTCTGTCTGTCTGTCTGTATCATTTTTTTGTGGACGCTGTATCTCACGAACCAATGAATGAAACTTAACCAACCTTGGTATTTAGTTGCACCCTGACATAAACTGGTGCTGATTAGATTTTGGGATCAATCGCTCAATAGGTGGCGTTGTGATCGCATTTTATGCAAATTTTTAACATGGCAGCATAGGACAAAATTCCGTATAAATGGGCATAAAGAGAGTTATTTTACACTTGTGATTGTAAAATTAATATGAATTATTGATAATAGTAGTAGTTAGCTAGGAAAAAAAATTTGTGCATGGGGGGGGGCATCGGTTCCCCCCCCCGGGGAAGTAAATTTTCAAGATGGGTATCTTTCGAAAGGTCTCGTTGATAATAGTAATAGTTAACTTGGAAAAAAATTTTGTGTATGTGGGGGCATCGGTTGCCCCCCCACCGGGGGGGGAAGTTCCCACCCGGGGGGGCAAAGTTTCAAGATGGGTATCTTTCGAAAGATCTCGTCAATACCTTTAAAACGAATGGTTGAACGATAAATCTGTGATAATTTAAACCAAAGTTATCGATTTTTTTAACTTTTAACAAAAAAAAACTTAGAAAAATATCGCAATTTTTTTTTTTTTTTAACGAAATTTAACCAAACTTGGTATTTAGTTGGTCCCCGACATAAACTGGTGCTGATTATGTTTGGGGATCAATAGCTCAACAGGTGGCGCTGTGATAGCATTTTATCTAAATTTTTAACATGGCAGCCTAGGACAAAAATTCGTATAAATGTGCATAATTAGAGTTGTTTTAAACTTGTGATTGTAAAATTAATATGAATTATTGATAATAGTAGTATGTAACTAGGAAAAAAATTTTCTGCATGGGGGGGCATCGCTTCCCCCCCTGGGGGGGAAGTACCCCCCCGGGGGGGATAAATTTTCAAGATGAGTATCTTTCGAAAGGTCTCGTCAATACCTTTAAAACGAATGGTTGAACTATAAATCTGTGATAATTTAAAACAAAGTTATCGATTTTTTTCACTTTTAACAAAAAAAAAAAAAAAAAACTTAGAAAAAAAAAAATCGTACTTTTTTTTTTTTTTTTTTTTTTAATATTGTTACTGATTGAATATGTATAGGTAAATATAGAAGAAAGTCTTGTGGTGGCCACAACATACTAGTTTAAAAAAGAATAATATATTTAAGGTATAATTTTATTAGCAAATGTAAATTTAATAACTTAATCCATTTAAATAACTTAATATGTATATAAAATTTCCTTTTTATTTTAATTTTTTTTATATAATGCTTTTTATGTTTTCAGGTATTTACAATTATTTTATACGAAAAATCGTTCTTTCTCACACCCCCCCCCCCCTCAAAACAGGAAATTACAACGCCTTCATTAATTTGAAATGCTGCATGATCATTCTCCTCTATTTTATTACAATTCCTTAACGATACTTTAATATATGCGTGGGAAAAAAAATTACTACAAGAATCCTTTTTTTTTTTTTTTTTTTTTTCCAGGCCCTTAAATTTAAAACATTGAATCACTGTAGATTTTTAAACACTTTCCAATGTAACATTAAAAAACTAGTGAGCATAGGTGGACTCTGCTCAGTTCCCCATCATATTTATGTTCACATAAATTTCTAGTGCGAGACATATTATAATCACGGTAAAAGAAATGAATTTGACCAAAGCTTGATACAGTGACAGAATGCAATCCCCGCCTAATAGGCTATCCACCGTTCACTTCGATATATTTATCTTATTCTAATCTATTAATTTATTTTATCAGGGTCAATTCCGTTGTTTAGTTTTCATGCTACTGTTTCCAATGCAATAATCCTCAAAACTCATATTTATATGAAAGATTTACAATTTCGCTATATTGATAAGATCGTAAATTACGAATAATTTACGAAATTTTCCTATTAGAATATTTGTATTCAATCATGTTCAAACAAATATCATAAATATAATTTTGAAGTTGTCTAATGTATTTATGATCCTCAAAATGGAAGTTTATGCTCAATTTTGACTTATTCTGACATGTTAAGTAAATCGTAAATTCCAAATAACTTACGAATTTTTTTAAATTGGAAAAATCATAGTCTATGATGTGCATGCCAGTATCCTAAATAATATTTCGGAAGTGGTTTGACATCTTTACGATGAAAATATCCTTCAAGATTGATGTTTATGTGAAATTTTGCTCTATTCTGCCATGTTAAGAAATTCGTAAATTTCCAATAACTTACGAAATTTTTATATTGGAAAATTCATAGTCATTAATATTCATGCCAGTGTCTTAAATAATATTTCAAAAGTAGTCTGGCATCTTTACGATGAAAATATCTCTCAAAATTGACGTTTATGTGAAATTTTGCCCTATACTGCCATGTTAAGAAATTCGTAAATTTCCAATAACTTGCCAAATTTGCAAAGTAGCATATTTATAGTTACTGATGTTCATTCCGGCATCAAAACTGATATTTTAAAACTGGTTTGACATTTTTACAGTAAAAAGTTTCCATTTAATGCACGTTTAAGTGAATTTTTGTCCTATTCTCCCATGTTAAGAAAATCGTAAATTTCTCATAACTTACGAAGTTTTTTAATTCGAATTTTGCAAATGAATAGAGTTCTTTCCAGTATCAAAAGTAATATTTTAAAACTGATCTGACCTCTCTGCGATCATTTGTTCGTGAGATATCGTGTACACAGACTAACAAACTTACGGACTAACACACTAACAGACACCCTACAGACAGACACCATACAAATTTTGTCATTTTCGGATTCCTCACACCTGAAAACGTGTAAAAAAGTCAAAAAACCGAGGTCGATATTTTTAACAATTACCTAAGTTCCCCATACCTATAGTATGATGGGGAACTAAAAATAATGCAGCTAATCCCGTTTGCTGAATTTGTATTTTTTACTGTAATATGGTTCAAATTCTCAGATTCTTTTATTTTTATGTATGAAATGATGATTATGGAAGAAAGTGTACATTAAAATACTTTTCCCTTGAAGCCTTTTGGAATATGCTAATTAGCCATCATTTTAAAAATTTCATTTTTTCTTGTTTTAAGAAAAATTAAAGCTATATTCTCCAAAAACTTTGAATTCAGATTGTTACCATAATAACTATTGAAAACTTCAATAATAATAATAATAATAATAATAATAATAATAATATTTTAAGAATTTAGTTCTGGGAGTCACTGGCCAAGTAAGTTTTTCAGCAGACTTGAAATACAATATATGCAAATAACTAAAAGAAACGGGAAAGTTGCTACTAAAAAGTGAATTGTCGCTACTACTAATAAGTACTCTACTAATAAGTATTTGTACATTTTCGAGTTTAGACGTTCTGTCAAATATCCAGAAATATTCTTTATGAATTATCTTGAAATTTTCGGAACAACAAATATATATTGTATTTCATATATTTCAGCAAATGTTTTGTCCTAATAGAGAAAAGGGGAACTGTAAAAAAAGAAACAAAAAGCAAATTGTTTTGGATCATCCTGTAAAAAGTAATACCTGAAATATGTTTAGTTGTAGCATGCGATTAAAAGGCTTCTTTTAGTTACCTATATAAATTTTTATAAAACTACCGCATACATACAAGAAGATATAACGGTTTCTTGAAAAAATTGCAAATAAAATTGCCATTTTTAGAAACATGGCATACAACATTAGATACAGCATACTGAAATCAAAAATGCAAAAATAATGTTTTCAGGTTCTTAAATTGTAAAATATTGAATCTCTGTAGATTTTTAAACACTTTTCAATGTAACATTAAAAAAAAAAAAAAAAAAAAAGAGGATAAGCAGCTAATCCCATTTGTTGAATATGTATTTTTTTATTTAACATGGTGCAAATTCGCAGAAACTTTTATTTTTATGTATGAAATTATGAATGTGGAAGAAAGTGTACTTTACATATTTTTTTCTTGAAGCATTTTGAAATATACTAATTAGTCATCATTTTAAAAATTTAATTTTTTCTTGTTTTAAGAAGAATTAAAGATATATTCTCCAAACTTTGAATGCAAATTGTTATTTTCCCCATAATAACTATTGAAAACTTCAATAATAATAATAATAATAATAATATTTTACAAATTTAGTTCTGAGAGTCACTGCACAAGTAAGTTTTATTAACGGACTTGAAATACAATATAAGCAGATAACTAAAAGAAACGGGAAAGTTACCACTAAAAACTAGATTCTCGCTACACTATCTGCCAATAAGTATTTCTTCGTTTTCGATTTTAAACGTTTTGTCAAATATCTAGGAAAATTCCTTACGAATTAGCTTGAAAAAACATACGACCCTTCGTCAGGCGAATACAGTAGGCACGAGTGCTGCAAGCATGCGGCAAGCAACTCACGAAAACACGGAAGAAAACACGCCTCACGAAGGGTCGTGCGTTCTTTCGACCCAAAACAATCGTTGCGAGTTTATTGCATTTTATGGTGGTTATCTAAAGTTTTGTACTTATTACTTTAAAACATCAGTTCTGTTGTGCTTTATTATTATTAGTGTAACAATATTTTCCGGACGAAAAAATTGTTATGCATTATTTATATTAATGGTGCTCGTTTACACAGTTTTTATCAATGGCTTAAGTAATGCGTGTATTTTGTTATTTAGGAATATAACAAAAAGAGAAGATTCCATTGTAGATGTCTTAGGAACGATTAAAGAAGAGGACATGGACTCAGTATCACAATCTTCCCTTATTGCAGCAATTGATCATAATCGAGAATTTGATGAAGATCAAGTAGAACAAAGAAAGCCTAAAAAACGTTTCAAAGGAATAAGACGTTTCTTCTCTCGACTGTTTAGCTGCTGTTGTAAACCCCCGTAAAGACTTGGGGATGACTCAAAATAGGCATATATGGACCTCCACATTTTTACGAATGCAAACGTGGTCCTTGTTTACAATAGTTTTGTAAAACCTCTATCAGTTTAAAATCATTGAATTTGTAAATGTAAAATGAATCGCTGTAACAATAGATTGTTCAAACCTCAATCAATAGAAAAAATAAATATAAACAATAGTATTTGTGTCTTTTATTTGTGTCTCATTTTCTTTTCCTATTTTACGAATGCATTAAAAAAAAAAAAAAAAAGAAAATATCGCATACTACCAGTAAAGCCACATTTAGTTTTAAAATTAGTGAATAATTATTAAAGATCAATTGGTAGAAGTTTATTATACATATCTGTAAGTATCTATCTTAGAAAGTCGTCAATTGACCAGATCCTAGCACGTAATCCCACTCTCTCCCCTCCATCCTCTTTCATCCTCCATCCCTACAAAATTGGTACATTTTGTAGTGATCTACACCTTATCTACACTGTAGTACACTGCTCGGCATGAAAATCCCCTCCCAACACTATTTTGGCAAATTCTAATGTAAAATGACCTCCTGATTCGGAATAGGACGCCCATTTTGCCCTATCACCTACCGTTTTTTAGAGACTACCATTTTCACCTACTATTTTTATCACTTTTCAGTAATTTTATGGCTATAAATTTAATTTTTAAGGGGGGGGGGGAGATTATTTTAACTGTTAAATATCTTCTGAGGGGCTACAGAGTTGAAAAATTCTAAAGCATCAACATTTGCGGCAAGGGGAAAATTTAGGGAAAGGATTTGCCACTGAAATTATGTATTACATTTCTTATATTTTTTTTAAATCTATTATTAATGTTATTTATTAAACATTATATATTTTTTGTTTTTAAGTGTTAAATTAATTCTTTTTCCTTCTCCATGCAGAATATTTATGTTTTAAGAGCTCTTTTAATTGTAATAAATTCTTGAAATAGATAACTCATGAAAAATTAATGTTTTAAAATTACTAGACGTATTGAATATTTTTAAATGCAATTAACCTATTTTACACATTCCTATTCTCTCTAATTGAGAAAATGTTCACCAAAACATGTCATTCTTTATTTTGTAAATAATGGAACAGGGCTGAATAAATTCATTTCTAATTTCCATATTTAACTTAGGACTTTTGAGAAATAGGGTTGATTTTCAATTAATATATATAATATTTTAATTAAATTATCATCCCTTGCTTGTTCGACAAGAATAAATTCATTTATTAAATAATGTTAATCCTGCATATCAAACTATATTTTTAAATTAATTTTAAAATTTCATAAAAGGAAACTTTAATATTTTGGATATACTTGCTGTAGTTAAAAGTAATTATATTTTTAAGTATGATTAGTTTATTTTAAAAAGGGTTATTTTAAATAGAAAACGGGAAATAGATGGCATAAATGGGTATAATTTTTTCTCTGAATAATAATACATCTAAAAGTCTTTAAAATTCAAAAAATTATCTCAAAAAAAATTTTTTTAAGAAATTTTTAATTAGTAGATGTTTTCTTCTTCTTCTTCTTCTTCTTCTTTTTCTTTCTTTATTCACCAATACTTCGTCTAATTAAATTATAAATCCCATGTAAATATGAATTTGTTCTTTCGCCTTATGAGTACCCAAAGCGATAAACGTCGATTTCAGTGATTGTAAATAATAACGTTTGGAACGTATAACGGTAAATAAAATTAATGTAAATATGGCAAATAAAAATTATTATTGGTTAAATGATTCTTCACATGTGAAGGTGTCAAAAACTTATCTTCTAACTTCTACTGGGGGTAGTAGTATGTCGATTTTCGGCCGGTTGGATGGACGTTTGCATGAGCAGCAGGTCAGCCGGCTGTGGACGCCAAAGGGTTAATGAACGAAAGCATTCCTGCCAGTTGTTACCACTAACAATACACTTGATCTCTTAACCCTTTAACGTTCATTGGTTTCGCAGCGAAACCAAACATTTGACATAATTTAACAATTTTTATGCAGCAGTTTTTTTTAACATTTCTCCCTTGTTTTAATAAGGTTTCAAACTTTTGTTCCTTTTCTGTTCGGTAGATAGCAACACTATTCCAAAATTTAACAAATAATGCTTCAAAGGAAGCTAAATGCCTAAATCACTTGAAGTTTCTTAGAGTGCGCGAGTGCGAATTGCTGGTTTTATGATGCACTCATGTCTGGTTTTTTTCATTTGATTAAGAGCTGGACTATTATTTTCACCTGAAACAACTTTTACGAGTTTATGTAGTCTATAATGTTTACTTATAAAATGTTTCATTTATTAAATTAAATATTATTTGAATTTAATAATGTTAACTTATAGATGTTTCAAACCAAAAATTTCTCGAAAAGGAACAATACTATTTTTTTCTTTATTAAATATTTATGATCAGCTATGTGTCTAAAAGCCATTTTTAAAATTAGTTTAGTAATTTTTAAAATAAATTAAGTAGTGAACGTTAAAGGGTTAAAATGGAAGAATGAAAATAACTCAACTTGAGTGAATTTTCACTCATTTTTCTAGAAGAAACGCGCCTTCTCATCTAGAGTTAAATTGAATGAGTTAAATTGATTGAATTAAATTAAATGAATTAACATAATGCACTGAAACTTGAGTTACTTATTTGAGTAATTTAAAGTATTTGAGTAATTTATTTATTTTATAAAAGATTTTAATACAAATGATTTTAATAAACTGGATCACTTTACAAAAGCACTCATCGTTGCACTTGCGTGCTACTGAAGGAACGGGTTGCAGCGAGAGCGATGTTTACACTTACAAGGTGGTTGAATCAGCAGAAAGTATCGATAACTCAGGTTCGTTTAAATAAAATGCTACTGATTAACTCAAAGAATTGCATTTTAACTCAAATCGATTTAAAAAAATAACTCCTGTTTGATACGGAGAATTAAGAGAGTGCCGTTACTAAGGTTAAAATTTCTTATCATACCTTCTACAAATACAAGGATATAAATTAAAATTTAATGTGAAAGTTTATGAAAGTTTTTTTTTTCTTTTTAATCTTTAGCAAGAATATTTTATTGTTATGTAGTTATATATAGCTATGTCCGTATACGGAATACCTACGACTGGCACTATTATACTCTACACTGTAATGCATATATATATATATATATATATAAATAGAGAGAGAGAGAGAGTAATTAGTAAGTAATTAACATTAAGTAATTAACAGCTGTATAAACAAATTAAAGTAAAAGAAATCGTTAAATAAACAAAAGCTAAAATTATAATAGGTTTATTAAAAAAGTTTCTCCATATAGTATGTTGTTTAATTTAACGCTATTGCACTTCAAATAATTTGAGACGATATATTATAATGATAAAGAGTTTCTCGTAGGATCCCTGTAAAAATTATTAAGTGCTATATTCCTTAAAATCTAAGCAGCTTGTGCGACGGTGACTTGTAACATGCAAATAAATTTCATCTTAATCAGATAAGTCATTTAGGAGCTATCGCCTTTTAAGTAATTTGCGCCCATAAGCCATGATGATAAAGAATTTTTATTGTGACCCTGTAAAAGAACTATTAATGCTAGATTCTCCAAACTTCTTACAGTTCGTGCGATTGTGATCTATAATATGTATATAAATATACAGTTCATTCGGATAAGGCACTTAAGCGCTATCGCTCTTTGAATCCATAGGCCATAGGCAATATGTGAGTCCATAGACCATAATAATAAAGAATTTTTCTTTGTGTCCCTGTAAAAAAGAAAAAAAAAACTATAATTTCTATATTCACAAAATTCTGTACAGTTCGTGCGACAATGACCTGTAACGTGTATATAACTTTTCAGCTCAATCGAATAATGCATTTAGACGCTATCATGTTTTAAATACTTTAAGCCCATGGGCCATAATGATAAAAGATTTTTATGTGTGTCCCTGTTAGAAAAGAAGAAAAAAAAATAAGTACTATATTCATCAAACTCAATAGCATCTGTGTTACTGTGACCTATAATATACGTACTAACTTTCAGCTCATTCGAACGAAGCGTTTAGACGTTATCGTGTTTACTGACACAGATGCACACATACATACATCACCGTAAAAATGCCAAAAATGAACTCAAGGTACTTCAAAACGTTTAGATACACCAAAATCACAAAATCGAACTTTTGTCCTGATTACAGAACTTTTCTTACATATTTATGTACGAAAAAAAAAAAAAAAACATTTTACAGTTAAAAATCAATTAAATATATGGTCATATACCTATAAAATTATTATATATTATTGTATATTAATTATTTAGAAAAAATAATCTTCTATTTAATCATATATATATATATATATATATATATATATATATATATATATATATATATATATATATATTATCTGTTAAGATAAATATCTAATAGAATGTAAAACAAATTGATCTTCTTTTAAAATTAAAATAAATTGTCTTTTCAATTTAAAATTATTTTACTGTTAATTTGAATTTATATACGCATAGACACTTCTTTAATATTTTACTAGAATAATATTAAGGGTTCTTTTCTTCAATTCCTAATTCTTTTATTTGTACAATCTTTAATAGATTATCGTTTAATCGATTCAATTGTTTTTCCTAGAAATTCTAATTTCAGTAACTTTTTTCCAAATTTGGGCCCTTTATATCTTCTAAACCTTTAAAATATGTCATTTAAATTTAAATTATTATTTTTTTTAATATGGAATTGTATTATTTTAATAATTTTAAATACAATAGCAATAAAACTGTAATAAAACTACACAGCAGATTAATATTCCTAGCTCATTTGAAATATTAAGTGTGGGGAATATTTATCCTTATCATTACATAAAAGATAACATAAAAAATCTGGTGTGAAACAACCACAGAACTTCCATTACCCACTATTACACGTATTATATACATTTTTAGAAATAATGTGATCAGAAGACACAAAATTGACCTAACGAAGCAAACACCTAACAAATTTCCTATAAGAGAAAGCCTATGTATATATAGATATAGATATATAGATATAAAAGACATGTAAAACAGAGTTTACATAGCAAGTTAAAAAATAAAGAAAAAAAATGATAGAGTTATTTTTTGAAACACCAATTTCCGAGATCTAAAACTGATCTACCTAATCAGAATGACTGTTAATTTTCCTGCAATTACCACGTAATACATGAGAAAGAATATCTAAAATGGATTTATCTAACAAATTTCAAGAAAATCGTTAGAGCCGTTTCTGAGATACCAACATTTACCAAAACTTGGCATACTCAATTATTGACCGGAAAACAATAATTACATACAAAAGGACATTTAAAAAGGAAAAAATATAGCGAGTTTGAAAAAAATCCGTGGAGCCGTTTTTAAAGAAACGCACTTGCGAGACCTGAAATTGTGCTATTTATACAGGGCGCCTATCAATTTTCCTGGACTAACCAACTATATTATTCGAAAGCACATCTAATAGAGTGTTTATAAAGCAAATCTGAAAAAAAATGTTGGAGCCGTTTTTGAAATACGGACTTACGGTCCCACTTCCGGTTTTCCAATTTTCACCAAAATTTAGAAAATTTTTCTGTACACCAGTCCTGTCTCAATTCTTCTGTAAACCAGTACTCTGTTTCGTAGTTCTATCTTTATTAGTTTCAGAGATATGATAGTCAGAAGATTCCCCACATACATACACACACACTGGCCAATTGCAAAAAACTACTTTAAGGACTCGGGAGACCTTAAAACGTGTAAATCAGGTGAAAACTCGAGATTGAATTTTCGGATCGAATATAATGCTTCCATTACCTACGGTAGTCGGGTAATGGAAGTAATAATTAAAGCCACTCGAGATTTTACATCACCGATTTAAATAATTCAACGACTGTCGTTTAAAAAAGCAACTCTACCTTTTTTTTTTTTTTTTTTTTTTTTTTTTTTTTAACGGGCAATGGAATTTGATTTTCAAAGGCAGAGAAAACGCCGTGTTGTGATTTTCGAAATTCTGAAGCAGGTTTTATCAATGCGTTTTTCGCAGCATCGTTTGACATTAAATTTATAGCGCAATTTCCCCCTCAGATTTCTTTTATGGAAATATTATCAGTTAAACTGATTTCTTTTGGGTTTATGTATTCGTTTTCTCTTTCGATGTGTTTAATCAAGCATTTTGATCAAAGTGAGTTGTGGAAAACATTTTGCTTTATTATAGCATTCATGAGAAAAAAAAAAAAGAAATGAAATGAAACTAAAGACGTATGGCATTTATTCGAATAATTGTGATACTTCAATTTTTTTTCTTTTATTATTATTATTATTATTTGATACAATCAATAACCCAACAAAAAATAATTTCACCCAGTGAAGTAATTTACGTTTTATTCTCGTCCTTTAACGTTCACTCCGTTATTTTCTTTTGAAAAGTGCTGAACTAATTTCGAAAATCGTTATCAGAAACATAGCTCATCATTCACGTAATATTTCTCTAATGGGGACCAGATACGATTAAATTTTTTCGGGACGATACTATAGTGATATACGATCACTATAGTACACGCGAAGATAAAAATTAATATTTATAAATGGAAAATATTTAAGCACGCGGACTCAGTTAAATGATTAAATAAGAAAAAATGACCACATTTGTCTGATGACATTATTTTATGGAAAAATGTGTTTTTAGAAGTTGCATCTTCAGAACATTTGCAAGTATCATTTTAAACCTAGCAATACTTTAATGATATACAGTTCCCACCGCTTATTAAAATCACATTCGCTCTGAGCGAAAATGATTTTATTAAGCGGTTGATTTTTTATATCCGGTGAACGTTCCTGCACTTAAGGAAAAGGTATTACCTCTCTGAATTTGGAAAGAAACTTCAAAAGGTAGCGAATAATGGAATTAGTAAACAATATTAATTAATTTTGATAGATAATTAATTAACTGTTCATTCACTATAAGTAAATTAAACGCATTCCAAGTTCCCATGCACTTTCCTGTGAAGAAAATCATGATTACTTTACCAACAGTTCACTCTCTGTTCTTATAAATTTAAATCTTTCCGTTTAAACCTCATGAAATGTAGTAATTTCAAACTAAGAACTAGAAATTGCCATTTAATAATTAGAAATTAAAATATATATATACATCATTTCAAATGAAATTTGTAACTTATTATTGCGCTTTGAAGAATGCGTTCCTTGAAATTGTTACGGAGATAAATTATGAGGCGTGTTTACTTTGTAACTGTGCTGCAAGTGCAAAATCTTTGATAATGAGCGATAACGGAGGTTTTGTTATGTTTTAATTTCTTTTTCTATTTAAGAAAAAAAAACCACAATGTAAATTAAACAAACAAAAAAAAAAATTAGTATAAATGATATTTTTGGCTGTTGAGGAAATATTTTTTAGTTTATTAACCGGCGATGCTGATTTTATTAAGCGGCAGCTTTAAAAGTAGTTTGTATTGATTTGATTCCGTTCCTGGCAATTTGATCAGATTCAGTGGCTGATTTTATTAACCAGTGAATTTATTAAGCGGCGGTTACTGTATACAGAGTGTGAATTATTATCATAAATTGACTAAAAAACGCAATCATAAAAAGTATAACGTAAATAGGAATTAATTTTTTAAACAAAAAATGTCACAATAAATAAATAAAAAGTTGTTGCCAACATGGCGACAAAAATTTTAAAGTCATCATGGGGGTTCTATACTAAAACTGTACTTCCTGCAGAAATATGAAAACTGGGTCGTCAACCATGAATTTTATTTTGAAACCGTTCTTTGAATGATTTTGGTTCCACTATTACACAATATTTGTTTAGTTCTAATAATAATCTGACCTCTGGCAAATTAAAACTTTAATTAGGCGATGAAATTAATATGATATTCATGAGTTTCAAATTTTAAAGGTGAATAAGAAAAGAAATAAAGTGCGAAAATTTCGCACGGCTTTGCTAGTAAGTATGTAAAAAGATAAAAATTAGCATTTTATTTTCGAGAACGTTTTGATTTGAAGCATATCTATGCTAATCTCATTAATTTCAAATAATAATAATTCAATAATTAAATGAATTTGTAAGTAAACATTATAAAAGTTCACGAAAGTTGATGCAAAATAATAGCTCATAAAAAAACAAAACTATTAATTACAGATGCATAATATTTCTTTACAAAACTTCTTACCAAAATATTTTTTTATTTTGGTATAAGAACTATACATAATATAAAAAAAAATCTGATATAAAATCAGAGTGATGCATAAAAGAATTTCATATTTCCTTTAAGAAATTACGAGAACGTGATCAAATATTAAAATTATTATTATTTATTCTGCGCGCAGTTTTGTAGAATTCCAAGTGAATCGTAATAGACACAAATTTATCTTCTATTCTAACTGAAAAAGCACACTTCGCAGAAATAAATATCAGTTGCTAAAATTAAATTCCTAAACACGTTTCTAGATACAAGAGAGGGATTATGATAAATATTGCTCGTATTTGCCGAGTAAATGTAATTTGTAAGAATAAATTCATAAAATAAATCACCTTAATCGTTTTGCAAAGAATGTAGTAGCATTGCAGTAATATTCAATAATTTTGACGGAAAGAAACAACATTACTATTTGTTGAATGAATAAATGAAAATATTATTCGGGCCTTTTTATATCATTAATTTTTAGAGTATTTAGTAAAAAATTGAAATTATTTATATTGAAATAAAAAATATCCCTGAATTTTAGTACTGTTACTTTGGTTTATGTTAGTTACGTAAATTATAGTTTATTAATTAATAATTAACATTTATAAAATGCTCTGTGCCGAAATCGGTTACTAATAAAATGATATCAGAATATATTATTTCTGAATATCGCTAAAAATAATACTCAAATAATACTTTATTTTCATAACATTACTTATTTCAATAAATCCTTTGAGTTGTTAAAGTTTTATTATGCATATTATGTTTTATTAAGAATATTATGTTCATTTTTCATGTGTTATCGTAGATCTTTAATCTCTACATATAATAAAAGAAGATCTGTGTGCATATCCGTCGCTTTGTCGATAAACGGCTGAGCACAGAGCTACAGAATTTTACATGGAGGTCGGTATTGACCTTCCCTGATACATCTCGAAGCCCGATTTACGAAATTTTGATTAGTTTTTTTTTTTTTTTTTTTTTTTTTTTAAGGAATTAAAATACATTAATTTCTGATATGATCGTCTTTAGAGTAGAAACATAAGAAAAGTAAAAAAAAAAACTTTCCGTATCCGGCTAGCTCAGTTGGTTAGTGGGTTTGATCTTCCAAGGGCCAATGTGTCAATTTTTGCAGATAATTAATAGAAAGGATGCCAGTTGATAAAAGAAAATCTTTCTGTGTCTTCACAGTATCCTAAACCTCAAGGATTACGAGAAAAAGACCATAAACAAAGTTAAGCTTAGAGGTGTGTTGGTCGCTTTTTAAACAAACAGCTGATCGCAAAGCTACAAAACTTTGCACCATCCATTTTGACCTTTCCTGATGCCCAGTGAAGCTCGATTTCTAAATTATTGATTAGGCTCTTTTTTTTTAAATTAATTATAAAGTTTTCAGCTGAGACGATTGTCTAGTGCTGCCCCCTATTGCCATAGTTTGAAAACGATAATCTGTCCGAAAAATGTTTGCCAGATAAACGTAATTCTTGAATAATAACAGTAACACTTATCGTCCAGTTAACACCTAAATTGAAATGTCCGGTTAGGTGTAAAGGCCAGCAGGGGAGACCCGGAACCAATATAGTGTATTCGGATGATATAGTGTAGAAAACCAATATAGTGTAGAAAACCAATATAGTGTAGAAAACTATACTGCTTTCCTTCCGTGTATGCGGATGATATAGTGTAGAAAACTATAGACCAATTGATTGAAACTATAGACCAATTGATACATTTCTTGATTGTTATTTCTACACTGTAGACCAATATAGAGTAGAAAACGATGCCAAAGGCGGCGGGGACCCGAAACTGGGTTTTAAGCGATTTCCATGGAATTGTTTGTTGTTTTTAATTGTACAGTGATTAAAAATATAATGATTAACGTTTTTTGAAAATCCCTTTAAATATAGTGACTAACGAGGCAGGTAAAATATGATAGTATATATAATAAAAAGGGTTAAGAACTGTTGAGAAGATTATGAGCCGAAATAGATAAATCTTGTTCATATTTACCTTATTTTATTCGTTTTGTTCATTTTATCACCTACATAAAAGGGTCTGTTATAACATCGCCATTATAATTCGAAACATATTTTTTAAACATTGTATTTCCAGTACCTACAATTCAGTAAAAAAAGAATAATTATAACAATAAATTGATTGATGTGTAAAAATCGTTTAAATAAGAGCTCAAATGAATCATGGCAAGTTAATTTTACAATTTTATTAAATAAACAAAACTTTTACAGAAAAAACTAGTATTTTATGGACACCACAAGACTTTCTTCTATATTTTCCTATACAAATTCAGACAGAACAAATTACTTAATAAAATTTTTATTCATTAAAATTATTTTCCGTGGTGTAACACTAAACGTACTTGAGGAAGTCAATTTCGTGCTGACATCAGAAGAAATGCTTCTTTTTCTTCCATTAAAAATGGAAAAAAGTCGATAACTTTGTTTTAATTTATTACAAATTAGTATTACAACCATTCGTTTTAAAATAATTGACGGACTTATTAAAAATACACATAATGGAAATTTACACCTCCGCAGGAAAACTTTCCTCTAGGTGGGAGCGATGCTCCTCGATACAAACAGTTTTTTCCCTAGTTTACTACTACTGTTATCAATAATTCATATTAATTTCGCAATAATTCGTTAAAAATAACTTTCGTTGTGTACATTTACACGAAATTTTAGTCCCATACTGTCATATTAAAAATCATGAAAAAGTACGATGACAGCACCGCCTGTCGAGCGATTGATCCCTAATTGTAATCAACACCAGTTTAGGTAAAGGTTCAGCTAAATACAAAGTTTGGTTAAATTTCGTTCATTTGTTCATGTGATACAATTTCCATGAAATTTATGATACACACTCTAACACACATAGAGAGACTAACAGACAAACATTTTCTAAAATGGTCTAATCGTTTTCAGCACATCTCAAAAGGTGTAATTTTTTTAGAATACTATACTTTCTTCTTATGATATACAGTGAACTCTCGTTAAGACGGTCCCGTTTAAGATGGATTTTTCGTTATTACGTACAAAAACAGAATCGCCGGCTAAGGCCTATAGGAATTGCATGTAATAAACATCCCTTTATACGTACAATTCATTCGTTAAGATGGACATTTTTTTCCCTCAAAGCTTAATTTCTTCGAAAAAGAGTCAGTTTCCAAAATATGTTCAGATTCAATATATATATATATATATTTATATATATTTATATATATATTACATGAAAAGGTTAAATAATAAAAGGGTTAATCTCTTTCACTCTGTCCTATTACACTGTGGGAGGTAAATAGTATTGATTGACAGTGACAGTTGGGGTCAACAATTTGCACCTGTCTCCACTTCTATTGTGGAGACTGGAGACATAGCAAAGGATTTTATTATCAAGTTGTACTATATGAAAAAAGAAGTTTTGAAAGTAAGTATCGGTTATCATGCTTTTATATTTTCAGTGAATAAAAGGATTTGAGGAAACAAATTTTCGTTCGTGTTATACTGTGTATGTGTACACAATAGTGATTTTAGAGTTCATATAGAACTTCAGTTTATAAACTCCTGTTATAACGGACTCTCGTTAATATGGACAAAAACTGCTGGCCCTTGATTGTCCGTTTTAACGAGAGTTCACTGTATGTAGAAGAAATTAAAAATAGTACTGATACTTAAAAAATTGGATGTACTTATTTATATCCAGACCTTCATATCATAATATACTCATTACTATAAAAATTTACGCACCAAGAAGTAATTGTTGGACAGTAATAAAACTTGGCATGAAGGTACGTGCCAGGCAGATATGCAAATTATTAGAAATGCAGCGTGATTTCGCGCACCAGAGGGCGTTGAACTTCGTTCTTCTTGGAGTATAAAACAGGTAAGCAGAGCTTGTTTGGTGTACATAATGTGTTGTAGAGAGACGCTTTTTTAAATAGAGACACAGTTACGCCGCCGTCGAGGACAATACGAGCAGCTGTCAGAGTACGAGAGGGGAAGAATCATCGATATGGAGGAATCCGGGAGATCAGCTCGGCGAGTAGCCAGCCACCTAGGCTGTTCTGATTTTACTGTGAGGAGGTGTTGGGACCAGTGGACAAAAGAGAGGTCGCTTACACGGTGACTAGGATCGGGACGCACTCGACAGACCAGTAATCGAAAAAAAAGTCTTATGATACGAAACATACGCATAGCACCAACTGTCTCGTTGTCCGCCATTCGGATATATGCAGCACTTACACGACCTGTCCCTGTATCTATACGTATCATCGCAAGGCGCCTGGATGAAGGACATTTGCTAACGTCGTGCTCATTACGTGTGCTGTTAGCGACACTTGACTGAGATTATCCAGGGTTTCTAGGTGCTGCCAATAATGCCCACCCCCTCTTCTCCTCCGTTTGAAGTGGTATCGTGCTCGACACATTTGGATTGCAGCCGAATAGAACCAGGTCGTTTTCCTCGACGAATTCAGATTCAATTTGAGCAGTGATGACAATCATGTACGATTGTGGAAGCACCGAGGTGAACGCCTCAATCCTGACATTGCTTTACAGCTGCACACCGCACCCACAACTAGTGTGATGGTGTGGGATGACATTTCATATGACACACGGTCATCCCTAATATTGATCCATGACACTTTGAGAGTCCAGCGTTACGTTCATGACATCCTTCAACCATAGGTATTATCCCTCATGGCAGGGATCCCAGGAGCCATTTTTTAACAGGACAGTGCTCAGCTACACACATCAAGGGTGTCACAGGACTTCTTCTGCCAAAATATCACCCTAACCCGGTCTGCTCGACCCCAAGATTTATCCCCAATCGAGCCTATCTGGGATCACTTAGGACGGCAAGTTGGGCAGCCTACGAGTTCCGACGAATTAGAGACGCGTTTACAACAAACGTGGAACGAGATGTCGCAGTACATCATACGGGACTTGTATGCTTCAATACCCGCCCGTACCGCATCGTGCATCACGCTAGAAGTGGCCCAACAGGGTACTAAAACCACCATTCTTTCGTAATTTTTTCTTTAATAAATGGTCATTTCGCTTTGATTTTGTAATCCTTTACTTATATCAATGTTGTACTTGTGCATGTAAAATTTTGTTTCCTTCTGACAACTCTTTCTTGATGTGCAAATTTTTATGGCAATAAGTGTACATTATTTTCAGTGTTTTTTTTTTTTTTTTTTTCCCTGTTAAACAGCTAAATACTAAAAATAATATATATATATATATATATATATATATATATATATATATATATATATATAAGGCAGAAGGCCTGTTGCATTTACTTTGTATTAATTTGCAATCTTTCTTTTTCCATTAAATTTTCAGTTTCTTTATTGTTGAGTTGTCAACTATTCTTAAAAATCTAATCATACTGTTAAACACATAGTAATCAATCTGTAAATTTCATTGTTGCTTCATAGTTTCATCATTCTTTATCTGCTATGAAATTTTGATTTTTTTTAATCCATTATGACTCCTATTCTGGTCTTGGCAGGTCCAGTGTTGCCGGCGTGAAACTAGTTTAACCTCACAGGCAAGTCAGAAGTCTTGCCGCCTGCCTCCTTCCTTCCTTTCTTAAGTTCCTTAAATTAATTTAACATAAATTTTGATTTAGTTTACTATGCTTTTCTGTTAAGATTTTGTTGAGTTAGTTTATTGTTTCGTTTGTTATGCAGGCTGTTAATTAATAAATTTGGTTTCTTTAAATACGTGTATTTCATCCCCTGATGAATTTTTTCACCTTTCTGAGCTTCTCCTACATACAGAAATTTTTCAGTGGTCTTTGTGGTTTCAGTGATCTTGTATCTGTGCTTGGCTTCTACTACGCTTAATAAATCATTATTATATATTATATGTATATATATGTATATGTGTGTGTGTGTGTGTGTGTGTGTTTTCATGGAACCCACGAAAAGATGAAAAATAAATAATTCATTTTATGTTTATATATGAATAAAAGTTTTTAGAAATTTTCAGAATAAAATCAGAGGTATCCGAAGAAATATTAGTTTTGCTAAAAAAAAAAAAAAAAAAAAAAAAAAAAGAAAAGAAAAGAAAAGAACATGATAAAATATTAAAATGATTATTTTTTCCTTACACTGTGTTTTCAAATGTCAAATAAATCGTTTTAGCTGCATGTTTGCGTCTATAAATTTAGTTTCCATTCTAACTGTAAAATACGCATTTGTCAGAAATAAATATTAGTTGTCCAAACAAAATTGCTATTCACGTCACTAAGTATATGATTGAAGTTATGATAAATTAAATTTTTATTTTCCATGCAAATATAATGTGTAGGTACAAATTTATAAAATAAATCATTTTAATCTTTCCAGAGTAACTTTTTTATTTCAATAATATTCTCCTCTTGACGCAAGAAAATGTAAATATCTTTGTATATGAAAAATTCTGGAGTGACTTCACTCGACTTTCCCAGCATTTAGTAAATATTTTTTTTTTTTTTTTCCCAATAAATATAAATTAGAGAAGTCGTTAAACAAACCATATAAACTAATTATTAGAGTAATTTTCTCCAAGTTGAATGTAGTTTAATGAATCGTATTTGATCCAAACTCTTTTATGTGCCTTTGTAAAAAATCTATGCTGACAATATCATATAACCATCTGTTTTTATTTTTCTTTATGATTTAAACCAGTAGTTGCTAATCTTTTTGCCTTCATGGACCACTAAATTCACAATTTAGAATCTCTCGGACCACTAAATTTGTAATTTAAAATCCTATAAACCACTAAAATTATTGATCAAAGACATAAATACATTTCTAGAACAATACTCGCAGAATGCCCGTTTTATAAATACGAAATAAACTTAATTAGTATTTAAAAAAATTACAAATACATATTTTATTGTAAGAAAATGTAAAAAATTATTTAATCATAAGAACGAAGTTTTAGACTGCTGTGTATCCGCCATCTTGAATATTCAAGCTTCCATGTTAACCTATGGGGAAATTTAGTCCTTTAATAATTAATACAGAAATCAATAGTTTTGCAAAATATTTGTCAATATTGCAGAGGACAACTTTTCACAACTTTCTACAGTTTTCTGTCTTTCTTTTTTTTTTAAGAAGCAATTTTTAATGCATTTAAATTAAATTTATTCTGAAAGAATTTGCATATGTTTTACTTTAGACGTCGATAACTTTATTTCAGTGAGGAAAATCTAAAAAGAAAAACTCTACCAAGATTAACCTTTTTTTTTTTTTTTTTTTTTTTTTCGTGTTATACCACTTTTATTAGCTTTTAAGTATTTTTGTATTAATTATTAAAGGACAAAATTTCCCTCTAGGTTAACATGGAACCTTGAATATATAAGATGGCGGCTACACAGCAACCTTAAGGGTTAGTTATAATACAACAAACAATTATAAGGGAAGAACGGGGATACTTTTTTGCTGCTTTCATATTATAAAAGACTCGAAAGAAACATTTAACTGCGCTGATAAGATAAATTGCTGTTTCAATATATCAAATTATATTTACTGAATCTAATGACATATATATTTTACTGTTACAATATTAAAATACAATGGGGACATTGTATTTTTATACACATTCGATACCTTTGAAGAATTCAAATATCCTAATACATTTAGAACAATTCCTATCTAAGCATCAAATTTATATCAAAATTTCACAGAGTAATGTCTATAGGTGATACTTGCAATTAAAATTTTTGTGATTAAAGATTATTCCATTTATCCTCTCTCTCATCCAGAAATTTTTTTAAGTCTAATGTGAAGTATCAGTGACTCAAAAAACTCTGTAAATTTAGCATCAGTATAATTTCTAATAAACATTAAAAAATGCAAAGAATTCCGCGACTACTGTTTTAAACAATTTAATACGCGAAAAGAAATCGTTAAATAGTCCATAGACCAAAATGTTTAAAACTATTTTATTATTATTATTATTATTATTATTATTATTAGGTCGGAAGACTATTAATTTCAGTCTGGAGTTTTTTCAGACCAGTTTTGCGTAACACCAAAATAAATTAAAAATATCAGTCCTATCGTTATAAAATTCGGTACCCAATGAAAGGGGCGATTTTTCTAAATCCAGGAGTGCAAACAGTTTTTAGACACAATCCATTAGATTTTTTAAAATTGACTAAAGTTTAAATTTTAGGTGGCAACACTTCATTTTAATTCATTTCAGTCATTTTATAAAGTACGTGGCCCAGTTTTACAGTCTCAAAAAATGAGATAAAAAATAAATTTTAATTTTAAATTTCCCAGATTGAAATTAATAGTTCTCCGTACTAAACTAAATTCTGTCCTTGACAAAATTTTTATTTATTTTTTTATTTATTTATTTTTTATTTTTTATTTATTTTTATTTTTTTTCATTTGGCTTTTAATTTATATGAAATTATTAAAAATGCCAATAAGCCGACTGTAAAAGTCAGCCTGTTTGTCGGTTGAAAATCTCTCTGAATAGGCCCAGTGGCTTATTGAACTTTATTTTATTTTATTTCGGGGAAAGATTGTAAGTGTTACAGTCGCTGTATATTAATCAATCATTTTTTATAAGATTTATTATTATTATTATTATTATCATATTATATTTTACTTACACAGCTTCTATTATTGAAATAAAGAACAGAACAAAGATAACCCATTTTTTGGAAGAAATATTTTTCACATAATGAACCAAAAATATCTTATTGTTTGGCTTTACAAAGTTACATATTAAAGCCAATCATTTTTCTATTTTTATCAAAATTGAAAACATAAAAATATTAAAGTTTCGACAAACGCTTCTAAAATTTTCTTATGGCTGAAAACGAGATCCTATTGGAGAGAAATCAATCTTCATAAAATCACGAAATAGTTTTCGGAACATGAAATTATTGGATATTTGGCAGTCGTTAAAAGGCTTCGAGAAAAATCAACAAAAATTTATATATATCCCAAAAAACGTTTTTATGAGAATGAGATTTGGGGCTTGAAATTTGTTGGGGAAAAAAATTTAGAGGAAAGTAATTACTTTCGCGAAAAATCAACTTCAAAATTTATCTGAGAAGTAAATAGGAATATCCTGAAGCTCTGAACTGTAATCATAAAACGATTATTTTGAAAGCTTTTAAAATTTAATACGATATTTCGTTTTCGTTTTTTCTCCAAGTGGAACATATTATGAAAATGCGCAGTTAAAAGTCACACTAGAAACACTACTGTAAATTATTTATTTTATGTCTTATTTAAAAGAAAGAATAAAAGTAAATGGAAAAAAAAATCTATTTCATACATTACAATGCTTAATATTATTCTAATTAATTATTAACAGAAGTGTATTATTGATTTATAATACTTTACTGAAATAGAAACTTGCGATTTAGTATTTTAAGGAGAAATAAAACATTAAAAAATTAAAATAATACTATAAAGATTGAATACCTGGATTATTTATTTTTATCGAAAACCAGCTTGAATTTACAGATACTCCGAATAAGCATTATGGTATATTTAAAGACTTTCTTTACAATTTCTTCAAATATTTAAATATATATATATATATATATTAAATTCATTCACTTGAAAAAAGAAATCTAAAAATTAATATGAAATATCTGTTTTTGATTGATTCGAATAAAAAATATTTAAAAATGAATGTATGTAGAAAAAATATATGAACTGTGTAATATTTCACATTTTTAGATACAATTCTGGTGTCATCACTTCCCAAGCAGTTTTGCTGTCAAAGTTAGTAAAATGATAGTGCCGGGTTCGAAAACATGAACTATTTTCGGTCTAGCCTTTCAGAATTTTTCGTGGTTTTCACCAAAATTCGCACCTATATTGCTTAGGACTTAGGACCCTCTTTGAAAGCATCCCTCGGAGGACATTTTAACTAAGTCTGGGATCTATTGCAATCGATCAGCCTCAAACCTTACAGCAATGTCGCATGCAACACATTTGTTCACTTCTTTATTACCATGTTTTTATTAACTTCGATTCTTGTTTGTTTGTTTCTTTGTTTGTCCAGTACAATTCTTGCAATCGATTTTTAACTAACTCCCCGACTAGCTAGACATTTGAAACTTTCAGAATAGCTCAGAACACGATGACGATGTATTTTTTGTAATACTTTAAGCCAATTGTTTCGGGTCCCTGATGCCTTCGGTAGCGTTTATATTCAACAGAAAATTTATTTAACTAACTTCCCGACTAGCTAGACATTTGAAACTTTTATAATACCTTAAAACACGATAACAATGCATATTTTTAAATACTTTTAGCCAATTATTTCGGGTCCCCGATGTCTTCGGTAGCGTTTATATGATTGAACAATCTTATTACTTTCCGACTAGCTAGAAATTTGAAACTTTTAGAAAAGCTCAGAACACGATAACAATGCATTTTTTTTTTTTTTTTTTTTTTTTTTTTTTAATACTTTTAGCCAATTGTTTCAGGTCCCCGCTGCCTTTGGTAGCGTTTATATGATTCAACAGAAAATCTAAAAACATGGTATACAAAAAGTTCTTTTAATTCTGAGTCGTCAGAATGTATCCTACTCCTCCTAAAACTTCTGATACGTGGTACTGATACACCCTGTATATTCATTAAATCTTATATTATAAACTCAAATTATACACCGTAAATTTATTTGAAACTCTTCTCACATAAAAGAAACTTTTTAAAATATTTATTGTTTAGTAGCGATCTATTTTATCCAATATCGCGTTAGATTCTGAAGTCTTTTGGAGAAGAACAAGACAAGATTTAATTTACTTTCTAAAATTAACAGAAATTAAAAAATAGGAGATTTCTTAAATAACATATCTATCAATTTTAAATTTGTTTCCCTTTGTGATTAATTCTACTTAAAAAAACATGCAAATATAAATAAATATTCATATTTATTTTTAACCATTCGTATTTAAGAGAGATTATCTAAAAAGATAGTTTGAAGTAAATATGAACATAGTATTTTTTGATGCATCAGTATATATATATTTTATCTTTATTACGCAATAGACTTTAAGTAGCTCGTAAACCCTAGGGATTAAAGAGATTTTTCTGAGCATATTAGAGATTAACGTGGAACATTCTTAATGCAAAAAGAACAGCTTTTATTTAGTTATTAGTAGTATGTCAGAGAAACTAAATATTTTTTGCCAGATTTCCTTTCTATAATAATCTACCATTTTACTTCATTAAAATAATTCCAAAATGCTGATGAAGATCAAATTTATGATAAAGTAAAATGTAATATTATTGTTTTAAAAATAATTTTAATTTTCAGCAAGAGGGAAATACCTTATAGAAATAAACAGTAGTACCTTATAGGAACAATCAGATAATAAGGCCCAGTAAGAAGGTTTATAAATTAACATCTATAGAATAGTTTTCTAACGTGGACCATTTACGATTAAATTTTTTCGAAATGATATGATAGTGACGTAAGTTCTTATTTGATTCGATCAACCAAAATTAGACATCAGTCAAATCATAAATTCGGCTACTACAGGTTCCGGTCATAATCTAATGCATTTGAAATGCCTATTTTCTGAAAGACATTGAAAAAATATCAACTTTTTGTGTTGAAACATAAGCTCAAAATCTCCTATTTAATATATTCGGAAGTATTAAAAGCCATTTAACACTCGCATTGCATTTCATGGTTCATTTCATTCGGCAGGACGTTGGTGGCGCCATCTATTGATCTTAAAGAATCTAATATTGAAAAATATTTTCATACTTGGTATTCAAATTTTATATTCACAACATTTCGGAAATTCACTAATAAAAATAACAGATTCGGAGTTACAGGGCAATCAATTGAAAAAGACGATTCTAAAAAAAGAAATTGAAAACTAAAATTATATATTTTTTATAGATTTTTCATTCATTATAAATAGAATGAATGTTATTAATTTATTCATTTTGTAGATGCATTTATTAATTATGGAATTTTTCTTATGTACGGTAATATGGTAATTTAAATTAATCAAATTTTAGAAAATATTCGGGTTTTTAACATAACAATAAAAGTTTAATTCTAAGAATTTTTCACTTAGCATATAAAAAATTATTTTATAAAATAAAAATTATAATTCAAACACCAGAGATTTAAATCCCTTTCATTGAAGGGGGGGGGGGGGAATATATCGGAAAGGGATGGGGAGTAGAACCGACACAAACAAAAGCAATTAATATTCAAATTACTAAAAGTAAATTGAAAATTAACATAAAGTGGAATTGTAAATTGTGCCTAAAAGTATAAAATAAATTCCTTCCCCAACAACATAAACACTACCATTAATTACAACCTTTGAAGTCGGTGCTAAATTTGAAGATTTCATGCTTTTTTTGTAAATTTGATTTGAGACCGATAACTTTCAAGTAATCCACCTTCATAGTTTTTTTTTTTTTTTTTTTTTTTTTTTTTTCCTTTTTTATAACTGTATAAAATGAGTCCACTTAGTAACATTCAAAGAAGCGGGGAACATCCTTCGAAATTCGGGATTTATATTTGTACGAAATTACTAGTTTTAATTGCGAACTTTTGCTGCTTTTGTAAATCTCATTGGAATCTAACAAGGAAACATTCAAAAGGTGTCGTCTTCAAAAAATATTGAAAAAAAAGTATGTGATTCTACTCTTCATAAAACACCAGAAATTGAAAAAAATATTTGCTGAAATGAATTACAGCGACCACAAAAAAAATCAAAATTAAGCATATTTGGCGATTAAGCGCTGTTAGGCGTTTAGTTCGCTATCACCGAGATTGCCGTGTACGAACAAAACCATGTTTTGTTTCTCCACCAAGTACTCAAAATCAATCGCCTAACAGTGTGAAATCGCCAAATATGCTTAATTTTGATAATTTTTTGTGGTCGCTGTAATTCATTTCAGCCGATAATTTTTTCACTTTCTGATGTTTTAGGAAGAGCAGAATCACACACACACACACACACATATATATATATGTATATATATATATATATATATATATATATATATATATATATATTAATATTTTTTGAAGACGACACCTTTTGAATGTTTCCTTGTAAGCAGTTTTCTGTTGTGTTTTGTAAATTCCAAAGTGAGATAGTGAGATGTACATTTTGAATTTAATTTAATTTGTGTATTGATTTTAAAATGTAGCTAAAATTCTAAAATGTTCTTTAATTTAATTTTGCACCAAATTTAGCTCTAGAAAAAAAAAAATTTGAAAGTCTTTTTTTCTTGATTTTTCTTGAAATGACAAAAGTTGAGAAGTAGTTAACAAAAGTTAGAGTAGCGAATTGTTGATTTACAAAATCGCTCAGCATATCTTCATAAAAGTTGGTATATAAGGTATTTGATGTTGCTGATCTACCGAAAAAATCGAAAAAAGTTTAAAGTTGTAAATTTTAGAAAACTTATTTCTGCTAAAAAAATTCCGAAAATAGAATTTGACTTGAAAAGCCTCATCTGTTCTTCGAAAAATAGGCTCTTTGGCTCAATCGAACATACATTTCACTTTGTACAGATGTTCAAAGTATGAAAGGGAAAATCGAAAGCGAGTTTTGAGCGATTGCATTAGAATTGATTTAGCTTTTATTTATAAAGTTAGATTTAAAAAATAATAATAATAGCGATTAAAATTTTTAAAAAATTATTAAATTATGGCGACCAGAATAGCGGGCAAATCCTGCTGGTAAATAATTTTTTTTATTATTATTATTTTTTTTTTTTTTTAACAAGCGATTTAGTTTAATTTTATTTTCATTCTGATAGCATCTCTTGATGAAAATAATATTTTACTTACTTTAATAACCTATAATTCCAATGTATTTTACATTTTGCAGTAAAAATATTAAAAATAACTACTTGTTTGTTTGTTTAAATATTTACACATTATATTTAAAATTTGTCAAGAAAGTTTTTTTTTTTTTTTAATAAATAATTGAAATGATAAAAAATCATAAATAATTGCTTGTATATATATGTGTGTGAGTGTGTGTGTAAAATTATACCTTAAGATTTTCTTACCGAAGAAAACTCAATATATGACATCGTGATTATTAAAATTTTATCTTTTTCATATGGACACTTAATTTTCATCAGCTTTCATTATAACATTCATATATCACACAAGTTAAAGAGAATTGTAGACTTTAGTATTTGAATTCTGAATACACAATTTTTAAGGATTATTTCACCTCAAATACACACATCTAACTGAAAATAAATTGCATACTGTTATGCTTTTATTATTATTATTATTATTATTATTATTAGTTTTGAAATAATTATTTGTTGAATAATTATGCAAAATGCAATCTATTTAAAATAAATTTTACAATAATTTGTTTCATAAATTCAGATTAGTTACTAATTCTAGTTTTTATTAAAATTTATTTAAAATTTGAATCGAAAACTACAATCTACACTTAGAAAACATTCTTTGATTGACGCTTAGAAACTAAATTGTAGCTCTAATAAAAATAGTTCCATACCATCCTTATAAATTCTAGTCCCCTTTGAAAGCGAGTTCTAGAAACCCCTATTAGAATTCTAGAGCATTTTCTTATATTACCGAGGTCAAATTTATTTAAAAATCTCTCCAAATAAAAGCGAACAGAAGAGGCGAGTTTAAATAATTATAATTTTGTTTGATAACCCAATTCTAGGAAATCAAGCATGAATTTCTCGCAATACAAAGAAATCATATTATTCATAATATTGTTTCACCCTCTAGAAATGTATAGACTAGAAATTCTCGATCATTTCATCTATTCAGTTTATTGGATTACCTTAAACGCACAGTTCAGAAATCTATATTTCTAGGTTAGGGATTCAGAAAATGACTACTTATTCATTCTAGATGACGACGTTATATATATATAATCCTTTTCTCATTTCCGATTACCTTTTTCATAAAGTTAAAGGTATAAGTATGCTAACTTTAACCCAATGTGCAAACATATATCCCATCGATAGGCTTAGTGTTGTGGTAATAGTTGTTCACTTCAGCGTAAGTAATTTAAAATGCTTTAACTATTAATTGGTACTATAATTAAATTATAAAAAATCTGTGAAAACATTTAAAATGAATTATAATCACTTTTATTTGTATTGTTAGTATTATCATTTATGTATTAATTACTAAGTTTTATAATCGTATTAAATTCTTCATTATATATATATTTAAAAAAATTAGATTTGGAAAAAAAAAAGAAAACTTTTAAATTATAATTTATCGCTCTTTCTTAAAATCTCTTTATATGAAAAACACAAATATAATACTTTTTTTGAAGAAACTTTGCAAAATTTTCTATTGGCATTTCTGTAATTTTTAGAAGTCATTAAATATATTATTAAAGAGTCATGAATACGGTTTTTCAAAGGGATTAGGATGATGAACAATTCTTTAATCAGAATATGCTAATGACTTTTATAAACATTTTCTGCTCATTATTTTTCTAAACTTCAGAAATTTATTTATTTATTTATTTATTTATTTATTTATTTTATTTTTTTTTTTTTTTTTTTTTTTTTGCATTTGAAACACCAATAATTGGAATAATATTTTATCGTAGTTTTCCAAAAAGGTTCATATTTCCTTGCGTCAAATCCTTAATTAAAATTAATCGCTACACAACATTATTCCTGATTACAAATCATTAATAATTTCAAACTATTTAAATTAAAAGTCTAACTTTTGTTTCGAAATAAGTTCCATAAATGGTTAACATTTTTAGAAAATTAAAAATTATTATGTAAAATAAAAGTTCAAAATAAGTTTTGTTTTTCTAAATCTCCTGTTTATTATTATTATTATTATTATTTATAAATCGCGATAAATTAATTGCATATAGTTGCATTGAAATTAAGCGAGTAACGTTTTCGTTTACGGGCTGTTCTAACGAAGGACACTTGGTTTAAAATTTCAAAAACAAAAATCGATATAAAAATAGAACAAACTTTATATTTATTGTGAAAGCTGTTTAAATTTTATATAGTAATTTACTTTTAGTAAAAAAAAAGGTAATATGTTTTGCTAAGCACATTGTAAAATCGATGTACGTTGTATAAAGTTCTAGAAATAAATAAACATTTAATGGAATACTCGATTTCAACCTTTTTCTTTTGCTATACTGCCCACCAGCGGCCGAGCGGTTCTGCGCTCAAAGCTCGTAGACGTGAGATGCCGGGTTCGATCCCAGGTCACGCTCGTCGACCTAGCCGCTCGAAGTTTTCCGTGGTTTTCTCTTAAAATTGCGTAAGTATGGGCTTAGAACCCCCCCCCCCCCCGAAGGGCACTTCCCTCAGGCTTAGGACCTATATCGGCCTTATCCGAAATCCAATCCAATTCTTTTGTTACACTCTTTCGCATGAAACGCTTGAATGGATCGCTCTGGACTTTGGAATACTATTTATAGTATAGCGATACCGTATTGTGATTGCAGCTTACACAGCCATAGCTATTGGCGATTATCGTTACCAATTTCCAAACTTATGTAAATATTTCTTTTTAGACTTCACTGCAACTATGCCGTTTGCTATATTCTTTTATTGATCTTTGTTTTTAGTCCTTTCACTTTTGAAATAGGGGTGACCTTTGCTAGACCCCGTTTGGATTTTTCTTTTACTTTTCATATTAAAAAATTATAGATTTTGTGGAAAATAATTTTCTTATATATTGACTGTAACTTAAAGTTTAATTAAAAAAAAGGTATAAAATCACTTTTAAAACACGTATATAACATTTCTTTATTAAAATCAAACACAAAGCTTTTCGCTATTATTAATATAGCATCTTCAGGTGTTGTTAAATAACAGCAGAGTAGACAGCATTATATACTGGAGAAGTTCAATACAGTTACAGTTAAAAAGTAAGTTTTGTAAAAATCACGAGTCATTTAAGATCAACTTGGCGTCACACTAGGGTTGCACAGAAAGTCCTGTAGAAAACACAAGTCCCGTTGACACATAAAAAGTTTTCAGCACACCGGAACTATCTTGTAGTGTAGCCATGTACTTTTAGTAAAAAGGTCCAATTCACAAAAAGTCGCACCAGAACTACATGGCAAAGAAACACTTGTAGAAGCACATACAAATTCCCGAGCAGGAAGATTAGAAGTCTCGATAACAGCCGTCAACGAAGTTAAAAAGTCAAATGCAGCCGTGAGGCAAGGTTAAGGTCCAGAAAGGTCACATTGGCTTTACATGTCGGTATTACCCGAAGAAACCAAAACTTAAAGGCATACAATAGAAACTCGAAAAATGGATTTCAATAAAAACGTCAGTAATCTCATAAGCACAACGTGTGCCATATTTTATGTAGAGATGCAGCATCCTTAAAGTTTAATATTTTATATATTTAAATTAAAGTTGAAAAACTCTTTGCTTACAAATGTTTCATAATTTATTCATAAATTTTCCTAATAGTCATATGTACACTATCTGCTAATGAGTATTTGGACACTTTCTAATTTAGAGGTATCGTCAAATATCTAGAAATATTCTTCGGGAATTATCTTGGAACTTTTGGAGTGAAAAGAACATGTTGTACCTAACATATTTCAGCAAAGGTTTTGTCCAGGAGAGGAAATAAGAACCCGTAAAAAATTAAACAAAAATCAAACTGTTTTGGATCACCCTGTAAAAAATAATGCTTGAAATGCGTTTCAGCTGTAGCATGTGATTATGAAAATTCTTTAAATTATCTGCATAAGATTTTATGAGGTTTCCACATATATTCATGGAAATATAAAGGTTTCTTTAAAAAATTGCCAAAAGAAAATTGCCACTTTTTTAATTATGACATGTGGGGCATTAGACCCAGTGCAGAGACATTTTTAGCGTGCTTGGCGTACTACATTAGACACAGCATAGTGCAATCAGAAGGCAAAAATGATAAATATTTTATGTAATATGAGCATTTTTACTAAATAATTTTTTACTACGCATACACAAGCTTTAAAAAAAAATCATTTTCATAAGTTAATAGCCAAAAGTATCGACTACTTATATGAAAACCCCAAACAAATATTGTATAAATTCAAAATGTTATGCGTTATAGAATGAACAGATATTCAGTCCTTCTCAAAACTAGTATATTGTGGCCACCACAAGACTTTCTTCTATATTTTTCTATACAAATTTACTAATTGCAAATAATATATTAAAAGTATTATTTATTAAAATTATGCAAATGATTTTCATCTTAGAGAGAACTAACATTAAATATCCAAAGAAAGACAGTTTTATTGTCCGTAAAAAACATCTTAAAAAGTGCATTTTTATAACGGTTATCTCATATATCAAGTTTCGAATTATTATATGTCATAGAAATTGAGATATTTTCTTTCCGTTTCCGAGGAAATTTTCAGTACAGCAGTACCACCTACTGACCAATAAGCATCCAGATTGGATCAGCATAATGTCGCATAATGGCCTTCTCGAATATCAAGTTTTGTTTGATGATACGTAATTGAATCTGAGATGTAGCCTTCCCTTAAATTGCGGAAATCACTGTGTAGCAGCGCCACCTGTTGTTTAGGTGACACCAAAATTTTATAAACACTAATTTAGGTCAAGGTGTATCTACATGTAAATTTATATGCAATTCTGTGCAGTAGCTCCTTAGCTATAGCCTTCTCTTAAATTGCTGAAATCGCTATGTAACAGCGCCAGCTGCCGGCCGATAAGTATTCAAATTGAATTAGTATAAGGTCTCATAATGGCCTTCTTATATATCAAGTTTTGTTTGATTGTACGCAATAGAACCTGAGATATAGCCTTCCCTTAAATTGCGGAAATCGTTGTATGGAAGCGCCACCTGTTGAGCAGTCGCCACTAAAGGTTCATAGGCACTAATTTATGTCAAGGTGCATCTACAAATAAATTTATATATAATTCTGAGCAGCTGTTCCGGAGATACAGTTGCCACAAAATTTTGTCACACACACAGACAGACACACGGACAGACAAACAGACATTTTCCAAAAGTGGTCAAATCGTATTCTATATCTCTCAAAACGTTGAACCCTATACGAAACTTGATGCATTTTTCGAAAAAATATGATTTCACTAAGTTTTAGAAAAATGCATAAGGAATTGAAACTCTCAATCCGTTGAAAAACGGAAGTGAAAAATTTTTATGAATCCATTACTTTCTTCTATTGAATATAGAAGAAAGTACAAAAGGGAAGATGATAAAAGGGTTTTATCAATATACATTTACGCATTGATTGAATCAAAATGTATGAGTAAAACCTCTTACTGATTAGCTTTTATTTTGAGAGGATCTGAAATTCTGTTCTTTCTACCTCTCATAACTTTTTGAATTTACACGATATTTCTTTGCAGCTATTCTACAGTGCGTTGCAAAATTATAGGTCATCACTGAAAATCCACTGCATCTAAGGCTTTGCAAATGTTTTGAAAAATATGTTTTATTATGAAGATATGTCATAAAAATATACATGGAAAAAATATGATTTCACTAAGTTTTAGAAAAATGCATATTTATTTTCGAATAAAATTCTTTCTTGGCTTGTTGCAAAATTATAGGACATGTTAAATAATATAAAACAAACAGCAGGAAAAATATTCAAATAAATAAATTTAATAATCAGAACGTCCCCCAGAACGGTCTAACACTTGAAAAAGACGATTTTTCATACTTTCACTTAAGTTTGACAAGACGTTAGCAGCAATAGAGTTCCAAGATGCAGTAATAACATTTTTCAACTCATCTACCCTATCGTATCGTTTGTTTCCTGCATAAATGTCTCGAATTATCATCCCCTATAGATTCTGAACAGGGTTTAGATCAGGAGAGCAAACAAGTGTTGCTATCTTCCCTGTTGGAAAAATCTTTTTGTTTCATCACTCTTCCGGCAAGAAGTCTTGTTGAAAAATTAATTTCTTTCATCGAAATTTTCGAAGAAATGGTAACAGAGCATTATTGAGAATGATTACGTACTCCGAACTATTCATTCTATTGGTTAGAAACTGGATGTCAAGCTTTCCTGAAGACGAAAAAGCAGCCCAAACCATGACATTACCACCACCAAAATTTCGCTTCGAAAAGAAACATCTTTCTTTTCTCAAGTCTCGCCAATATCCATTAAATTCTTCGGGACCGTCTAGATCAGGCCTGTCCAACCCGAAACACTTGATGGGCCGCATTGGAAATCTTTTTATTCAGGTGGGCCGCACTGAATATGCAGTCGGTAACAAAAGTGCCCGAACACTAGCAAAAATTCCTATATAAAAAAAGTACACTTAATACAGTTTTGCTAAATAAATCCTTGTCGAATCCTGTTTTTAGACTGATTAAGAACAGGATTTGACAAGCATTTATTTAACAAAACTGTATTAAGTGTACTCTTTTTACATAGGAATTTTTGCTAGTGTTCGGACACTTTTGTTACCGACTGTACGTATGTATGTATGTATGTATTGTTTATATAGGTTTAAGAGTATATAAATTATGTATGTATATACATTTTTCAGAAGAAGAGAGGGTGAAGCTTTAGAGCAAAATACATTAAGTTATTTTCATACATAAATTAGCAATAGAACCGTCTAAAATATCTGACTATACTATACATTAGTGGCTATAATAAAAAGAATCAATAATGAATTTAATAATATTTTTGACAACCGTATGCTGTTTATTTAATTTAGCAACCGTTCAGAGATATTTTCAATTCAAAAATTCAGAACACATTTATTAATTGTTAACCAAAGCTCTGAAATTTTAAATATCGCTAATTTCTGCATGGGCCGTAAAATACTACACGGCGGGCCGCATGCTGCCCGGTGGCCGTAGGTTGGCCACCCCTGGTCTAGACTGAACTTTTTCTCCTAAAACAAGAACCTACCTGAGTTTAAAATAAAAACTTTTTTTTTTTTTTTTTTTTTTTTTTTGAGAAATTTAATTTACCAATTTCCAGTCACGGTCCATGTTTTGTCGGGCGAATTCAAGTCGACTATCTTTATGACGCTGTAGCAAGCGAGATGCTTTATTCATTTGTTCACGTGGGATAAATGAATTTCTACTAAAGCTTCTCCAAATTATGGTTTTGTGAAACCTAATTTTAATTCGCTTTTCATTTGTGCGAGACTTTTCATGGAATTCGAAGCTTTTCGAGCAATTGCTCTTTCATCTCGTTTGGAAAGCTTTCTTTTGTGTCCTAAAGACAATTTTTTGCCATAAGCAACCGGGTCTTTTAGATAATTTTGAATTACGAGACGAGATCTTTTAAGTTCTTCAGATAAGCTCTTTATTAAAATATTTCTCTTACATAACTCTTCAATTGTACCAAAATTTTTTTTTTCTTTTTCTGAAAGCTCTTTACCTCTTGCCATTATATATTGCCATTATATATTGCTATATACTAATTATTCAACAGGTCATTTTTATTTATTCCTTATTATATAATGTATATGTTGATTCGATTGACTTGCTACATAAACAGATGCGTTCCTGTGGGGGGCGGCAGCCCCCCTCAACCCCCCCCCCCCCCCCCCCCCACTCTATCTCTCTTTCTATACCCATCTGTATATCATATATATGTCTTCTTAATAACTGACAGTCTTGTATTATTTCCCTAAAATTCATAAATATTTGTACCAAATTTCCTGCAAAAAGATTACATAGCATATCGAAATTATTTTGCGTAACTCTGTAAACTAATTATCAATTCTATTCCCACACTTTTCCACCGAAAAACATGCTTTTGCAATTCCAGTAAAATTCCATTATATTGAATGGGCGTGTAACCATGTTATAATACACTTTTAAGAAATACTGACTATAGAACGTAATAGTACGAAATTCTTTTATGTATCCTTGAAAAGTAGCCACCATTATTTTGTATGGCAATAATAAGAATGCACTAATTTAATTATAACATATTATTTTTTCAGACTAATTTGACATCATTTGGATGATTTCAGTACGTCATCGGAATTATTTTGTGTGGTCCCATAAATACATTATTTAGTCTATACATATCTTTTTTAAGAATAAACATGCTTTTAAGCATCTTTTTAATGTATGTTAATTTCTTTCTTTTCAATGCAGCATAAACAGATTAACATCCGCTTAAATAGAAAATTGTCGATAGGCTCCAATGTCACGAAATTCTTTTCTGTGGTAAACGAACCAAAACCATTGTATACTCCAGTAAAAACTATTCAGCTTAATCTGTGTTTTTCATAAATAATTGTTCCAAATTTATCATAGTTTGAATGAATACGTGAAATTGTCAGAACACTTTTGTAATGTCCTGTACATTAATTAGAAAGCCTAAAAGCCCATATTTTCTTCACACAACATGAGTTTAAGCATCTTACTCATGTACGCTAATTTCATTTTTTTGATTGGAAAGAAATGATGTTAAAAGGCGTTTAAACGAAATTCACCCCACACGTCGCAATGTTAAGAATTTTGGCGTGTACATGTACACAGTTTAAAAACAATATAGCCATAAAAAATTATACAGCTATTTCTATGCAAATCTTGAACGTGTGTGCCAATTTGCAAGTCAATCGAATGATTTTTGCAGCCGCTCTTGCGGTACATACAAATTCTTCCCATAGGACGTAATGATAAGAAACTCTTTGACGTGTCCCTGTACACGAACGACAAAAGGAATACACACCTAACACTATACAGCTACTTCTGTTGAGCTCATGAACATGTGTACCAAATTGCCAGTGAATAGTGTGATTTTTGCGGCCGCTATCGCGGTACATGCAAATTCTTTCCAGGGGCCGTAATGATAAGAAAAACTTTGGCGTGTCCCTGTACACGAACTACAAATGGAATGCACACCCAAAACTATACAGCTTATTTCGTGGGAATCATGAACATGTGTACCAAATTTCAAGTCAATAAAGGAATTTTTGCGGCCACTATCGCGCGACAAACACACAGACGCACAGACAAAAAGACGGAACCCAAAATCTTTTTGAGTCCCAACAGAGGGCCTCCACTGACGCTTCGGCAATTAATAACAAATTGCTCCTTTAGAGTTTTTTTTTTTTTTCCTTTGTTAACTTACGGAAGTCCTGTGTGGTTATTTGCATCTAAATAGCATATCAAAACACTCACTAAAACAAAATGCAACCATTTGGTAAATTTATGATATGCCTTACTATTTTCATAATTACCAAATTTACAGAGAAATTAAATACCCTCTTTTAAATCATTTGATACAACACTTTAATATCTACTTTCATGACTCTTTAAAATGCATCGACAATAGTGCTTTAAACACCCACGATGTGTATGACCACACACTTCCGATTAGCAGGCGACGATCTAACGTGTCGGTATTACTCTAATTTCCTCTTTTGACCTTTTTCTCCATTATTTTAAGTCTTACTTGTTGCTTGTTGTAGTTGTTTTTGCCAAACCTAGATGGCAGCACCAAAGATTTTCGTCCCCCTGTTACTCTTGGTTACTTCCCTATTTTACCAAAGGATGGCAGCACTACTGCGTCCAGGCTTTGTTGAAGCATGGCGTACTGTACGCCATGATTGAAGTCAGTTACTTCCATGTTCTGAAATGCATTCTAGCTTTAATTCGTTTATAATTATTTTAATTAAAAAAATATCATAATATTAAAATTTTGAAAGAAATACATATTACAGTTAATTAAAGTACAAATTATAAACATTAAAAATTAAGATAAATTTTAAAATCGTTTTAAGTTTTTTATTGAGAAAAACTATCATTATCCATTGGTCAGTCCTTTTTAAAATATAATGTTAAGTTACTAAATGACAAATGAGGAATATAATGTAATAATAATAATAATAATAATAATAATAATAATAATAAAAGCTTTAGCATAGGACTCCTTTGGCGAAATTTGATATTTGACACCGAAGTAACTCGGACGCTCGCAAAGGTCTTTACTAGTGCAATTATGATATCCGCATTTTAATTTATTAAAAACAATTTACAACAAAAAAGTTACTATATCAATGGCATCCTAAATTACATTCAAACTTAAGTATCTTGTTTCTTTCTTTTTTTTTTTTTTTTTTTTTCATTTTGCACGCGCGCTTTTTATTTCCTAATTCAAATTAATTTTTAAAAATCTGGTGTGAAACAACCACACGACTTCCATTGCCCACTATCACATGTATTATATGCATTTTTGAAAGATAGTGTGATCAGAAAACATAAAAGTGACCTAAAGAAGTAGAAACCTAAAATTTTTCCGGTAAGAGAAACTTATACAGACATATAAAACAAAGCTTACATATAGCGAGGTAAAAAGTAAGAGAAAAAAAAAATGGTAGAGTTATTTTTTGAAACACAAATTTCCGAGATTTGAAGATGATCTACCTAAGTAGGAAGACTGTTAATTTTCCTCTAATAACCCAGTAATACAAGAGAAAGAAATGGATTTATATAACAATTTTCAATAAAATCATTAGAGCCGTTTTTGAGATACGAACTTTTACAAAAAATCAATTATTGACCGGAAAACAATAATTACATACAAAGATATAGATAAAAGTGTGTTAATATGGTGAGTTTGAAAAAAATCCGTACAGCCGTTTTTAAAGGAACGCGCTTGCAAGACCTGAAATTGAGCTATTTATACAGGACGCCTATCCATTTTCCTGAACCAACCAACTATATCATTCGAAAGTACATCTAATAGAGTGTTTATATAGCAAATTTGAAGGAAATCGTTAGAGCCGTTTTTGAGATATGGACTTCCGGTTTTTCAATTTTCACCAAAATTTGGAAAATTTATCTGTATACCAGACCTGTCTTAATTCTGAAATTTTGTAGCTCTATCTTTATTAGTTGCGGCGATATGATAGCCAGAAGATTCCACACACACACTGACCAATTGCCAAAAACCACTTTTTTGGACTCGGGGGACCTTAAAACGTGTAAATCAGGTGAAATCTCAATATCGAAATTTTGGATTAAATACAATACTTCCATTACCCTACGGCAGTAGGGTAATGGAAATAAAAACTTTTTTGATAGTGTTTGTTTCGATACTGATTATTATTAATTTTCTTTTCTTTTCTTTTTCTTTCAAAAAAAAAAATAAAAAATATTTTGATGAAATTCTGGCAAAAGCAGAATTTAGTTTAGGACGGAGGACTATTAGTTTTTTTTTTTTTTTTTTTTTTCCCAAATTATAACATGGCTTTCAAATTATTCAATTATATTTTCGATTTCGATAACTGTCCAACTATCGTAAAACTGGTATCGTAAAAATCCTCAGATTGAGACTAATAGTCCTCAGTCCTAATAAAATCCTCAAAAATTCAAAAATATGCTAAATGTTGAAGTGTGCACCTTCTGTATGTACTATTTCATGTTATCACTAAAATCTCTGTTTTAAGTTTGTAATTCTATACTGATTCTTTCTCTCTATTCTTCGTACTTCTTTTTCCATGAGCTTAAAACATTATTTACAATGTTTATAGTGCCTACCCCTGTTGCCTTCCCTTTATCTTTTTTCTTTTAATCAGCACGATGAACCTCTGAATGTCCGTTTTAAACATCTGGCTGCGAAGGTACGGGATCCTTTTGGTCCCAGGGGGATGCCCACCAGCGGGTGAGAGGTTCTGAGCTCAAAACTGGTAGATGAGAAGTGTCAGGTTCGATCCTAGGTTACGCTTATCGACGTAGCTGTCCAGAATTTTCCGTGGTTTTCTCTAAAACTCTCACAGATACGATCTAGGATCCCTGAATCCCCTTGAAGGATATTCCATCTACAGGCCCAGGACCCTAGCGTTGTCATTCGGCCTTAATAAGCCCTACTACCCTACAACTGTCTGATCCCAGGCACTTCGCAATGAAAAATCCTTCATTGTGTGTATTAGGTTTTGTGCGTTGCCACTTTGTTTGCATTACAGCACTCGTGCCTACTTTGTTCGCATGGCGAAGGGTCGTGTTTTCTTTCGAACCGAAACAATTGTTGCGAGTACTTGCATTTTATGGTGTTAATTCCAAATTTTGTACTTATTACTGTATCTAATACTCTACGTGTTATAATTTTAAAAATAGCATTTTTTTTTTTTTTTTTTTTTTTTTGAAATTTTTTAAAGAAAATATTATATTTCCGTGAATATATGTTGTAGCTTCAAAAAAATTTATACAGATAATAAGAAAAATCCTCGTAACCACATACTGCAGCTAAAACGGATTACAAGCATTACTTTTTACAAGGTGATCCAAAACATTTTGACTTTTGTTTAATTTTTTTACTGGTCTCCTTTTCCTCTTCAGGACAAAGTTTTTGCTGAAATGTATAAGATATAATATGTTCTTTATACTCATAAAGTTTCAAGATAATTCCTGTAGAACTTTATATATGTATATATATATATATATATATATATATATATATTTGACAAAGCGTTTAAATTCAAAAGTGTTTAAATACTTATTGGTCGATAGTGCAATTGGACAGAATATTTATTTTATATCATTAAATAATTTTATATGCGTTCTGTTTTCCAAATTCTTTCACTAATTTTTTTTTTAAGTTTATTTAATACTTTTTTAAAATATAGACAGATTTTATAGACAGAATATACCGACACATTAAAACTAGCATGTTGCAGCTATCACAGAACTTTTTTTCTATGTCATTCTGTATAACATCGCCACTTACTGTTTCACCATGCACAGTAGTTTAATCATAACTTCTCAAAGATTTTACAGGTGTTGTTTGGTGCAATTTTAATCAACAGATGCTGAAATACAGCCAAATGGAAAAATATAAAAAGTAAGTAATTTAGACGCCATTTGCTGGCCGATATAAATCAGCATTCATTTGCACAATAGTTGTCTCACATATCAAGTTTAGTCACTTTGTATGCGACAGAATCTGATATTTGGCTATTCATGGAGTAAATTGTAGCCTACCAGCGCCATCTATAGGCCGATATGCACATAAACGGAATTAGAATAATGTTTCATAATGGCCTTCTCATATATCAAATTTTGTCTGTTTATACACGTGATACATAACTTTTCGTTAAATGGCAGGAATCGCAGTATAGCGGCGTCACTTTTCGAGGGATTGGCACTAAAAATTGAGAAACACTTAAAGTCATATAAAAATTCGTGCAGTAGTGCTTGAGATACTGTTACCACATTTTTTTTTTAACGTAGGGTAGGTGTTCCAGTGATTGGCATGCTCCAGTAATTGACATTTATCGCGAAATAATTAATAAAAAAGAAAAATAATAAAATCATATACTTTACATATAAGAATTTTAACATTTTATGCCAAACACTGGAGCTAAGGGTGCTAATAACTGGTAAAACGAATAACTAGCAGTGTCAAACACTGGAACATAGGGTGCCAATGACTGATAAAATGAAAAACCGGCAGTGTCAATTACTGGAACATTGAGTGGGTGTCAAATAAAAATTCATTAAAAAAAAATGTTATCAAATGTATATATTTTAACATATATGTGGTTCTGAATGTCTTTCATGCCCTATGTACTAACTTAAGATTTCTAAAAGTATTTTCTGATGACTAGAACATTAAAAACATCAAAGATTTCTCTAAAAGTGTCAATCACTGCTCTAAAAGTGTCACCCTACACACAAACAGGCATTTTCTAAAAATTGTCAAACTAGGTTCTTGACTTCTCAAAACGTGTAAACGCAGCATTCCTATAAATTTACCTGTATTTTATTAGTTTGTCACCACTATTTTTAAATTGAAATTTCTCTTGAAGGATTTAAAACTATAATATTATTTTTTAAATTACTGTTCAGAAATAGTAGTGATAATAGAATGAATCCAAAACGTTTTTTCTATTAAATACAGAACAAAGTTTAAAAAAAAAAAAAAAAAAAAAAAAAAAAAAGGCGGTGTACTCATAAGGGCTTAAAAAAACGTATATGGAAACAAAATTACAAGAAGTATTTATCTGGAAGAGAAAAAATGTAAAGTTTTGACATGTACTAACAAAATTCCACGCTGTGCTTTTCTAAAAGGTTTTCCTTACTTTTGACATAATATTGCAAGTGATACCTCGGAGCTTTTTGCGTAAATTCGGTGAAAAATAAATAAATAGAAAAAGTATATCAAGGCCTGTCTGAGTGTCTAACTGGCAGATGATTGAACAGTTTCATAAAGTAAAAGCTTTGTTAAACAAGCAGAGTTTTCATTTATGAGCTTCAAATATTTGAAAGATGTCAGATCCTAAAAAAAAATAAAAATAAAAATAAAATCTTATAAACTAGAAAATACGCAGAAAAGGGATTTTTTAAACCAAAAAAAAAATTTTTTTTCAAAAAAAAAAAATAATAATAATAATAAGATATTGTTACAGTTCTTTATGTGTGTGTGTGTGTTTGTGCGTGTATGAGTGTTTGTATGTCTGTGTGTGGTGTTTCTATGAATGCTAAATGTACATATATAGTGTTAAATGCGAAAATATTTTGAAGTATTGAAAGTACCAGCTAAAAATATCATCGGAAAAAATGTTTTTAAATAATAATGTGAACATTCAATATATTCAACGTCAGATTTCATGAGAATTTTTATAAATTTTCATACGTTCTTATTTAATTTAAAACAAAGTTTCATTTATAAAAATATTCGAAAATATATTAACACTGTAGAAGGGCGTGCGGGAAGTTGGATTTGATCCTAGGATCTCAGGGTTGTTGTTGTGGGGAGGGGATTATGGCTGACTGATTGCACTACAGTCCTAAGTCTGAGGGGAACTGCCTTCCGTGGGGGGGGGGGGTCTTTCTAAGGAGGAAAAACTACGTATTCACACAAGTTTCAGAGAAAACCACTCCGAAGGGTTAGGCAGACGAGAGCGACCTGGGATCGAACCTGGCACCTTACCTAGCTTTCGGTGCAGAACCGCTCGGCCGCTGGGAGGCCTCCTGGAATCTCACGACTAGAAATCAAATGACATACATATGCACAAAAGGTTAATCCATTGTTCGTTGGTAAGTTTTATAATCTATCGGAGAAAGGGTGTCGGTGGCACCACTACTGTACTCCCCTTTCCAGTGAATGCGAAGGCGTGCGAGCGATATTATTCGTGTGAACGGTGGTTACCAGATTGTGGACTTTATTTCATTCTATTGTATACCGGAATGACTTTATCATTTTTTTCATTATCGAAATGAACCCGATAAAAACTTTTTTTTTTTAACTGCTAAATGTGTCATGCTGGTAACTAAGAGCTTACTACAAAACTGTCAAACCGAAAATTAATTTATATATCAATTTCAAAGAGTAACTTAAGAAGTGCTCGCTAAGTTTGGAGGCTCTCTTAGTTCGAGTGACACTATCATTTTTGTATATTCAGTGAAATGATCTTCAAAGATTACAAGTCATTTTCAATTTCAACTCTCAGGATTTTTTAAATGTAAGAAAGAAAAACATAAATCCCTTTTAAATATATTAAAAACACTTTAAATACGTAAATTTAAATTTTTATTTAAAAGATGTTAAAAAAATTTTTATCCAAAGTTTTTCGCTTTAATAGTAAAGCATCATCAGGGACATCTTTTAAATAAAAATTTAAATTTACGTGTATTTAAAGTGTTTTTAATATATTTAACAAATGACACGTGTTCAATGTAACTCTCTTTTTTTCTTAGAGATTATTTATAATAAATCCCTTTAATGTCATACAAATAAAAATATATTATACATTTTAAATTTTGTAGTGAAAGATGACGAAAACGTCAGTATTGCTTCACTGTTGAGATATAAACAGTTTTTAATGTCTACCATGAAAAGTGTAAATCTGTACGTCTAGCACTAAAAAGAAAAAAAAAAAGTCTGTCAAAGACATATATATATATATTTTTTTTTTTTTCTTTCTCGATTAAATTGTTTCAGGATGAGACAAAAACATATTGTAATACTTAAACATCCATTTCTTTAAATTTATATGTATGTATATTTGGAACCCCAAATCCAGATTAAAAATTTTTATCATTTTAGTTATTATAAAGTGATATAATTCAAAAAATTCTAGAAGATGTTTTATTTATAAATAACTCGATGAATTCTATCTTTATTATACAAAAATTTTAAACAGCTTTGATTATACATTTACCCAAAATATTATTGTTTATAGCATTCCGTTTCATAAACGACATCTCTAGTTGCATTAGGATATTCTTTTGCTCTTTTATGTTATTATTAAATACTGCAGAAGAAAATATTTTACTAACTTAATGGCTTAGAAATATTATCGTTATGTGCTTTGTTCTTTATCTTTGGTTGCTTTTTCTACAGCTAAAAGAAATGAAATGTGAAGATCATATCTTGTATTACCCCATTCTAGAAATTTATGATGAAGTAGTTGCGGGAATTAATCGCCACTTGATATTCTCCATTCTCCATTTTCTCTTTTCTGTTATTCGTCGTACTTGATACGCATTGTAAGTAAAAATTTTTTAAAGAAATATGAAAAAGCCGTTAGCTTTTTATTCAGAATTTTTTATTTTATTATATTTTGTAAGTTTAATAAACAAATATATATTTTTTTAATTGTGCATAAATTGTTTTACTATATATAGATTATAATATACATATTACTATAACATTGTTTTATATTAATTAGAAATTGTTATTATTCTTCAATTTTAGGATTTTTTTTTTCTTTTTCATTATATGTAAATACTGCACTAAACCAAGTTCCTTTATTCAGATATTATGTTTCTAGGCAAAGTACTTATACCAAAATAATGCATTAAACCTTTCTAAAAGAATTTTTTTTTTTTTCTTTTACTGAAATTCTAAATAAATGAAGAAAAAAGAGCAAAAAGGTTATACAAAAATATATACAGTCGGCTCGCGTTATAACGACCTTGCGTTATAACAACCCAACGCGATGTAGCGATCTTTTGAAAAGTGCCGATTGACTTTCAATTAAGATAATGTTATTTCATATTTGATATAACAACCAGGAAAAGACAACACTCTTTATATAACGACCCAGTAAACGACTGTACTTCCTACAATTTATAGCTTAAGAAATTATCTTTACTTAAATAAAAGAAAAACACACACACACACACACAGAGAGAGAGAATCCGACGAATTTTACTTTATCGGGAAAATGATATGCAGTTTCATGTTAGCCTTTTAATTGCAATCTGAACCACATAAGCTGTTTGGAAAGAAATTTCCGAACAAATCATCAGAAATATCACTTTAAACAAACAGATTTTCTCAAATTCAGTGAGAGCGAAAATGAAGAAAAGAAAATTCATTCAGTGTTTCTCATAAAGATTACTGACAGTGGAAAGGCAAAAGGGATATTAAATGTAGAGAATAATGAAAGCATCAACTATATTAAAAAAATTAGTAATCCTTCAATCAAAAATGAGTTACTCAAAATTAAGTAACAAACTTTTGGATACTTTTGAAATTCAAAATTATCGAAAAGAATAATGAAACACTATTTGTTTTAAAAAATGCTTCTTTCCAATTTCAAAATTACATCAAAACTCGATTATTGCATTCTGCATAAAATATTAAGCATGTAATTAGTTGTTCATAAATAGATAAGAGCATTTCAGTATGCACACAATTCAGTACAATGCAGTATGTACACAATTCATACCTCTTCTTCGCTTTTCTATTATGTAAATTTTATCAAAATAAAATTATTCTTTCATTTAGAATTTTTATGGTACCATTTATACCTTATGGTACACATGTACTGTATAATTAATTCAAAAGATCATCTGGAATCATTATTTTCATTTTTTCGTCAAATTTGAGACAATTACAATGTTTCTAATTGGTTAAGATTTTTAATTGATTTTAATTTAAAAAATTTATTTCACTTATAAATTCTATTACAATTCATATTTTACATGCAGTATGTCATTTGCAACCATCATCAAACCAAATTTAATGATAAAGGCATCCTTTGAAAAAATATTTTCGATTTATTTGATATAGCGACCATTTGATATAACGACCCAAATTGGGTCGCCCCGATGGGGGTCGTTGTAACACGAGTCGACTGTATTATTATTATTATTATTATTATTATTATTATTATTATTATATGTATTGTAAATAAATTCAAGATTACGTCAATGTCCGGCAGCAAAGATTCCAGGCAAAGCCCATAAAAAAACATTTGGACTATAAATGAAGTATTCCTCCGTAATTTTACGTTGCGATAAATATATAATTTTCAGTTTCAAACATGAAATGGTTCTTATTGGACGTCACTGAAAAGCTAACACTTTACATTTGAAGGTATCTGACCGTAAAAATACTGTTTGATGGCAGATTTGAGCAAATTACGCAGATTAACAACTTTTGCCCGTAAAATAATGCCAGTATTAAAAAAATATACTTTCATGACATCAATTTACGGGCTTTGAACGTTAAGCTACCCAAACGGCCATTTCCCGTAAAATTATACGGTGAAATCCTGTGATTTTACAATTTTTACTTTCCGAACACTATAGTGAGGAAAGAAAGGTTAAAGAATTTTTCTGTTTTTCAACAGAAATTTTTTTTCATGTAGTCTTTTTTACGGTGAAATTTTTTTTTTTTTTTTTTTCCTGCAACTAAATTTTACAGTTAAACTTTTTTAACACAATGTGTAACAACATAAATGATTGACATAACGCATTACTACATATGAAACTAATACCGTTATATGCAAACTTCTACATACACATGCATAAAAGCTAGTAAAAAAACATAAAATGAATAACTTTTATTTAAAAAATAAATAAATAAAAGTAAATGTTTTTTTATGAAAATGATTTAAAAGGAAAAACTTATTAACTCGAAAAGTAAATAATGCAATAAATTCAAAACATATTTTATTAAGGGCTTGTTTTCCCTTCGAAAATAAATTTTTCATATTAGTGAAACCCCCTTAAAATATACATGATTGTTTGACAACCAGAAAAATTTGAAATTCAATTTTTGCCGGGTTTTGCCAGTAAAAAAAAAAAAAAAAAAAAAAAAAAACAGTATTCTAAAAATTGTACTTTCATAAGATCAATTTGCGGTCTTTGAGCGTTTTGGTCATTTCCCGTAAAGTTATACGGTCAAGTCTTGTGATTTACCTTTTTTTTTTTACAGTGTGTATTCTTAATTTTTATCCATGGAGATATTTCAAAGGGAAAAAAATTAAAAATAGTATTTTCTACGGCCGTAATTTATAAATTACATACACCTTTAGATGAGATGTGTTTTAATTTTAGAGAATAATGAAGGATTATAACGAAAACACGTTCTTCTTTCCAAATACATCGTAAATCATAAAACTTGGAGGAGTGATAGAGAACATAGCCAGGAATCACAGTCACATAGTGACGCATGGTCAAAAATGACAGCTGATGCAACATGTTAATGATATTTTGTAATTGTGAACAGTAAACCACACTTTTTTCGCGTAATCCTAAAACGTTACGTTATTTAACAAAAAATATTTCACGTATTCCTGTTTCAATCACTTAAATTTTAATCAATCACTTAAATTTTTGCGATCGATGCGGTAAATTTAACTCACGAATACATCGATAAATGATATACGCTTAAGTAGTCAAATACGAGTATGTAAAATAGTATTTTTGAGGAATGTCAAAAGGGCGGGCTTATCGATCTAAAAAGGAATATTGTGTTAACATGTCCCGTAAGTTATCATTTCTGATCATGCTATTCTATGTGACAAAGATTTCTAACTAAATTCTTTACCTCCCTTCCACGATGATTTCACACAGAGTTGCAAATCACACTGTATGATAATTCAGAAATTTAATTCATCAACCTGGAAATTAATTTCATATAGAATGGAATAGAAAGCTGATTTTTACTAACTATGTGAAAAATGCCAGAGCCGGGAATCGAACCCCGGGCCTTCCGCTTAACGCGCGGATGCTCTATTTTAGAGCATGCTCTAAAATAGTTGGTAAAAATCAGCCTTCTATTCCATTCCATATGAAATTAATTTCCAGGTTGATGAATTAAATTTCTGAATTAAAATTTCGTGGCCGTTTGGAGTTATGCCATCTTCAAATTTGTCACTTGATAAAGCTGCTTTAATGCAGACTCGGTGACCTTGCCAACGTAAATTATGTGAGAAGTGCCGAGCTGGTTATCAGCCAGGGTAGCTCAGTGGTTAGAGCATCCGCGCGTTAAGCGGAAGGCCCGGCGTTCGATTCCCGGCTCTGGCATTTTTCACATAGTTGGTAAAAATCAGCCTTCTATTCCATTCTATATGAAATTCACACTGTATGGTTTCATATTTGACATATACATTAGAGTTTGCATTTTATAATGAACACTTAATACCACTATTTTCAAAAAGAAAGCTTTAATGATATTTTATTATTTTTAAGTAGAAAATTAAAAAATAGCGATATTAAATGTGTTTTTGTAAAGGAAAAGGTGTCAGCTAACTAATTATGCATATATAAATATACTTATATGCATTAAGGAGCATTATATTAATTATGTCAAAAAATATACTAATATGAATAATATATATTGTATATATATACATATACAATTGTATGTGTTTTCAGAAAATAGTCAAGGAACAATTTTCAAAAATCATTTTCTGTTCTTTTCATACTTAATTAGTAAAACAAATACAATATATGGATGGCAAAATTGCATTTCCTATGAATAAGTAAAATTATGTTCATCTGCCAAACGGTAGAAAAAAATAATTCACAATTAAAAAACTATTATAACAAAAAGTAGCCGTCGAAATTACTTACTTATTTATCATTCAATAAATAAGTAAATAAATAACGCGCCACTGTTAGTTAACATATACAAAAAAGTTATCAACTTATGTTGTCATAGTATTACAGTCGGCAACAAAATTATTGAAGCGTTAGCAATAATTCGTTTTTAAAAGAAGTGTTAAGTAAATATTTGCCGAATCGTGATCTAGTCATTATGCTGTTTATAAAGAAGTAAGTTGATGATGAAAATTAACGATCAAACTTTAAAAAGAAAAAAATATATATGGATATATGCTTTAATAATATTGCTGCCGACTCTATATTCCCGTAATAAAGGAATGCTCCGTACACTGTAATAATAAGTCTATGAAATCGCCAAGGGGGTCCTATACTGCAAAAATAGTTACCAATCGAAATATCAATATAATTATGTCTCTAACGTGAACCAGTTATGATCACATTTTGTCGAAACGATAAGATTGTAAAATAAATCGTAAGCGTAAAATACGTAATGATAAAAAATAATCATGGATAATATTTAAGCACGAGGACTCAGTTCATTCGCTATTTGATCATTTTGTAGACACGTGTATTATTAAAAGTCGTACCTTTACAATTTTTGCTAACATTATTTTAAACATAGCAAAATTTTAAAAATATAAACTGAATATGAACTATTGTCAGAAATTGATTAAAAAAACAATAATAAAATATAATCAAAAATGATAAGGTACATTTTTACTTTCTCTTACCCATAGGTATTGTAGAGAAAATATTGTTTTTGTATTAAATTTTCGAAATGGATATTTTGTTATGTTTGCACGTTTTGAGGTCCCACGAATCCAAAAATCATATTTTTAGCGGTTAGTCTGTATGTCTGCCTGTGTGTGTGTGTGTTTTTTTTTTTTTTTTTTTTTTTTTTTTTTTAATCAGAATATCTCAAGAACAAACTATAGCAGAAAGTCCAAACTTGGTGTTTTAAATGTGCATCATATAGGGCTGCTACACTAAACTTTTCGTTGAGATCAAGCCATTGGTTCATGTACAGGGACAGCCAAGAAAGTTCAAATACATTACATCTGCGGGGGAAATCGCAGGTAAGTAGAGTTTAGACAACTATAGGCTGCACTAAACCAACTGAAACGAATATATATTTTTTATATGCGTAAAAACACGTTTCATGTAAAATATGATATGGAAATTATTCACTGTTCGTTTACAGGGCTAGATGAAAGAACTAGATTATAGTGCGACAATACTTGAAAATTGATGTATGTGTATTTCAGGTTGTGTCGTGTGTTATTAATATAATATTATATTTATATGCACAATGTGATGTGTACATAACCTTCAAAAGATATACAGAGCTGTCAATATTTAAACTATAACTTTTTTTTTCTTTTTTTTTCAGTGGAAGTGCTTTATTATAATATTTTACCATGTCCAGGAAAGCTGCTCAGAAATTGAAATTAATTCCTCATAGCAATATAGTAAATAATGTTTATATATATATATATATTGCCTCCTTCCTTCCTATCTTGTGTTTCTTAGGTTATTTTTTCATTAATTTTGATAAGTTTATGGTTTTAAGTTAAGATTTGTTGTGTTACTTTATTGATTCGTTTGTTTTGCAGGCTGTTAATTAATTGATCTGGTTTCTTTACATTAGTGTATTTCATCCACTGATTTTTTTTTTTTTTTTTGTTTTGTTTTTTTTTTTTTTAAATCTTATTGGTCATTGGTGTTTCAGTGATCTTGTAGCTGTTGCTTGACTTCTACTATGCTTAATAGATCATCTTTATTATATATATATATATATACATCGCTTGGTTTTTTCTATATTTACCCGTTTTGAGTTTCCTAAATACCAAAGTCAAGTTTTTAACGTTGGATCTTTTGTGTCTCTTAGAATAAATTAAAAACAAATGATTTCAGACGATCCAAATGTTGTGTTTTGAAGTTTATGCGCTTGTTACTATAAAAGTTTGATTAAAATTGATAAGTTTCAAGGAATAATGCGTGCGAAAGTTGTCTGAATAATTTTAAATGAACTTTTGAATTTAATAACAGATTTGAATTCTATATAATTATAGGTACAGTAGTGAAACAGGGGCTTGAAGAGGGCGGTAGCCCCCCTCACATGGAATTATTTTTCAAATAAATCTGTTCCTAAGCTTAATTTGAATAGTTTTAACACAGGTTTACATAACAGTACTCGTTATCTTACCCCTTAATCACCAAACTATTTGTAGTATTAAATTTCACGATAAGAGAAAGTCGTGTAAGTGACACACCAGATTATTTTTAACAAAAAAAAATTATACCAAAATAAATAAATTAATTAATTAAAATGCATTGCCAACATGGCGAGAAAATAAAAATTTTAAAGTCACCATGGAGATCCTATATTAAAGCTGTACTGACTGACAAAGTATGAAAGCTGTGTCATCAAACATGAATTTTATTTTGAAACGTTTCTTTGGATGATTTTGGTTTAACATTAATAGTGTTTCATCGCACTGTATTAATTTGGTTTTCAGAAAAACTTGGCTTCTGGTGAATTAAAATTAAAATTGGATGGATAAATTGGTTTAAGATTTATAAGTTTCAAATTTAAAGGGTAAATGAGAAAAGAAATAAAGTGCGAAAAGGTTTGCTAGTATTTAAATAATGTTGATATTTTTACATTAAGAATGTTACAGGTTAATGTCTAATATGCTGAGGAAGCTGTGTGTATTCTCTGGGGTTTAAATACCACTTAAAGGACACTGCGCAGTAAAGAAAAAGTATATTGATGTATTGCTAGAACACCGATAAAAAAAAAAAAAAGTTCTATTTTCATTTAATCAACTTCAAATTTCTTAACCGCTGGAACCGTTTATAACTCTTATTAAGTTCTACAAACACTTTTTTAATCCGGGCAACTCAGGGTAAATCTGCTAGTAAAAAATAAAATTAAATATTTCTATTTCAAAAAAAAAAAAAAAAAAAGGATTACAGATTTCTGATATACTTCCACGAATATTTAATTAAAATAATATTTAACATTAAGTTGTATATTAAAAAAAAGGGGGAAGAAAACAAAGAATAATAATAATAATAACATTATCGTTTACTTTTCTCCCTAATTTTATTTGATATAAAACTAATAATTTAGATTTGTTTTTATGTAGTAATATTTAATTGTATATTTTTTTCAAAATAGGATCGACTTAAATGAAAAAACGAAATCGAAATATCATATAAAATTTTGAAATCGCTCAAAATAATTGTTTTATGATTATAGTTTACAGCCTCCCAATATTTCTACTTATCCGTCTGCTAAATTTTAAAGTCGAATTTTCGTGAAAGTCTTTTCTTTCCACTAGATTGCTTTTCCCGAAATTTCAGACCCAAAATCTCATTCTCTTAAAAATGTTTTTGTGATATATATATAAACTTGATTTTGTTTTCAAAGTCTTTTAACGATTATCAAATGTCCAATAATTTTATGTTCCGAAAAATATTTTGCAATTTTGCGAAGATTGTTTTCTCTCAAATGTGATTTCATTTTCAAACATAAAATATTTTTAGAATCTTTTGTCGGTATTTTATTGCTTTTATTTTTTGTAATTTTGATAATATTAGAAAAATAGTTTTGACTTTAATATACAACATTAGAAAGCTAATCAATCAATAGAGTGATTTTTATTAAGTATTTCACAGGAAATTTTTCCTTTAATAAATGCGTAATCTTCGTTTTGTTCCTTGTCTTCTTCAGTAGAACCTGTATAAGTTAAATATAATGTGATAAAATAATTGGTTAAAAAAAAAAAAAAAGAGAGAGAGAGAGAGAGAAATAACTGATTTAATATACAATGAATCCTCTCTAAAAAGGCTCCAACATGCCAGAGATAAAAGGCTCTTTTAGTGACTAATAGAGGTTGTTCTAGAAGTGCTTTCTAGAAGGGAATTTAGGGAATAAATTCTATGAATTAGAAGATTTTAAGTTTAAAAAGAAAATCGTCCGTATAATTTTTCTTTTATTCGCAGATTTTATATGATTAAAAAAAAAAAAAAAAAAAAGCCTATCATTTTTTATTCAGTAGCTCAAATTCTATATTTGTAAAATCAGACTTTTGTCGGTAAATTTCTCAGAATCAAAGAATTTTGCGCAATATCATCACGTTTCACACAGCGGGAAAGACAAAAATAACTTCAGAAAATTTTGTTTGTGTGTGTGTTGCCCAAATATTGTGGTATTAATAATTCTCGTTTAGTGTTTTTTTAACATTTGTAACATATATGAAGTACAATAAAAGCACAAAATTAATATAATTAAATGACGTACATGATAATAGAACTTGAATGAAAAGTGTTAGATGAAAATGTGTTGAAATGAGAATGATGTGTTGAAACAAAAATGTGTTAGATTTAATAAAACTGAGTTTTTCATACGAAAAATCATTCAAATGATAAGTATTTTAAATATTTATATAATAGTAAAACTTATTTCAAGTCATTATTTATCTAAAATTTGTTAAATGACTAATAAGTAGTTATTGTTAAAACTAATTGTAAATAATACTAATATGAATAAAAGTCATTGTATATGGGTGTGTCCGAGTTGAACTTGACACAATTACTGCTAATGTTCAGGATTGAAGTTTTTTTTTTTTTTTTTTTTTTTTTTTTTGACTGATGGCACTGTGCTTGCTACTTAGCATTGACCGGGGCGTCGCCGAACGGATGGCTATTTGTGAAAGAACACCCAGTGGGCAGCAACGCTACCCCTGACAAGGACAACAAATCCGTGCCTTTTCTGGGTTTCGAATCCGGCCCGGGTAACTCCGGCCATGTGAGAATCAAGTACACCAAACACCATACCTTATGGGCGGCAGTGTTGAAATATTGTGAGTGTTTCAAATTTCTAGCGTGCCCCCTGAAAAAAAAAAAAAAAACTCTCTTTTTTTTTTTTTTTTTTTTTTTACATATTTAACAAAAAATTGATTTAATTGAAATTCCATGTAATAAATGTATGCTTTTCACATATTGTTGACTTTGAAAGTGCTGCTTCAGGTCATCGTCCCACCAGTGGCCGAGCGGCTCTGCGCTCAAAGATGATAGATGGGAAGTGCCGGGTTCAATCCTAGGTCGAGCTCGCCGACCTAACCAATCCGAATTTTCCGTGATTTTTCCCGAAACTCACGTAAATAAGGACTAGGATTCCTTAGAAAGTTCCCCACGGTGAGTACTCCACCCATAGGTCTAGGACCCTAACGTAGTCAATCGGCCTTAACCTAACAACTACAACAAACATCATTTGAGATTATCAAAAACATAAATTTTTTGAGCTAGTATGTAACAAATGATCACATTAAAAAATTAACTCAATCTAATATTTTAAAAAACATAAAATAAGTGGATTAACATGTACCTATGTTTTACAAACCATTCAATTTAAACCCTTAAACATCTCTATTTTATATAAAATGGACTAACACCACTTTCAAAGAAAATGCTTCAAGTGTGATTTTTTACTGCGCATAAAATGTGTTTTATTGACAGAGAAGTAAATTTATAAGTTATTTGTTATACTATAATGCATATACAACAGGCATAATTCATCCTATTAATATTTATAGTACATTCGTTTTCTTAAGGATTAGTATTCATGACATGAAAAGCAGCATGGAGTTATATGATGTCATAATGAAAGAGTAGGAAATATTTTCCTTAGTATAAAAAAAGAAAACATTTTATTTGCATATGTCTTTTAATGTACAATATTTTTATTTAAATAAGTACCTAGTTTATTTTAGAAAGTAACGTAAAAATAATTTACATGTTTTCAGGATTATAATATTTAAAAATAAAAGTTACAGAGCTATATGAAAACAAGCATCACAAGAAAGATTTACTATTATTATAACAAAAATAAAAAATAGTATTTAATTTTTATAAATTCTGGGCGTATTAACTGCTTTTTAATTTCAAATTTTTGCAAACCTCTACTTTGAGGAATATATATATTAGAAGTATCCTAGATCTGAAACTTGAAGTTTCTCGGTACATTATTACTGTAAAAAGCCATACAAAAATGTGTTTTCAAGAAGGTTTTTCCTCACCTCCTTTTATTGTGCATGCACTAGAAATTTGAAACACCTACAGTACTTCAACCCTAGCACTTATACGGAGTGAAGGTTAGCGTACCAGACTCCCACACAGTAAAACCTGGGTTCGAATCCCGGAAAAGGCATGGATATGTTGACCTTGATAAGGATAGCGGTGGCTGCTCATTGGGTGCCCCTTACCAAATGGTAATCATTTCGATGACCCCTCATTCCCCCCGGTCAATACTTAACAGTAGACCCCACTTAAAAGTAGTAACGTGCCATTGAAAATTAAAAAAAAAAAAAAAAAAAAAAAAAAAAAAAAAAAAAAAAAACCTTCAATCTTGGTCATAAGTAGTAACTATGTCAAGCCACAAGCAATGACTTTCATTATTATTAGAATTATTCACTTTTGTATTACTTGCCATTTTGTATTTTATCATTTAACAAATTTTAGATATTTAAATTTGAAATAAATAATTGCTTGAAATATTTTTTTACTGTTTTATGAATATTTAAGATACTTATCATTTAAAAGATTTTTCGTTTGAAAAACTTGGTTGTACTAAATCATAAAACAAAGTATGTACATATACGTATTTGTATGTATATATATATATTGTGTGTGTGTGTTTGTATGTTTAATTTCAGAGGCATAATCGTTCAGTTAAAATGCAAGACTTGATTCACCAAAATGCATCAACTGTTTTTAAAAAATTAGTATTTGGTAAATAAATATATAAAATAAAGTTATTATACACATACATATATATACATATATATATATTGTACGTAGAGGAATTTGTTTATTTTTGCTGCTTGTTGTTATTTGATGTTGTATATTATGCAGTATTACAGATAACTTTATATGGTAAAAATAAAAGGATATTGCAAATGTACGGGAAACATAATATATTTTACCTTGATTTCATTTAATTTTTAGGAGGTTTTCTCTGTAAACATTTAATAAAATAGTAATATGAATATAATACTATTTCAAAAATACATTTTGCTCTTTATTAATCTTAATAAAAAAAAAAAAAAAAAACTATTATGATATTTATTTTTAAAAAATAGTATTATGATTTTTTAATAAAATTTTTAATAATAGTAAGCTATTTGCGGAATTGTACTTAAAACATTTCATTTTTTTTTTTTTTTTTTTTTGTTAATTATTATTAATGTTTTTGAAATTAATAAAAAAATAACTAAATCAACTGACTGCTGTAAACTGGAATAAAATTTAATTCAGGCCCTGCACGGATAAAGTTAATAAACAAATAAGGTAAAGTTAAATAAGCCCAAGCCTGACTCGAATACAATATGAAAGAGATCGAGCCTAGCCCGATTCCCATTTAGGCCGTGGTGGACTCTGGTCATGCCGATTTTTAATCATGAGGTTCATTAGAAATAAATTGTATCGTTTTAATTTTTGACCGGTTCTGTTATTATTTATATTAGAAAATTCTAAACTTTAAATAAATAGTAAATAATAAATCCCAAATATCAATGGTAGACGGCAACAATGACTAATTTCATTGTTGTGAGATTAAATTTTTCCTTTAACAAACAATGCTTTCATTTTTACTTTAAACAATGCTTGCAACAATGGTCTCTAATATAACGTACAATGCTGAACAAAAAAATTCTTTGAATCTTTCACCGATTTCAGTCTTCGTGTTTGAAATATTTTCATATCCGAAGATTTTGTTATCAATTGATAGATAATATGTATCAAAACGATATTTTTGATGCATTTTGCGTGCCTCCCAATGAGGTAAATCAAATACAATTTATTAATATTAATTTTGGGTCTATATTTTTAGTTTTAAGTTTCTACCATTAATATTTGGTAGGTTCAGTTTTTGATTTTGAAATATCTGTTAATGTCATAATCTTCTTGTTCAACTAATTAATACTTATTCACAATTAAAGTAAAATAATGAATTTTATTGAAAATGGTGATGAATCGAACGTGATTGAGTAATTTATTTTTTAGTTTATTAGCATAGTATTATAGCTGCAAGATCAGTACATTCCTTAAAAACAGAGATAAAAAATTCTACCGAAAATATATTCTATGTAAAACATCATTTTTTCCCCTTAGTCTCTCCTTGTAACGTAAATTTCAATATAATATCGAAATTTTAATAAAATGTTAATTTTATGCTCACACTTCCTACTTTCAGTGATTTAGCTAATTACTTAGAAGACAAGTAAACTGTTAAAAGGGGCTCTCTGCTTTTAACTTTTAATGCATGAAGGTTCGGTCCTCTGTCAGTATACCTCCCCTCTCTACGTGCCGCAGTTCTCGTATGTCTTTAGAGCGCGAGAATAGAATAACTGCTTTCTCTGGAAGTGAAATATGTTAATATCTAGAATTAAAAGAAAAATAATAATAATAATAATAAATGTGTAAAATTTTAATTTAATCAATATCATTGCATCATTTCAAGTGTTTTCAATATTTTAAATTAATAATTTTCCGTATTAAAAGTATTACAAGAAATAAAAATTCGTGAAACGTAAATCTAGTTTCTGAATTTTTTGAAATAACCTGATTGAAGCAATAACATTTATTAACGTCCTTTTTTAAGCAAAAAATATTTATTATGTATAGGAAAGCTATTAAAATAGAAAAGATTATAATAACAGGAGACTTGGCGTTGGAATATTAAAACCCGAATAAACTACTACGTCAGAAACGCCAAAAGAAAAATATTTGCGATGCATACAGCTGTTTCGGTAGCCTTAAGCGTACCGTCTTCAGTGCAAAAAGAATTCTGAATCTGGAGAAGTGCTCGTATATATAGGAGAGGGACCGAATTTAGTTCAACCAATTGGATTACGGGAAAGGTGGAGTGTGTGGCCAATAGGAATTTAGGAATGTTAGCTGTGTAAGCAGTAGAAAAATTAAGAAAATGTGGACTGAATGTAAAATTTCCAACAATCAGACAAATAGGGAACAGCGAAATCACAATTTACAACGTTTTTAAAATTTGTATAAATATGAAAGCTTCAAAGAAATCGAGTTCATGAATGGATTTAGGTCTGCAAATTATTTTAGCTGAATTAAATTTAAATTATGATTTTCTTCCCAGCAATGTTTAGAAATAGCTGATTTATTGGTTTCAAAAGATTATGCATGGTTAAAAACGTTTAATAGAAAAATAACTGTAAATTATTTAAGCCCTATTAAAACCACGACGCCTAAATATTTGAAGTAATAAAAAATCGTTTTTAAAAATATATACCCTGTTTCGCTTTAACATAACAGCATTAAGAAAAATACTTCATAAACAGCTCTCATTATATTGAATTTGAAATTAGATAAAATGTATAAAAATTTGTATTTAAATGTAAAAAAATAATGAAATTTAGTTTATGCACGACATATTTCAAGTCGCTAAACCTTCCTCTGTGCTGCCAAGTTAAAGCGAAAAACTTTTTTTTTCCTTATGTATATAATATTTTAAATACACACACTGGCCAATGAATTAGAAGCCTGTAAGAGTTTCTACAAATGCTCGCTGGCGGCGAAGGAATGCGAAACCTGTTACAAACACAAACTTTTGAGGAACATTCTGCTTATGTATGGAAGTAGTCCCCTGGTGTTTCCTTGGAATAATCAAAAAGCCATGCAGCACCTGAATATATTGATAGATGAAGTGCATCCCTCAATGTCGCATTTTTACTCAGAAGTTAACGGATACTTTGAGCTCGATATTGCAACCATACATCGAGGCAGAATCATTCGAGATTGGTTCAGTGAACATCAATCTTACTTCTAACAGTTTCTCGATATGCTGCAAAGCCCGGATCTTAATCCAATAGAAAATGTTTGGGGCATATTGGAAAGGCGCTTCCATCAGTAATCTTCTCTTCTATCCAATTTACAGGATCTTAAAGTCAGTGCAGCCAATGTATGGTACACTCTGCACTTAAAGGCACCACAAAAGCTTATAGAATCGCTGTCCACATGAATACTGGCTTTTATTCATGCAAAAAGAGGTCCAACGTGCAAAAGAAGGTCCAATAAAATAGGTTTTTAATTCACTGGCCAGTGTGTGTATATATTAGTGATAGATATATACTATATATATATATATATATATTCTAACTTAGAAACATTCATTTTTTAATTTTTAATGAGTTATAAACCATTTAATAACACAAATATAACAAATATACAATGAATGTAGTGTTCACTCATTAGTATTCATTAGTATTATTCTTAGCAAATGTTATAGTAAATTGACAGTAAATCTGAAAGGACATTACAGTAATTTTACAGCAATTTTTTTTTATCGAGTAATAATGTAATTTTTCTTAATTCGTTCAATATTTTATTACATTAACCTACTTTCTTATGCAATGAAAGTACAATATTCAATCGAAAAATTTCGATATAGAAATCTTAAATTGTATATTTTATGGTTTCCTAAGTTCAAAAATATTTTTTGGTAATTTTGCAGTTTTGAAGCTTCTGAGTATCATAAATCGAAAATAATAAAAAAGGTAGAACAACGAAATTTACATATAAAATATTCTGGTGTAGAAATAAGTCTAACAACTGCTGACGAAAATTGAAAAACAAAGGAAGGCCATGGAAATCCAGAATTGGGATGTATTTTAATTTAAATCAGTATCTCAGAAACTGCTGTAACATTTTTTTTTTTTTTCTTCTTTGTTATGCAAACCTCTTTTTAAGTCTTTCCGTACGTATTAATTGATTACTGCAGGAAAATTGATAGGTGTGGAAATTTGATACGCCAATTTTATGTTTCGGAAGTGGGTGTCTTAACAAAAGAGCTCCGCATATTTTCTTCGAACTCGTCGTATAAATTCCTTTTAAGATGTCATTCCGCGTGTATTAATTAGTTTCACATGCAAAAATGATTTTCGGAAATTTTTGTGAAAGTCGAAAGTGGGACTGAAGCTGATATTTCAAAAACGGCTCTAAGAATTTCTTCAAATGGGCTACAAAAACCCTCTTTTAGAACTTCACTTGTATTAATTGTCCAATTAATACAGAAAATTTGATATCCTGATTAGACAGGTCCGTTTCAGATTTCATAAATGGGTTTGTCAAATGACGGCTTTACCGATTTTCTTCAAACTAACTTATAAAATTTCTATGGTGAATTTACCAATTTTGTATTCGTGGGATACTTCAGAAAAGAGCGAAAGCCGTCAGAATATTCAGGTCGTTTATAACTTTTGACCACACTATCTCCAGAAAAAGTTTATAACATCTATAATAGTAGGTAGTGAAAGTCTTGTGGATGTCATACACTACATGTATATGTATAATATGTATATATTTTTCTATTTGAGTTTAAAAGGTATGAAAATACCTAGAAAAATATGAGCTATAAAAAACCTTTCATTTATTATAAAAGTAAGATCTTTAATATATTTAATCGTAACATATACTAAAATAAGTATTATTGCATATTAAAATATTTTATTTACTTTTAAGGAGGAGTTTTTCGACAATTACCATCATGTCGAGTTTGGTTACAGGTAAGCAACATTTTATAAAATAAATTCCTTAAACTTGAATTTGTCTGAAGTACATGTATTGGACACACATTATATACACACATTATTATACATACATTAAACATTAAATTGAAAAATTATTTAAAACGCAGTCAAATAAATAATAACAGATGATTGTATGACACCGAAATTCAAAATTACCGATAAGAATTAATTAGTAACTATATTATTTTTCTGAGACTGTAATAGGACTGTAATGAAAACAGTTAATTCAATTGACTTTATTAATTTATCAAAATTGAATTTATTCAAAACAAACTTACCGTAACACTATTCCAAGTTCATTTTTAGCAAATGATATAGCGATACAAGACTTTGAAATGAAAGTGAACCAATATTAAATATATTTCTGGGCACACTGTTAAAAATGGTTTCTTAAAAATGAGCTAAATTGTCTCAAAATAGCTCCGAAACAATATTTACTTAAATTTGAAAACCCATGTACTCATTTTTGAGAATATTGGGATTCTTATTGGTCAGCCCCATTTTTGAGCATGTCAGTATACTCAAAAATGAGTACAAGGGTTTTCAAATTTAAGTATATAATGTTTTGAAGCTATTTTGAGACAATTTAGCTCATTTAGAAGAAACCATTTTTAACAGTGCATGGTACTTGTACGTAATGAATCTCCTATATTTTTTATATATTTCTCCTGTGCACTTTAACTCGCAAAGTAAAACAATTGTTTGCTTGTTATTCTATTAAGAGTGTGTTAAATTTACGTAATGTCGTGCAGCTTCTCTTTAAAATTAGCTCATGTAGGGGAGAGTGGGGTTGAATGGGATGAATGGGACAATAGCTGGATTTTTATGTTTTGTAAGCACCGGAAACTTGACATTTTTTCTGATATATGGCAGTACTAAGATCATTCATTAAGTGTAGTTTGAGAATTATGCTAGCCATAGAAGGGCAGAAAAAAATTAAAGTGTCTTTTTCAGCTGGCAAAGTAAGTTTTTACTGATTCAATTAGGTGGTAGTTAAGACATTAACTGTTTGCTTAAAGTTAATATAACTCTTATATGGTGAAAAGGCATAATCTTTCATTGTGTTTATGGTATTCAAGAAGAATATTGACAATTGTTCATTAAGCCTATTTCCTGTTTTATATGATCATGTGGTGGTTGGGATGAATAGGACAGTTTAAGTGGGGATGAAAGGGGCATTCCCCTCTATGTGCTAATTTAAAATTGTAGGGGAAAGTTGGACAAAACGGGATACTATTCTTGTTTTTTTTTACTACGGAAAATATGTTGAAGAAAACCACACAATTTTTTTTTTTTTTTTTAATAACTACAAAATTTATTGAAGCACACAAAAAACATATTTTTAACTAATTGTAATGATTGTAAAATAGTAAAAAAAAGTATTTACCAAACTCTTACACATCCCGTTTTAGCATACCTGGGTTGGATAAAACGGGATAAGGAATACAATGTTTAATTTTTTGTGTAAAACTAACTGAAAAGCATAACTAATTGACAGAAAACTGTAAAGCAAAATTTTCACTTGAAAAAACAATGTCTTCAGTAATCAGAGACTTAAAATAAGAGTTTTTTATGTTTTTATTTACAAAATGGGGAAGAAGACCTTTTATTTAGGCCTGTAGCAGAACAAAAGTCGCATAAAAAGGCATTAGAACACGCTTCGTGAGACCATTCTTGGCATCCAGAACATTGTATCCAACCTTCACCAGCCTTAGAATTGACGTACAGTGTATTACAATATATGCAGGTTTCTTCTCCCTCTGTTTCATCTTCAGACAATGACGACATGCGTTCTTGGCTGCTTGCTGAAGGTTTATTAAACTTTTCTATGTAACATCAGGATTAGGCGTTCTTTTGGATTAATTTATACACCTACTTTCAGGTTTGGCTGGACCTGGTAGCTCTTTTTCTTCCTCTTTTCCATTTCCTTTTCTTATAAACTTCCTTTTGGAATATTTAGAAGGATTTTTTAGAAGCCATTTCTTTAATTTTCTTGTAGATTTATCATAATTTCTATTTCTTCCATTTCTAACTCACTCTTATACGTAGATGATGTTATTACTACAGTTTCTTTTTTCTCTTATCAGCCTTGTTTTCTGGGCGAGGTCCTTTTACTTGAGGTACAGGTAGAACAAGCTTTGGAGAGATGGAAAAGAGTAGCTTAGGTCGATAACAAGAGAGTTCTAATCCTTTCTTCCCTGAGGATGTTGCAGGTTGGTCTGTCCGTAGGCTGTCTCCTGACAGGTTTGTTGCCTGGTCTACTCCTACGATTTCCCTTGAGAAAAGTACATAAAAAACTGTATCCCATTTTATCCAACTCATAAGTGTCTCATTTTTTCCAACTCCGACACTTTTCAAAATAAACATGGCTGCTGCCTAAATGTGAAAGGAAAATTAGATAGACTACACATGAGAATATTCGTTAATAAATGCTTAATCAAATGTAATATTCACCGGAATTGTATTCCCATATATGTAGGCAGAATAATGTAGAAAACAACGCACGTAAATGTAGAAAGTGCCAAGAAAACAGAATAAAAAAGGTCAAAGAACTGCAACTTTCCATCAACTAGCGATCTCGAGACGGGACGAACTGAGAATGATGTAATGATGGCCGAGAACAAGTTTCTGACGTCATCCGCTAGATAGTAGTACTAGCCGGGTCCCTAGGCGACGTATCCCGTTTTATCAAACTTTCCCCAACACAAGAATTACATTAAAACAAATCTTAAATAGATTTTCACTATTTTTATAACCTGTAGTTCAGTAGTTATAACATGGAATTATAAAAGTAGCTTGGATTTAGAGAAAAATAGATTGAAATTAATTGTTCTCATTTTTGTTTATAATAATTATGATTAAAAAGTTATAAGTTAGAATATTCAATGCAACAACTTAAATCAATAATTTAAAAATCACAATTTCAATCAAGCTAATTAAATAAATCCTGGTGATTATTAAGGTAATACAGAATAGAATGCTGATTTTTCCCGATCAGTCGGTTGGTTGTAGGATTTTAAGGCCGATTGACTCCTGATGTGTCCTAGGCCTAGAGGGGGAATGCCCTCCGTGGGGGTCTTTCTAAGGGGTCCTAGCCCGTATTTACGCGAGTTTTGGAGGAAACCACGGAAAACTCCGAACGGCTAGGTCGATGAGCGCGACCTGGGATCGAACCCGGCACCTCCCATCTACCAGCTTTGAGCGCAGAACCGCTCGGCCGCTGGTGGGCCTCCCGATCAGTCGGAAACAAAAATTTATCTGGATAATTTGTACTCTATTATAATGATTTATCTCTTTCTAGTGTCATGTTTATTTATTTATTTTTAGATTAAATCTTTAGATTAAATTACCAAAGCCTAGAGCACTAGGAACTGTGCGAACCAAAGGACTTTTGCCTTTCGATGTTAATTTGAGTCAATACATCAGTTTTTGTTAATTTCAGTAATTCCACAGTGTGTAATAAAATCACATAAACCAATTTAACTTTAAAAAAAATTGTTTACTTTCCATTTTGTTTTCTTTTCTTTGTTAACTCCAGTCATGTCCCATGCATCCCCATAGGTGGGGATGAATGGGACAATGCACATGCATGTTTATTAATTAAAAATGATAACTTTTTATTAAAGTTAGTATGTTTATTTGTAACGGATTACTGAAGTGTGCTTATAAGCAATGTTACGAAATTCTGAATTACATATGGGGAACGTTATCAGTAAAAACATGAAAAATGTCCCATTCATCCCCACTCTCCCCTAATTTGTAAAGAATGTCACTTGAATTGGATCATTTAAGTTATATTAGTACAAAAAAAAAAAAAAAAAAATGTTAAAGTATTGAGGATTTATAGGAAGAATTTTAGCTTGAGAATCTGGCAGAAAAAGTGTAGAGTCAACGATAAACTTAATGGTAAATAAATTGGTCTGCCCATTGACTATTGATTTATATTCTGCTGAAAAATTAAATGAATTTAGTTTTATTGTATGTATGTTCTTTTAATTTTTTGAAACAAAAGAAATGCGAATCTTTTAAGTAAATTCTTTGTTTTAAATTACACTGCGCACCAAAAAAAAATATTTTTTCGAGTTCTGATACCATTCTTGCTGATTCTTATGTAAAATGAATCCGAATAGGACTCCCATTTTGCCCAGTCACCCACCGTTTTCTCGGAACACCGCCCCCTCCACCAATTGTCCTCATTGTTCGGTCATTTTAGGGCCATGAATTGGATTTGGAGAATGAAAAAGAATTAATTTAACAATTAAAAACAAAAATGTACAATGTTTAATAAATAATATTAATAATAGATTAAAAAATATAATACATAATTTCAGTGGCAAATCCTCCCCCCTTCCCTTCCCCCAAATTTTCCCCTCGCCGCAAATGTTCATGTTTTAGAATTTTCAAATCTGTAAGCCCTCAGAAGATACGTAACAGTTAAAATAATCCTTTTCCTCCCGCTAAAAATCAGATGTATAGCCATAAAATTAACGAAAAGTGATAAAAATAGGAGCCGTCCCTAAAAAACGGTGGGTGATAGGGCAAAATGACCGCCCTATTCGGATTCAGGAGGTCATTTTACATAACTTGCAAAAATGGAGTTTGGGGCAATTTTCATGCAGAACAGTGTTATATGCAGTTCACCAATATATCAATGATGTAGTGGAAAATATGCATTTGTTCAAAACGCTGATCCTTTTCAAATAGTTTTGATTTGGACAAATGCCAGTTACATGATATGAATATCATATAGGGGCCTATATGATATTTATGACTGTCCTAATCACTGCACTATCAATACTGTGCAGACCAATATCTATACTGAAATATTAAAAGTTTCATATTCAGTTTTCTCAATTTTACATTGTTTTATTGAATTTTAGAACACAGAAAATAAATTATTATCATTTTAAATACTGTAAAAATACGCGGAAAACATGAATTTAGATATTGCTACTTTAGATTCCATTTACAGTGTCCAATATTTATGCGTTACGTGGGTTCTATATTTCAGACTTGTCACATACTTTTTTCTTTGCGAGATTAAAAGGAAAATAGTTCCGTCTATAAAAACTTAAATAACTACCGGCACCACTGTGAATGAACACGTATACTTAAAATCCTTTTGTTAGTGTAATGTTTTAGAGGAGCACCGAAAGAAGGAGCTTTACATTTATTATGGCTAAAACTGGTCACAAAACTTGACTTTAGTATTCAGAGAACCTCAAAAAGCGTATTATAAAAAAAAAACACTGAAAATTTAACTTAAATAATTTTTCTTCCCGTATCAGTAAGAGAACTTAATTTCATTTCTGAGCAGTTTTCTTGAACATGGTAAAATATAGTAAAGCACGTGAATCGATTACATTCAATAGACAATAATGCTTTTGCTTAGTTATTGGTAGACTTGTACGTCATGTATGAATTATATATACACCCTACTATGTACTTAAATATTGTCCTACATTAATAACACAACACAATCAGAAATGCATTTCCAGTAATTTCCAATTATAGTCCAACCCTATTCTAGTTTTTTTGGGTAGCCTTGTAAACGAATGGTGAATGATTTTCACAACATATTCTGCACAAAACGGGCTCTTATGCATACAAAATATATACTTTCATTTCAATTGATTTAGTGCTGCCTATAGATGTTACACTGTACCTTCCAAAAATTTCGCCCCAGAGTCCAGAAATGTAATGTATTTAAACTTTTTTGGATGGCCCTGTACACGAACCATTAGCTTGTTCTCAACGAAAAGTTTAATATAGCATATCCCTATAAAATAGAGATTTAGAATAACGAGCTTGGACTTCCTGCTTTAATCTATTTCTTGAAATATGCTGGTAACAGATACACACATACACACGCACGCGCTCACACACACACAGACCAACCGCTAAAAACATTATTTTCGGATTCAGGGCTCTCAAAACGTGTAAATATAACAAAAACTCAATTTTGAAAATTTGGCAATTTGACCCAAAAACAATACTTTTCTTTACCGTATACATGAATTAGAGAATGTAAAAAAATATAATGTTTTTAAAGTGCAACGCTGTGGTTTCACGTTTTTTAAACCAGTATCATACATAATAAATTAAAACTAATACTCCTTACAATGAAAATAATTTTCATAGTGCATGCTTATGCAAAATTTCACCTTGTTCTGGCGTATTAGGAAAATCCTTAATTTTGAATAACTTCACTAAATTTTCAATTAACTAAGTTTTAAGAAATAAATGTGGTTTGTACCAGTGTTATGAATGGTAATATTTCAAAAGTGGTCCATGCATGACCTTTTGGAAGAATTTAAGAAATATTTTTACATGGATTAACAAATTAAACAATTATCAAACTGACTACCTAAGTTAAAAATGCACTGTTTAACCTATAAATGGAAATAACAATTTTGTGATTTTCTCTCACATTATTCTAATTTCTTCAGCTTATAAATATTTCATTACTACTATTATTAAAGCTTAAATATATGATGTGAGGTCACTGCTCATCTTTTCTTCACACCACAAAACGGTGCAACAGCTGAAAAAAAATAATTTAATAAAGTTTGGAAATATTTAAATTACTCACACTAATAGTATGAGGGGGGGGGTCTAATAGCACTGCGCGGCAAAAGAATTTTTTTTTTTTTTTTTTTTTTTTTCGAGCCCTGATACCATTTTTACTGTTTCCTATGTAAAAATGACCTCCTGAATCCGAATAGGACTCCCATTTTGCCCAGTCACCCACCGTTTTCTAGAAACACTACTCCCTCCCCCAATTTTTATCACTGTTCGTTAATTTTATGGCCTTGAATTTGATTTGGAGAATTGAAAAGAATTATCTTGACACTTAAAAACAAAAAATATAGATAATGTATAATAAATAATAATAATAATAATTGATTAATAAAACATTATAAATGTTATATATAATTTTAGTAGTAAATCCCCCCTAAAGTTTCCTCTTGCTGCAAATGTTCCTGTTTTACAATTTTCGAACTCTGTAGCCCTTAGAAAATATTTAATACTTAAAATAATCCTTTTCCCACTTACAAATCAAATTTATAGCCGTAAAATTACCAAAAAGTGATCAGAATGGGGGGGGGGGGGGGATCCTGAAAAACGGTGGGTGATAGAGCAAAATGGGCATTCTATTCGAATGCAGGAGGTCATTTTACATAAGAATTCGCAAAAATGGTGTTGGGCCGATTTTCATGCAGAGCAGTGTAGTCTGTGGGGGCTAAATTGATTTCCATTATGTTTTCGAAATATTCTAATGTCGTTTTACCGAAAAAGAATTAAAATTTCAAGTTTTATAAAAATATAATTTTTAAGCATGAGGTTTCTAACACTAATTCAACGAAAAAGTATTTAATCTCTTTCATATATATATATACATTTCCTTCTTTTTTCCGATTATTGAAAAGGCGTATTCATTATAAAATAATAATAATTAGGCAGGAGTTAATTTGGCAGGAAAAAATAGGCAGGAATGAAGCAGGAAATCAGCAACATAACTTTTAAATACAATGTAACATTGCATACTTTTGGAATACATCCATTCCTCTTTTTATTATTATTATTATTCCAAGTTTCGATTTTAAATGTCTTTATTTTTATTAAATATATCCTGTTGTAATTTTTTTTTTTTTTTAATCTAATAATCTGTGTGTTTCTATCTTATTTATAGCTACCAACCTGGAGCTTTTTATGCTGTTGAATACCAACAGTTTTCTGAAACAACTTACTATTCTTATGTCCACGAGGCAAATGAGCCGAGTTTTGCTTATCTTCCAGTCTATTATCCAGAATATAGGTAAAGAAATTTATTTAGCCACATAGTGATTAAGACTTATTTGGTACGAAGTTTTTACAAGCACTTTTTCAATTATTTTTCTATACTGTTAAGTTTTTGTTCAATAAAAATCCAAAGTATCGCTGTTAGTGATAAGTAATTTAAATACCCCAAGTCTACACTAGGATCTTTTTTATCAGATCTATATATAAGCGTATTAAAAAAAAAAAAAAAAATTTAGAATAGGTACTTTCTAGAAAAAATAAATAAAATATCATAGGATACGTAGAACTCTTAAATAAAAATATGAAATTCGCTTTTCTACAACTATAGTTATACTTATCTTTATAATATAGTAAAACAAAAAAAAACTGTTAAATATATCATAAAAACTTATTCTTAAAAATAACTGGGGAAAAAAATGTTTGTAAGCAAACACCATAAACCCTAAAAGAAAAGGGGGGAGGGGAACATTTGCTTTGAATTAAAATAAAAGAACGCCCTCCCCCTCCCCTAATTAATAGAAAAAATTAGGCAGGAATGTACAGTCGGTAACAAAAGTCTCCGAACACTAGCAAAAATTCCTATATAAAAAATGTACACTTAATACAGTTTTGTTAAGTAAATCCTTGTCGAATCCTGTTTTTAGACTGATTAAGAACAGGATTCGACAAGGATTTATTTAACAAAACTGTATTAAGTGTACATTTTTTATATAGAAATTTTTGCTAGTGTTCGGAGACTTTTGTTACCGACTGTAGCATAAAATCAGCAACATAACTTTTAAATACAATGTATCATTGCATACTTTTGGAATACATCCATTCATCATTCCTCTTTTTTTTTTTTTTTTTTTTTTTTTAAGAAAATTTAGGCAACATAAAACATTGTAGCTTTAACGTTACATTCGTACGTAATTATTTCACTCGATGAAGGGTCAGGCTATTACTTTAACCCCAAAAGCGTTTTTCAATAATGTCCCATTAAAAAAAAAAAAAAAATTCCCAAAAAATTTCCATTTTTTATATAAATCTAAGAAATTACGCAAAATAATTTAACGTTATCTACTATAGAAAATTAGTAATTAATACTTTTAATTTGTTGCTCTTTAGGCTACACTTGTCGGACTACTTGCCTTCAATTAAAATAATTTTATATGCATTAAAAAAGATTTATTTATGTAAAACACTTTATTAATTAAATTAAAACCTTCTAACAACTGCATTTTTGTAGGGTTTAGGACATCGAATCCTCTTTTGAAATCTATTTACTGAAATAAAATCGCCCTTTACGCGATTCGGACATCACAAATTATTACTTAAGAAAAGTGCATTTATTGAAAAGAAATTTTACAAAAACGCATGCAAATACTTAAAAAAATAAATTTGAAGCTAGATTAAATTGTTTAAATTATTTACTTATTATATTCCGCATTCAAATGCTTCCGTTGTTTCTATCATTACTTTTATACATTGCAAAATACAAAATATTTCTTTGTTGTAAAATCATTTTATCTACAAAAGGATGGAACCAATATTACATTCTCTTGCATAAATTATCAATACTTATTCTTTTTTCTAAATCCATTCGTTATTTTTTCTTTCAAGTTATAAATCTTTATTTGTGCCATACATTAAATAAGTTAACGTTTTCAATATGCGAAATTAATACTTTTATACCGATTTCTTTCTTTTTTAAGATATTTATACAAAGCTTTTACAAAAAATCGTGGAAATGCTCGTGTTTGAACCCTAATTATGAAATCAGTGAAAGAAAAATTAAGTCTATGTGAACAAAATTTATTTACTATTAAAGTATTAACCTTTAAAAATTTATGAAGCGTGTTCAGAGTCTAACCTTTTGAGAACTGCTGATACACTGTTAAAAATTTCAACAGAAAACTCTGTGTAATCTATTATCTTAAGTCTTACATAAAATTACAGAGAAAAATAAACGGAGATGTTAAAAAACTTATTTTATACATTCATTTTAATAACTAATATTAATTTAATTAATTATTGTTGAGACTATATTTCAGACATGGAATGCTTTTTCGAAAGTACAAATAGTCATTTTTAATTTTAATTAAATAATTAAATATTAATATTAGATAAAAATACAGAATAAAGATTGAGAATCTCGATTATTCAATTTTAACTAAGAATTACTGTAAATTTACAGAGACTCTGGATAAATATTTACATTAAATTTACAGAAATTTTTAACAGTGTATCTTTTAATTAAATCAGCAAAGTATTGCGATTCTACAAAACATATCCTGGTTTATATCATAAAGAAAATTTTTATTTTTCTAAATTTATACTTTTTATTTTTTAATATATAATTATTTTTTTCTGTTGCTCTTTTTCTAGCTATGGCGGCACAGTTTATTATAATGTCGTAATTTATGAACTTCTTCCGGTAAATTTTGTGCCTATGTGTTATGCCTCTTTCACTCCTGCAATCAGTGATGTTGAATATCAAGAACATCAAACTGAAGTTCTCGACTACGATGATGATGCAGGAAATAGGTAAGAAAATATTCTAACAGAAGAAGTTCTCTGTTGTATTCTGTGATATAAAAATATGATTATTTTTTATTTATCGACTTGATAAGGGCAGAAAAAAGTCATTGATCCAGCCACTGCTTTTGTTTTTTACAATTATTCTTGGAAACTGCCATATATTTGTGATTTTATTTGCTTGTGATTGGTTTTGCAGAGGCTTAAGTCTGTAAATTAAGTACCAATTTCACTTTCACCAGAAAATACAGATTAAATAATAGTTGACAACATAAAAATCACACCATAAACTGTATCATAACACACAGCAGAAGCTGTTTTCAGTGGCAGAGATTTTACATCGCTTAATGACTTGGCTTAAACTGACTACAATTCTATGGGCGGAATGCAATCTATTTATAGCCTCCTATGTTTCAGGTATTTCGCGAAATATTCGATTTAAAACTTAGACAGCAGATATATCGATAACAAGGAATTTGTCGCCAAGGAGTGATAAACTCGCCAATGCAGCGTCAAATTCACCGTCAAAGACAATTCCTTCCTGGAGAAGCTTTTTGACGGGATTTTAAAGGAAAATGAGCTACTTTATTGCCAAAACAAGGTCGAAATGCAGAAAACTAACATTTTATAAAACCTGACTACGCCTTTTTAGATGAACACATATAAAAATAAAGACTATCATTTACGAATTCGTAACAATATATAAATACATAATTATAATTTTGGTATATATAATTTTGGTATTATATTTTTGGTATATATACATGCATTGAAAAAACAAAATTCGAAAAATCTTAAATGATACCATTACAATACGAAACAACAAAAATTCTTTAGGATAATATGAGAAAGAAGAGGGGATGATGTGCGGGATACGGAGAGAGAAATATCATGACAATAGTAAACAAGAACGAAAAATCATGCGGTACGCTTTGATTATTAACACTTTTAAATTGTACGCACTTGTTTTATTGTATATCTGACTGAATTCTTAAACATTGTTGGAACATGTTAAAAATGCTTAACGCAGAAGAAAATATAGCCGTAAATGTATAGCACTATTTGAGTGTAACCCTCTAAATCTAAAGGTTAATCATATCATATTGTATACAAAACATTATTTTAACATATTAACAATAAAAATGTCTGTCCTAAAACGCAATGCATTGGCATATTTGGGGGGGGGGGTCTCCTTGTATACAAACCAGTAGTACAGTACCTATTAAGGCCATTTTAAATAGGGTACATTTTATAGTGAACTTGAATAACATATATAATTTTTTAAAAATTCTGAAACTATTAACGGACACTGGAGGTGGGCAGACGGACAGACACATGCGCAAACTGAAATCCTATTCACATTTAAAAATTGTTAGAAAGTGTTAAAAACGCTTAATGTAAACGAAAATGCAATTTCAGCAAAATTCCAATGAAAACTGACAATGTAACAGAATATTTTTGTGTGGCCCTGCAAATCTAATGCTAATCACACTAAATTTTATTGAACGTATACTTTTGTGCATATAAATAGCATATTTCAGTTTCATTAAGATTTCTAGAAAGTAAAGTTATTAAACGGGTTTATAGAAATATCTTTGATAGAACGCGATGCTTTAGAATACTTTTAGAATGTCTCTGTATATAAACCAGTGGTGGTATTTACTCCATTTTCTAAAGGAAACATTCGATAGTGAACATATATAACATATTTCAATTTCTTTAAGTTTGTGTAAGGCAAAGGTATTAAAATATGGTTTATAGGAACACCTCTCATAGAGCGCTTTGAAATTATTTCGGGTGTTCCTCTACACAAACCAGTAGAGGTATTTACTTCATTTTCAATAGGGAACATACGATAGTGAACTTGAATAACATGTATCACTTTCAAAAAATTCTATGAATATTTACAGGAGTTAGAGCGCGGACAGACAAGGAAACCGAAGTCATTAATACTTTTCAACCTTGTTGGAAAGTGTTAAAAAGTAAGTTAAAGTTGTTAAAAGTAAGTTAAGTTATTAAATTAAGTAAGTTAAGTAATTAAAAGTAAGTTAAAGTTGAGAGCAAAATCACAGATATTTTAAGATAGTATTGATTTGCATAGTGTAGCTTTGCGGGGAAAGCATGCCGTATTAATTTTAAATAAATACATCAAAAAAAAAGTTTTCATTTCTGAATTTGATTTTTTTTTTTTTTTGTACATTTTATATAAAGTCATAAATCTATTTTAATAGTTTTTGCATTTAATCATTTTTAGAATTTTTCATGAAACAGTTACCGCTGAAGGCGTTTTTGAAACTGTACCATCTATCGAATATGTGTCTGATTATGACAGAAATACTGAAGAAGTTAAAGTAGAAACAAACGTTGTTGTGGAATGTCTTAAAGAAAGGTGAATGAATATTTTTAATTTTATAACTTTTATATTTATTACAGAAATCAGTGATCAATTAGTATGTAAGAGAAAAGAGAAAGTGGTGGTGTGGCATTCCCTAGTCCCAACATTTTCTCTTTTCTGTATTACTATAAATGCATGTTGTTATAGTTTAAGGTGTACGATAAAAATCACTGCATTTAAAATTTTCCAAAATTCTTCAAAAACTGTTTGAATGAATTTTAGTTTTATTTAAAATATGTTTCAGTATAACAAGGGAGTAAACACTCATTCACTCCCTTGTTTAAATATGGTACATACATTCAAAACACTTTGGGGTTTGCTATTAAGAGGGGACAATACCTAATCCCGCGGATAGCCGTGGCCAATGTTATTCTATGGGAAAATTTGTTGCGACAATTACCCATTACCTAATGTTTATTTTTTAATTCTGTTTTCGCAGTCAGAAAATTCATAACCGTTAAATGAGTACTCATTTTTGAAAAATTCATTTTTTTTTTAATTTTTACATTTTAATTTTGAGTTCAAAAATGCGATTTTTCTCAAAATGCATTTTTCTCATTTTCTAGTCGCAAAATGAAATACTAAAATTTTAAAAAATCAATTTTTGGAAAACAAGTACTAATTTAACGCTTATGAATTTTCTAAATGTGAAAACAGAATTGAAAAATATACATTAGGTAATGAGTAATTATGTAATCAAATTTTCCCGTAGAATAACATGGGCCAAGGCTGCCGGCGAGATTAGGTATTGTCCGCTCTTAAATTAAAACATATATATCTATTTAAATATATTCTGAGTTGGAAGATCCATTCTTTGAAATAGGTTCGACTAATTTTTTATAAGCATATATATTGATTATACATTTATACACACATTACACACTGCACTTAAATTTAGCATAATAGGAAAAACAGAACCTGAAATGCGTTTCAAGCAATTTTAACTCTAGGCCTAATCTGTCAAAAATTCATCTTTGAAAATTGGGCCCTAAAACAATCGTTTGTCTAACGTAAGAGTTATCATTCGAAACTATTTTTACTATCATGGTATGATTTTACGAAACCTTCCATCAATTATATCAAATAGGATAGAATGCTATCTACACCCCGCGACAAAAAGATAGGAACAAAGGGTTTTTTCTTTGATTTTTCATATAATAACATTATCTAAATTGTGCCTATCATTTATTATTATCATAAAATAACACTATTCTCGGACTCATTTTTGTTTTGAGACTCATTTAGAAAAGTTTTAAGACTAAAATTTTTCTAATTTAAGACTACACACCGCGACAAAAAGATAGGAACAAAGGTTGTTTTTTAATTTTTCACAAAATAACATTATCTAATTTGTGCTGATCATTTATTATCATAACAAAATATTATCATATTAAATATTTGAATCATATTCAAAATATTCATATTCCAAATAATCATATTCAAAAATAAAAATAAAAAACCTTTGTTCCTATCTTTTTGTCGCGGTGTGTAGTCTTAAATTAGAAAAATTTTAGTCTTAAAATTTTTCTAAATGAGTCTTAAAACAAAAATGAGTCCAGGAATAGTGTTATTTTATGATAATAATAAATGATAAGCACAATTTAGATATTGTTATTTTATGAAAAATCAAAGAAAAAACCCTTTGTACCTATCTTTTTGTCGAGGGGTGTATAATAAAAAGGAATTTGTTATTTGCATAGTTCTGTATACTAAAATTTGTATACATACTACATGATATATTTATATATACTTAGTACAGTAATAAATAAAAAAAAAATACATATATATATAATAAAGATGATCTATTAAGCATAGTAGAAGCCAAGCAACAGATAGAAGATCACTGAAACACCAATGACCAATAAGATTTAAAAAAAAAAAAAAAAAAAAAAATCATCAGTGGATGAAATACACTAATGTAAAGAAACCAGATCTATTAATTAACAGCCTGCAAAACAAACGAATCAATAAAGTAAAACAACAAATCTTAACTTAAAACCATAAACTTATCAAAATTAATGAAAAAACAACCTAAGAAACACAAGGTAGGAAGAAGGAGGCAGGCGGCAAGACTTGTGACTTGCCTGTGGGGTTACACTAGTTTTATGCCGGCAACACTCCCCCAGCCTGCCACAACCAGAACAGGAACCATATGGATTTAAAAATGCAAATTTCAAAGCAGATAAACCACAATGAAACCACGAAGCCACAATGAAATTTAACGATTGATCACATTGTGTTTAACAGTATAATTAGAACATTAAATATAGTTGACAACTCAAAAAGGAAAAAACTGAAATTTTAATGGAAAATGAAAGTTTGCATAGTAATACAAAGCAAATGCAACAAGCCTTCTACTTTTTTTTTTTTTTTTTAAATTTAATTTCACAAACCCACCCAACCATCCAGCCTTACAACACCACCCCACCTCCGTAATCAAACATCTGCCCACCCAACCGCCACCTTTTTTATTGTCTTTTATTATTTTATAATTTTTTTGTTGATATACACAAGAGTGTACACAGCTTTTTTTTTTTTTTTTTTTTTTTTTTTTTTGTACTGACAGAGACATGGTTAAGGATATAAAATAGAAAATACAAAGTTTTTAGGAAAACCCATTTTAGCAGTGGCTGTGATCAGTTTATTAATATTCTTGTTTTTAAACTTTGCAGAGCATAAATTATTAATTCGAAATAAATGGTTAATGATGATGTTTCTAAATACCGAAAGATGCAGACATGAATTAAAATGTGTAAATAAGTTTACATTAAAACAAAAATCTTGCCGTTTGTCATAGATATCTGTGTAAAGTTTATTACCATCGATGATTATTTTGAGATCTAAAAAGTTAATAGATTGATTAGTCAGAGTATTTTGAGTTAGCTTTAAATTAGGTGGATAATTGAAGGAAAAGCCATTTTGTGAGTTCTTGTTGAGATAAAATACAATAATATCATCGATGTAACGATAAAATCGAACATCATCATTGCAAATTTGCTTTTCATAATAATAAAGATAGAGATCTGCCAAAATACTGGAGCTACAACCTCCTTGTGGAATGCCTAATAGTTGCAAATAGATATCGTTGTTGTCGAAGATATAATTATTATGGATAACAAAGTTAAGAAGTGTTTTAAATTTTTCTTCTTTAAAATTGTAAGGAAGATTAATTTGAGCTTTATATTCTTGAAAAAGACTGTAAATGATATTACTAAGATCTGATAACTCAATATTATTGAAAAGATCTTGAAAGTCAAAAGTCATAATATTGTCTATTGAATCGAGCGATTTGATGTATTGAATTAATTGAAAGCTATTTTTAAGACAGTGTAAATTATCAACTTTGCATGTACATTTGTAAATTTGTTTTAGAATATCCAGTAGAGCTTTATTAGCATTGTTGTTATAAGTGTTACACCCAACAGTGACAGTGCGAAATTTAATTGGAGATTTGTGAAACTTAGGTATGAGAACTATATAAGGATAATTAAAGTTATTGAAGGGAAGTTGAAGTAGTTTATAATAATTATGTATTTTTCGGTTATTAATAATAAGGTTATTATTAGTTAAACTGAAGATGTTACTATTATTGATTGAAGAGTTTAAAATAGAGAGATAGTAGGATTTACAAATAATGGCATAATTATTAGGTGATTTGTCAACATAAGTGATCACAAAGTTATCCTGTAGTGATTTGATTGAGTTAAGAAGTACAGATTTTTTAAATAACACCAGATTTGAAGAATTGATAAATAATGCATTTTTGATTTTTTGTAACACTAAAACTTTCCATTGAGTGAAGTAGGCAATAGGTTTATTATGAGTAATAGATATTTTATAAATAAATAAATCTAGGTCATAAGAAAACTGTTGTAAGATTTGTGGAATGCTAGTTTTAACTGGAAGTCTAAATTTGGTGCCATATTTCATGAATTTTTTTAATTGACAATTGTCAATAATATTGAGATTACCTGTGATAATGTGTCCATGGTCTCTGTCAATAAATTTTGAGAAAGAAGGATCATTGCATTTACAGGTTACAGTGTTAGTAAAAGAGGTAGACTTAGATACAGAATTATAATTGAATATCTTTCTTCCAAGAGGAAGAGGATATTTGAAGGTACGAGATAGATTTAAATCTTTAATCGGAAACATACATTTTTTGTCATTAATGATAGACGTAATGTTAATACTGTTCAATATTTGATTTGTAAAATTCACAATTAATTGAGTATTTGTTTTAAATTTGTTGGGCTTTTTATTAATTTTTAAATTAAATTGTTTGATTTTGTACATTATAATATCATAAAAAATGTCTGAAAAATGTTTATTATAGGATTGGCTTTGAAAGACATTCAGAAAGTTTACTAAGTATTTCTTTTTAATTGCAAAAATAAATTTTCGAATAATGAACCAGTTATAGTTAGATAAGTAATTAGTCTGTAGATCTGAAATGAGTTTAATAATGGCACTTTTAGAAAAGATTAAATCGGTTTTTTTACTACCTCGTTTAGTTCTAGAAGTTTTATTGTTAATTTTGTGATTGAGTTGTGCATAAATAGTCGAATAATCATGTAGAGGGTTGATGTTAGAATATGCTTTAATAGTTTTACTAAAGTATTCGGAATTTAGGCCATATGGATAAATTGTATTATAATATTGCATAAATTTTGATTCAAGAAATAGACGCTCACTTTTATTTTTCTGAATTTTTACAATCTCTATGGTACATGAATTAAAATTATGTGATTTAAAGTGTTGTAATTCTATAGTTGATTTAGAAGGTGCAGCTGAAAGGTTTTTAGAATCTGATCGATGCTGATTAATGCGTAAATGTAGAGGAGTTGAAGTTTCACCAATATAACTAAGTTTACAATGACCACAACTGATTTTATAAATAACATGCCTGACAAAATGGAACCAAAGATTGATTATTATTCAATTGTGCGTGAGAGGCCATAGGGCAAGTTTTACATCTATTAGAACCGCATGTTCTAAATTGAAGTAAAGGAGGAGGAGATGATATAAGATGTGTCTTGAAATACGTTTTAAACAATTTCAAACCAAAGCTCCTGCTACATTCAAAATATTGAATAAAAGAATGAAGCCCTCTAAACGAATGAAGAATGCTGATTATATAATATTCCATACGAAACATGCTTTGTATGTAAGAAATGTGCATGTAAGAAACATGCATGTAAGAAATATATGCATTTCTTTTCTTTTTTTTTTTTTTTTTTTTTTTAGAGTAGTCTGAAGGTATACCAACAAAAAATAGCACGAAAAACATGTGTTTGAATTATTTGCTAGACTCCTGTAAATGGACCAATAGCCCGATATCATTAAATTGTTTTAAGCAATATCGCTAAGTGATACAGATTTAAAATTTGTACTTTTTTATTAGTATCTACTTTTTAGTTATACTGAGAAATGGCAAACATATACAAACTGAAAAAAAACCCATCGTTCGTACTTAGGTGGTTCCAAAACGTGTGTATAGTGTATATAGTTAAAAAACAGATTCCAAAATTTCACCCCAAAAACAATACTTTCTCTGTCATAGATTTTTTTTTTTTTTTTTTTTTTTTTTTTTTTTTTTAAATATGCTATGGATAATATTATTTTCAGTAATTTTAAATTTAATTATTAAACCAGTAGGCCACGATTAGCATGTGACAGTCGCATACAGATCAATAATATTCTATACCACTGAAATTTTTAATAACTACATCTGATAAATTTCATTTTGAAAATATTAAAGTAAAAGTATTTATCTACATTTGATCACGCTTTGTCTTCACTTAATACTGGATGATATTAAAGAGTGTAACTTTAAAAAAATGTCAATTTGGCAGAGCATACTAATTTGGTATAGTTTGGCTTTAAGTTAACTTGAAACTCCGTTTATTCTGATCTATTTTAGTTCTACAGAATAATGTTTGAATATATAATCTTAGTTGTCCTCCTGAATCGTATTTAAAAGACAGAATAAGTCGCATTAAGTAAACGAAATTTTCACACAAATATTCTCTGAAATTTTTATATCATGTACTGTCGAACCTCGTTAACGTGAACACTGAGAACGTGAATTACTTTTAACGTGTCTCCACAATCCCCATCAGAATGAAGATTAGTTTGATAGCATGAACAAATTGTTATCCCCCTTGAGATTCACGTTAACGAGGTTCGACTGTATTAGACACGTCACATATTAGAATACTATAAGGTAAATAATAAAAAACTCTTTAAATTCAAATACGAGTTTTGCATGCGTTTTATAATATCATATATGTAAATTAATTGTACTTTCAGTGAATGAAACTATTGTTTCTCATTTTAGTTATTCTTCTGAAACAAATACCATTCAAAGCATTGCTGAGAATGCAACATCTTGTGAGAATATGCCTCATGATTGCTCAATTAATAATGAGTCTGAGAAACAGACAGAAATTGATTCAGAATGTGATGACCAAATGTAAGAGGAAATTTCTAATTTCGTATTATTTATTTATTTTTTTTCCCTATATAATTTCCAAATAATTTTTTATATGTTTATGAATGTCGGATAAAATTGCACTTGTAATTTATATTTCCAGCTATCACGTTACTATTCTCTTTTAATTACAATGAATGATTTTCTTCTTGCATCTTGTATTTGGTGATTTTTAATATGTATATGAGCGCGTGCGTTTATATATAATATTTAAGAAATATTCAGTCTCTTTTTAGAAGTACGATGATCCATATTTTACTTCATTTGAAATTTAATTTTCATTTTGTTTATATTTTGAAAATAAAGGTTTAAAGCGTGCTTTTAAATTCAAAAATCGGTACTGAATGTTTCCAGGTGCCAATCGTAAAATTTTAAATTATTCCATTGCATTAAACACAATAAATTTAAATTTTAGTACACCTTCAGGGTATATGTATAGGACACGTAGCTTTTGATAAAATGTTTCTACCTCTGTTTTTGATGTTTCTACATGTTTTCGTGTTTGAGGAATCCGAAAATCACAGGACCAATGTGGTCATCGTCTGAAAGTTGTTCAGTTGTGCATAGATTATATCTGACTGACCTTAAAGATGTTGAACCATTTAAGTATTATTTATGACAGTTTGTTTTCTAAGTCCTCCACGCTCTACCTCGTTCCAGTTCTAGTATTATTTTTTATCCTAGATTAAGCTATGAGCAGTTTACAAAGCATGCCAATGTAATTAACTTTCTTCGATTTAAATCGCTTCTCATTTCTCAATGTGATAAAATTATTCCCTCTTTTGAGAGAGGTGTTCTTATAGGCTTTTAACACTTTAGCATTAATTCACAAAAATAGTATTTTTTTTAGTATAGGGTTAGATGGAGTTAATCGGTGTTGGAGAAAATCAGAGGTAAAATTTTAAAAAATAAATGTTAACCCTTTTTTATAATTTATTAAATAAATTTTAATAATGCCAAAATGTTGCTTATACATTTCTTAATAATGATAAAAATACTTATATTCAAATACCTATTACATACAAAAATAGAAAAAATTAAAAGTTTGTATCTTTCTTTATTATTATTATTATTATTATTATTATTATTATTGTGAACTTTAAATTCTTTTCGTTTTCATAAAACAAAACATGTTGTAGACCACACAGATTTTGAAAAAATTGGCGAAATATGTTATCACAAGAAAAAGGATATCTTAAGCTACAATTATCTATATGCAATTATTTTTTTAATGTTAAAGGTTACATGGGGGTGGGCGGCTGAAACTTTTACCTCCAAATTACCCCAAAGGGGGAAATTGGTGGAATTTTTCATATTTTAATTATTTTCCATTTTATTTTTTTTTTTCAAAATATTATAAATAATTTGCTTAAGACATTTCCTTTTATCTTTTAGCTTAATTCAGACAGACCTACCATTGTATTTTTCCGTTATTCTTTTCTTATAAGTGCATTTCCTAATTTTAAAATAATAAATTTACTTAGTTTGTTCTGGTTAAAAGACATCAATTTTTGACAAATTCTACACGTTTCTAATAAATATTATGTAAAAGTTTAGGGAAAAAAATAGGTTTGTTCTTCTTAATCCAATTCTACTAGTTAGTAACTTATAGTAAACTAGTCAGAAACTAGTTAGTAACTAATATATAGATTACTTACTTTATGTCTTTGATGAGGAGGTCTGCACAAAACAAAAATGGTCAAAATTGGCAATTTTTATATTTAACCGCATTTTTTTTTTAAGCCTTTATTTATTATTATTTTGTATTTATTTATTTATTATCATTATTACTATTATTATTATTATTATTAAATGAAAGCATGTTTTCTGGTTTTAATTTTTGTTTGAGCATTACTTTACGTCACATTTTTTATATCAATCCGAATAGGGTTTATAGCCATACCTCTAAATTACCCCCACATGGAGTAAATGAGAGATTTCAATTTTTTTATTGGGATAAGACTTATATATATATATATATATATATATATATATATATATATATATATATATATATATCACGGAGTAATATTTAATAGGAGAAGAAGGTAACGCTGAAATTTTGTGATGTTGTTTTATAATGTTTACAGAGGGCGCCAGCGTGCAATCCTTCCTTCTCTCCAGCTTCTGCAATGTTATTCAATGGGGAAATGTCTCGTTTTAATTATTTTTTTAAAAATAATATCAAGCTGAAAAAAATTCGATTGAAAGCAAATTTTATTAAATAGAGTATTCTAACCAACATGTTTTTTTAAGAGCCATTTTATACTAATTTTACTTTGAAAGAAAGCTTTTAAAAAATGACGATTCTTATGAACTGAAGCTAACTAAAACAGACAATTGGGAGGAAGGAGAATGGATGAAATTTTGTAAAGAAAAAAAATAAACTTACTTTAGGTGCAGAAAACACGAACTCGGACTTTATTTTTCTCCTAGGGCTTTTTTTTGTTTTTCTTATCACTATCATAGCCTGTTTTACAACTAGGAACGAAGCATTTATTTGAAACATCTGAATTATGCAGTTTTAAGACTTTCAAAGAAATTAAATTTCTTAAAATAAAAAATTTTAAATGTACTCCAGCAAAATTCTATTGAAAACAACAGTATATCCGCGCCGAGGTAGGGAGGAATGACAAGTGGCGCCCTCAATATTTACCAAAAATTTAGATCACAGTTTCGTAGCTTTCTCCCATTGGACCTTCAACTCCTATTAATATTACTCCGTGATATATATATATAAAACCATCTTGTCGTGATACATTAATGGACACCTCTGCTGAAGCAATTTTTACAATGGGATAAGTATTGAGAGTACAAGCATGATTAAAAAAAAAAAAAAAAAAAAAAAAAACTATATTTTCCATCAATTTACCTCATCCTACCCTGCCTAAAGTAAATTCGAAATGGTTTGAGACATTTTATTGTACCAAATAATAACATTATTTTTGTTTTTCAATTTCGTCAATTATTTTCTCTTTCAGTGAATCTTCACATTCAAGTTCCAGTACAGATGACATTCCACCCTCTGAGTCAATTGATAAAGCTGATAACTATGTAACGGCTTTGAAACGTACCAATAACTTCACTGATATTTCACTGAAAAACGAATACAGGTAAAATTAATAATGATTTTTTTTTCAAATATTATTTGCGCTTACTATATCTCTTATATATATTATGATAGCAATAAGAATGAGAACGAAAAATAATCAGATGAATAATTTTTCCACAACAACCCTCAAAAGTCAATTTGGTAACTATATTAAAAAAATCAGGATATTCTGTCGTTATTACATCTAATTCAATTCAAGGTCATTTTTCATGTTATGATTTTATTTCTTCTTGAAGGTTCAAGTTATGTTTTTATTTTTTCTGGAAAATATTTCAAAAATTCAGGATAAATTCTGTCTTTATTTCATTTATTTCATTTCAAGGTAATTTTTTTCTTGTAGGTTCGTACTATCATTTTATATTTTGCTAAAATGCTTATAAAATGCAGAAACCCTACCCTCCCCCCCCCCCCCCCCGACAAAAAGATAGGTACAAAGGGTTTTTCCTTTGATTTTTCATAAAATAACATTATCTAAATTGTGCTTGTCATTTATTATTATCATAAAATAACACTATTCCAGGACTAATTTTTATTTTAAGACTCATTTAGAAAAGTTTTAAGACTAAAATATTTCTAATTTAAGACCAGTGTTGCCAGATTTGGGGACTTTTTTATTCAACTCACGCCAATAATTTTGAGAAGTGATATATGCTATACATAATAGACGTTTATCTTTCGAAGTGCTTAGGCAACCGTTACAATTAAAATTTAGCGGCGGGGGTTGAATAAAAAAGTCCCCAAATCTGGCAACACTGTTTAAGACTACACTCCGCGACAAAAAGATAGGAACAAAGGGTTTTTTTTAATTTTTTCATAAAATAACATTATCTAAATTGTGCTGATCATTTATTATCATAACAAAATATTATATCAAAAACATATTAAATATTTGAATCATATTCAAAATAATCATATTCAACAAATTAAAAAAAAAAAAAAAATAAATAAATAAAACCTTTGTTCCTATCTTTTTGTCGCGTTGTGTAGTCTTAAATTAGAAATATTTTAGTCTTAAAATTTTTCTAAATGAGTCTTAAAACAAAAATGAATCCGGGAATAGTGTTATTTTATGATAATAATAAAGGATAAGCACAATTTAGATAATGTTATTTTATTAAAAATCAAAGGAAAAACCCTTTGTACCTATCTTTTTGTCGCGGGGTGTACATTTCTTTGCTCAATGCTACGGGAATAGCACTTGAAAATGTCTTATAGCACTTTGAGCTTTTCAGTTAAAATTCAATCTTATTTTGCTTTGGGCCGAAATTATTTTGCTCATCTCAAAATAAAAAGGTTATTTCCATTAATATAAGTTCTATTATTTCCCCTTAAAATACTATCATAAAGTAATCCTTCTTTTCTTCAGCATCAAAATTACACGATCCTATATTATATTTCATCAGGTATTGTAAGTCTAATAAATTAAAGTAAGTAATAATATTAATCTTAAAAATTAAATCAATTTAAGATAACTAGTTACTTTGTTTGGCTTGTGTATGTTTCTTTGGTGATTTATTTGACTGACTATTCTTCGTTCTCATTCTTTTCTATTATTATCAAATGGATTATATATATATATATATATATATACTCGGTGTCCCATAAATCTGTAGACAATTTAAAAATTCATAAAAACTGAAAGAATTGGTAGAACTGAATGCAGTTCGCGAAAACGTTATTCTCATGAAGGGGGGTATATTTTGGCAAAGAAAAAAAAAAAAAAAAAGTTAATTTTTTCGTCGATAGAGGGCTTTGCGTGGATGCATAACGAGAAATATGCAAATCAAAGTCCCATAAATTGCACAGTTTTACAATTAACACAGATTATTTCTTATTTTATCTCCTACTTTCGCACCCATGAAGTTGTAATGGCGATACTTACTTGGTGGATAAAGCGTTATTCGTGAAAATGTTTTCTATCAGGTAAGAACCACCGATTGAAGCTGCAGTTACCGGTGTTGTAATTCGTTTTCAAACTGTTATTTGGGGTGTTAGGGGACACATAGAATAAGATTTATATGCCTCTAAACCTTTGCATGGAAATAGAGTTTTTCACAGAAATGTGTGATTTGCTCACGAACAGCGTCCTCTCTGTCGACAGAAATTTTAACTATTATTTTTTTCATCACCAAAGATATATATACATATATATATATATATATATATATATATATATCTTTGTGTGTGAGAGAGCATTAATAAAATCAAATGCAATTAATTCTATTTTACAAATTACAAATATTTAAATAAAATTAAAAATTCTACAGCGTATTTATAACGATCTTTAAGATCCCATAAATTTTCGACGTTTTTTTCAAAGTTTAGTAATATATATATATATATGCTTAGTATTTTTTTTTTTTTTAAATAAATTAAGTATTTTGCTACTTTATTTAAATATGATACTTTCTGAGATGTTTATTTTCTCAGATATTTCTTTGCCTACAAAATTTTAGTACAATTTATTTTTCTCTTTAGAAAACGCTGTTTAAACGGTGTAGGAATAACTGTTAGTTTTACTTACAATAAGAAAAAATCTGGAAACTACATTGTGTCTCTAGTAAAATTAGTTTCGTGTTATCCTTATAAATTCTAGTCCCCTTTGAAAGCGAGTTCTAGAAACCCCTATTAGAATTCTACACTGAGAAAAAAAATATGCCGCCTTTCTCTAGAATGAATAAGCGGCCATTTTCTAAATCCCTTAACTAAAAATATAGATTTCCGAGCTATGCGCATAAGGCACGCCAATAAACTGAATAGACGAAATGATCGAGAATGTCTAGTCTACACATTTCTAGATGGGGAAACAATATTCTGAATCTTTTGTATGGCGAGAAATTCTTACTTGATTATCTAGAATTGGGACATAAACCAAGATTGTAGTTGCTGAAACCCGCTTCTTGTGTTCCCATTTATTTGGAGATATTTCAAATAGGTTTGACCTCGATAATATAGACAGACTCGCTAGAATTCTAATAGGAGTTTCTAGAACTCGCTTTCAAAGGGGACTAGAATTTATAAGGATGACACGGGACTATTTTTTCTAGAGCCACAATTTAGATTCTAGATGTCAGTTACAGAATTTTTCTCAGTGTAACGCGTTTTCCAGTATACTAACGAAGTAGACTTCTTAAAAATCTCTGCAAATAAATGCGAACACAAAAGGCGAGCTTTAGTAACTATAATCTTAGTTTATGACCCGTAGGAAATGAAGCAAGAACTTCTCACAATACGAAGGATTCATGATACTTATAATATTGTTTCACTTCCAGACTATAAATTCTCAATCATTTCGTCTATTCCGTTTATTGGTTTACCTTATACGCATAACTTGGAAATCTATATTTTTAGTTTACGGATTCAGAAAATGACTACATTCTAGATGAAGATTTTTTTTTTTCTCAGTGTTCTAATCCAATATATAAATTACATATATTACTCTCATTTTCCTTTTAAATATACATAATTTATATATTGGATTAAAGTGGATATGAATAGATATTTATATGTAAAAATAATTTTTTACAATCAAGTAAATTTATAATTGCTTTTAGTAGTTTAGTGTTTAGGAAAATGTTCATTTGTATTTTTAAATAGTGCGAGTAAAATTAATTTCCTTCTTTTCCCTAATTTCGTTATACAGTTTGTTCAAGAAATCATCATCTTCCAGTGAAGAAGATTTAAAATGTGAAAAAAAGTCGAATGCTTCTTGCAAAAAGATTGAAAAATACTCTTATGATTACTTAGAACATTTGAACATAAACGATGACGATGAACTTAAAAAGATAGATTCTAGATTGTCGCTTTTGAATTCATTTCCGAAATCTTATTGTGGTGATTGTGACAAAAAGGATGATAGTGAAAAATTTTTGATGAAAGTAAGTTTAAATAATTATAAGATAAAAAGCTTTTTATATACCATGTTTTTAAATTTTCTGTTAAATCTTAGCTATAGAACTACATTAGCACTTTATCAATGTGTATAAAATTTTTAAAGTGATAATGACGTCCATTTTTGTGAGATGCCTAATTTAACTTTTTACAGTTTTTTAATTAATGTTCACGTTCAATTAAATGTATTTATTTTTATGTCGAAAAAAAAATGAACTCGTTTTTTTTTTTTTTTTTTTTTTTTTTTTGTAACAATTAAACTATAGCTAATATTTTAATGGCTGTTTTTAAAGTTATTAGGAGGTTATTATTTTCATATTTTAATTAATTAAAAGAAAACTATTCGAAAATTCGAAAATCGGGTTTCGAAGTATTGTGTTGTCATTAGGTTTCGAGCTATTCTGAAAGTTTCAAGGGGTACATACAAATGAAACACTTCCAGTTGCAAAGCCGTTTGCAGGCGTTTCAAATGGATGACTGCAGTCGGCAGCAAAAGTATCCGAGCACTAGCAAAAATTCCTATGTGAAAAAAGCACACTTAACACTGTTTTGTTAAATAAATCCTTGTCGAATCATGTTCTTAAACTGATTGAGAACAGGATTCGACAAGGATTTATTTAACAAATCTGCATTAAGTGTACTTTTTTTACATAGGAATTTTCGCTAATGCTCTGTTACTTTTGCTGGTGACTGTATTTGCAAAAAACTTGCAAAATTTACGTCATCGAAATTGCAAGCGTTCCGTTTGTATGTAACCCCAAATGTCTAGCTAGTAAGGAAGTTAGTTAAAAATCGATTGCAAGATTTGTACCGGACAAACAAGAATAGAAGTTAATAAAAACAGGGTAAAATAATTTCTATTACTTCCATTACCCGAATACTGTAGGTAGTGGAAGTATAGTATTCGGTTTAAAAATACGGTATCAGTTTTAAATCTGACTTACATGTTTTAAAGTCCCCAGAGTTCAAAAAAGTAGTTTTCGGCAATTGGTTAGTATCTGTGTGTGTGTGTGTTTTTTAAGTTTTTTTTTTTTTTTTTTCCTAAAGTGAAAATAGTGATTCTTTTTCATTGTTAATCATTTAAATAGAATGACCAGCGAAGTGGGTAAAGCCTACTAGTATTTAAATAAATAAATAAAAATAAAAATATGTTTAACGGGAAATAGGTATAACACAAAAACATTAGTTGCCTAAAATCCGGCTGAAATAGCACTCGTAGCATATTTTACACTATCTTTTGGATCGTCCAATATATGCAATAATAGAATATACAATATATAATGTGCAATATGCAATATATATGCAAGATACAATATATACAATAATAGGTTGGTACATTAGTATCGATAACAGCTAACCGTTTGTAATAAAGCTTTTTTACGTCTCATCCTTGTTATAGAAATATTCTTATTAATATCAATGAATTTTGATTAGACGATTTTTATTCACACACAAAATATTTAAGACTTTAGACGTAAATCGCTTTTAGTACAAAAAGATATATTATAATGAAGTTTCTGTTTAAAAACAGTTTTTCTACATTTTCTCAGATTAGTAAACACTTTTGTTTACTGTTATTTTTCCCGTCAGCTACTCGAAAAAGAACTGCAAAGGTATTTGCAGTTGTGTAAAAGTATAAAAGTAATTCGGTATCAATGCATTTTATACAAACATTCCTTTTCATTTATTGAAATCATTTTTCCAATTACAATCTTTTTGAGGAAAAAGAAAGCATACAAAACATGCCTTTACATGTAAAAATATTTACGATATTAAATTGGTACAAAAACTTTTGTTGAATCATATTTATCTTCGAAATTGATTACGGTTGTTGTGCACCCGTCATCTTTAATATTCAAAATTCCATATTAACCTATGGGGAAATTTTGTCCTTTAATAATTAATACAAAAATACTTAAAAGCTAATAAAAGTGGTATAACACGAAACAAAAAAAAATTGTAAATATCGATAGAGTTTTTCTTTTTAGGTTTTCCTCACTGATGAAATGAAGTTATCGATGTTTAAAATAAAACATATGCAAATTCTTTCAGAATAAATTTAATTTAAATGTATTAAAAATCATTTCTTCAGAAAAAATAAAACTGTAAAAATGTATGAAAAGTTGTCCTCTACAATACTGACAAATATTTTGGAAAACTATTGGTTTTTGTATTAATTATTAAAGGACTAAATTTCCCCATAGGTTAACATGGAACCTTGAATATTCAAGATGGCGGGTACACAGCAGTCTTAAACTTCGTTCTTATGATTAAATAATTTTTTATATAAATAATTTCCCATAGGTTAACATGGAACCGTGATCTTGAGTATTCAAGGGTACACAGAAATTTTAACCATGAAAAGCAATGCTAAAGCTCATCTAGATAATTATATGAATGTTATACAAATTGTAATCTGGTAAATTAGAAAAAAAAATCCTAATTGGAAAAAAAATTAAATTTACAGAAAACAAAAAAGAAACTTGCGTCTGAACTGCCAATTTTTTTTTTTTTTTTTTACCTTCTTTATTTATTTATTCTTTCTTAGTCTTATTTTTGTAACGTGCTTTCAGTTTTTATCAATTACTACTTATATATTATAATTAAATAAGCATGCTGAATAGGCAATTTTTCAAACAAGTTTTTTAAAATCATCTTTTCATTTTATAGGATTACGCTGATAATATTTATAAAAATGGGGATATATATATGGCAGAAAGTCAGTAAAATTTTATGGGTAAAAAACTCATAAATAAAGAGAATAAAATAAAAAAAAATATAATAAAATAAAATAATTGGATTTCTTTTGTTTCTCCAGTAGGGTAAGTGTACCAGTGATGTACACTTTTAGAGCAATATCTGATGTTTTAATGTTCTAGTCATCAGAAAATATTTTTAGAAATCTTAAGTTAGTACATAGGGTATGAAAGACATTCAGAACCACATAAATGTTAAAATAAAAACATTTTTGATAACAATTATCATTTTTTTTTTATGAATTTTTATTTAACACCCACTCAATGTTCCAGTAATTGACACCGCCAGTTTTTCATTTTATCAGTCATTGGCACCCTATGTTCCAGTGTTTGAAACTGCTAGTTATTCATTTTACTAGTTATTTTCACCCTATGCTCCTGTGTTTGACATAAAATGTTAAAATTCTGATACATAAAATATATGGTTTTATTATTTTTATTTATTAATTATTTCGGGATAGATGTCAATTACTGGAGCATGCCAATCACTGGAGCACCTACCCTATGCAAAAATTACTGCTTTTTGCGTATTCTTGCTTAATGAAAATAAAATTCATAATTCAGTTAAATGAGTTAGCAACCGTTTTATACTCTTGATATAATATATATCGCGATATAATATATATATGATACATCGTTTTATACATTGTTGTCTAAAAACTATTGTATAATTACTTTAATAATAATAATAATAAAATTTACCTTTCTTTTTATTAGTATTATTATTTGTTTATTTTTATTTATTTATTTATTTATTTATTTATTGTAAAATTGGCAAAAAAAATTTTCAAATGTGTAAAAAAAAAAAAAAAAAAAAAAAAACTTTATATTGTCTTTAATGTATTTTAATTACGTATTCTCACTTTTAATAAAGTACTTTGTACAGTGTGAAACCTGCATCATGATTAAAAATAATTTACTTACAATGAAAAATAGATTTATACGACTGACTGATTTATTTTTTCTTTTGTTTCAGAATATTGTTTCTTGTCCTGTATACAAAAGTATAAAAGAAACTGAAAAATACACGAACTTTTTAAGTGAGACAATCTATACATCGCAGTTAAAAGGGTATGTAATTTCGTTGTATATTTTTTATGTTTATTAAATTGACCTTAAGCCTCTTTATTAATACTTGCAATTAAATACCTAAGTTTAAAATAATTACAGTATTTTTAATACATGTGTCAAGTATAATTTACATTTTAACTAAACCTTTTCAACGAAAGACCTTTACAAAGAATAATAATAATGATATTTTACTTTGCTTGATTTAAAAGAAAATAAAAATTTATTTAAATGGTGTTAGATATGGCAAAAAGTTAGAAAAATGTTATGGGTAAACTCATAAATAAAAATAATTTAAAAAAAAATAAAGCAAAAAAAGTTCTAAACATGTTTTTCTATAGTTTAATTACTGATATGGAGAATAATTAATGAAGTAAAATTAAAAATTATTAAGTGACTAAAATTTTCTGGATACATTCATTAATGATTTAATATTATACAAGGAAAATTTTGATTAAATGTACACTATTGTATAAGATATAACTAATTATAGGTTCCATTAATTTTTAAGGAGTCAATTATAGTCGTATTAATTAACTGTAAATTTTTAAGATAAACATATCGTCTACATAATCTTGAATTTTTAAGCAATTTTGATGGGCATTTAAATAATTTCGACGGCATTTCTAAAGAGATTCAGGAAATAAAATAAATTTGGTTATTTAAAGAATATAAAGCAATTCAAGTTTTAATACAACACAGGCAGATGCGTAAAAAGAGCCGGAATGTTACTTATAAAGCGCAATTCGTCTAGGAAATATTTAAACAATAATGTAAATTATTGTTTTTAAATATAAATATGAATACATTGAAATAAATATAATTGAATAGGCACGAGTCTAAGTTTGTGTATTTTCAAAATACACCTTTTGGTCTTCATTACCTCTTATAATTTTATATTTTATCTAAAAAATCATACATAAAATATATACAATATAATATATGTATAGATAGATATAAGATATATAGATATATATGTGTGTGTGTAAAATTAATATCACAATAGACTGCTTCTTTTTAACCAGTTGCGAAAATGTATTTTCATTTTTTTTTTTACTTTCCGAACACTATAGTGAGGAAAGTATTGTAATCATGTCAAAAATCCGAATTCGAGATTTTGATGTTTCTATACGTTTCGAGGACCAACGAGTCCGTTTTCACTATTTTTACGATGATATATGTATGTGTGTGTGTATGTATGTGTGTATGTATGTGTGTATGTATGTGTGTATGTCTGTGAGTGAACACGCTAGCGTCTAAACGCTTTGTTCGAATAAGCTGAAAGTTGGTACGTATATTGTAAGTCACCATAGTACGAACCCTATAGATTTTGGTGAATCTAGCACTTTTAGTTTTTTTACAGGGACACAAAGAAAAATTCTTTATCATTATGGCCAAGGGACCAAAATCTTAAAAGTGCAATAGCATCTAAACGCCTTATTCAATTGAGCAAAAACTTTATACACATATTATAGGTCACAGATACTCAACCTGTATAGATTTTGGAGAATCTAGTACTTATAGTTTTTTTACAGGGACACAAAGAAAAATTCTTTGCCAAATTTTTAAAAGTGTGATAGCGTCTAAATGCCTTATTAATCTCAGCAAAGAATTTGTACACATGTTATAGGTCACATTTGAACCAACTGTATAGAATTTGGTGAATCTAGCACTTACAGTTTTTTTACAGGGACACAAAGAAAAATTCTTTATCTTTATGGCCTATGAGACCAGCGATAGCATCTAAACGCCTTATTCAATTGAGCTGAAAATTTGTATGAATATTATAAATCACTGTTGCACTAACTATAAGCATTTTGGTGAATCTAGCATTTATAGATTTTTACAGGGACACAACGAAAAATTCTTTATCCTTATGATCTAAGGGCTCAAAGTTCAGTAGCGTTAAATAAAACCTCGTGTGATATATGGAGAAAAATACTCAAACACTCTGTTAGGGTTTTCTCTTTTTTGTTTGTTTAGCAACTCCTCTTTCTTTATTTTATCTACAAAACTGTTAGTTACTCAATGTTCGGAAAGTCGAGTGGAGTCACTCCAGATTTTTTTTTAACTTATTAGGTCTTTGCATAAATTCGTGCGGTTTTTAATTGCTTCATTTCATAAAAATACGTCAAATCAAATGACAATTTTTAATCAAAATACTCTCCATTACTTTCTACAACTTTTGCCCATTTTTCGGGTAACAAATGTATACCACGGCGATAGAAGCTCTCGTCTTTGGAGGCAATAAAATGATCCGCGTCCGCACGAACTTTTGCAACGACCTAATAGTTTTAATAAAAATCAATATTGTTAATGATTAAGTATATGAGACAATTTTATTTCCCTGATATTTTGAATGTAATCGGCTCTTTTGTCAGCAAGGGGATATCCATTCAATGAGGATCACTTGTTGATATGTTACTCAATATTAAAATTAAAAATAGAATTAATGAGGAGAAATACTAGAATTTATATATAACACTCTGTATTGAAAAATATTCTTAGTTACTTCGCTTGGCATCAATGAAAGAAGGGATAAAATAGAAAATTAAAGGAACATCAGGTGATGAAATTAGTAAAATTTATGTCTATCTAGTACTGTTATTTTATTTCTTTTAAAATATTGCTTTAAACCATACTATCATGCTGCTGCGAAAACAGAACTTTTACATACATTTAAAATATATTTCCCGCCGCTTATTAAAATCACATTCGTTCTGAGCCAAAGTGATTTTATTATGCGGCTGATTTTTATATCCGGCGAACGTTCCTTCACTTGGAAAAGGTATTACTTCCCTGAATTTGGAAAGAAACTTCAAAAGGTAACGAATAATGGAATTAGTAAACGATATTAACTAATTTTTGATAGGTGATTAATTAATTGTTCCTTCGATATAAGTAAATTAAACGCATTCCAAGTTTCATTTTTCCTTTTAGGAAAATCATCAGTACTTTACCAAAAGTTCACGGTGTTCTTATAAATTTAAAATATTTCCGTTTAAACCTCATGAATTATAGTAATTTCAAAATAAGAACTAGAAATTTCTTTTTAATAATTAGAAATTAATACATATATACATATATATAATTTCAAATCAAATTTGTAACTTATTACTGCGCTTTGAAGAATACGTTCCTTGAAATTGTTACGAAGATAAGCTATAGAGCGTGTTTAATTTGTAACTGTGCTGCAAGTGTAAAACCTTCGACAATGAGCGATAGCGGTGGGTTTGTTGTGCTTTAATTTCTTTAAATAATAATAAATAATAATAATAATAATAATAATAATCACAATGTAAATAAAAAAAAAATTTAGTGTGCATAAATGATAGATATTTTTGGCTATTAAGGAGATATTTTTGGGTTTATTAACCGGCGATGCTGATTTTATTAAACGACGGCTTTAAAAGTAGTTTGTATTGATTTGATTCCGGTCCTGGCAATTAGATCAGATTAAGCGGCTGATTTTGTCAACCAATGAATTTATTAAGCGGCGGTTACTGTACGTAATCTGAAATCTCTGCATTTTATTTTGTTTTATTTTCAGCAATGTATTTTATATTATTTAAATATAGTCTGGAATAATCAAAAGAGACTATAAAACTGCATTTTTACATTTTTTTTTATTAAAGACTTTTATCCACCATTCAATACATTTTTCGGTTATACATGAAATCAGCTTCGGCAAAAGCGTCAACGAATGCAAACTTTGACCGTAAAAAAAAAAGGGGGGGGGGGACAAAATACCTTGAATAACATTTATCTAAAATGTAAAAATAAATAAATAAATAAAAGTAACTGGCATTTGTGAATATAGAGATAAAAAACAATCTATGAAAAACATCCAAAATCGAAAAACACGATACAGTCTTTTTGCATCGGAATAATTGAAGAGCTTTTTTGGTGACCACACTAAATGGCTTTAAAAAAAAAAAAAAAAAAAAAAAAAAAAAAATCTGGTCTTCTTGGTAGGATAAATTGTTATGTTAAACTTTAATCACATCAAAAACCGAGACACTCTGCACTAAAAATATGCAATTTAAAACATTAAAATACACAAAACATAAAGTTAAACGTTTCGAGCCTTTTACAGGCTCCTCATCAGTAAAGCATCAAAAAGTAGTTCGTTGAGTAGAACAAGAGAAATCCTTTAACAGAGTACAGCGTATTCAGCGGGATTTGCGCATGCCTCATTAAGCGGGGAAGTTTTGTGTATTTTAGTGTTTTAAATTGTATATTTTTAGTGTAGAGTGTCTCGGTTTTTGATGTGATTAAAGTTTAATATAATTATATGTGAGACGTGATGATTTTTAAATATTTTAAATTGTTATGGTTCGTTTTCTATATCAAACACATTTTAAATTTGTATATTATTAATATACAGATTTTTTGGTACTTTTTGGTTTAATTAATTGAAAAACTCGACAAAAACTAATATTCAGATTATTTTACTGCTGATTTTTGAAAATTTACTAAAATATCCCCAATCCTTGTTAATCTACTTATACCTCTTCGAATAAACAGCGTCCTATATCAGGCGAACAGAAGTAGGCAGGAGTGCAGTACGAAACATCAACGCATATATTAATTTATATCGCATGCAATGTCAGCGATCGTGTAACACTTTTTATGTATTATTTCAATTAATGATGCTTTTATACTTCACTTGATTAATGTGTCTTTTTTTTATTTTCTAGAGATTTAACAAAAAGAAAAGATTCCATCATCGATGTTTTAGAAACAATTCATGAAGAAGTTGAGAGTGCAGCCGACGAGGATGTGAACTTAGAACAAATAGATTTACTTGTTGAAAAAAGAACGCCGAAGAAACGCTTCAAGGCCATCAGACGTTTCTTCTCTCGTCTGTTTGGCTGCTGTTTTAAACCCCCGTAATAACTTGGGGATGTTCCAAAATAGGCATATTTGGACCTCCAAATTTTTAAGAATTCAAACTTGGTCCTTATAAACAATATGTTTTTGTATAACCCTCCATCAGTTTGAAAACATTCAATTTGTAAAAGTAAAATGAATCGCTGTCACAATAGACGAACAAAGCCTCAATTAATAGAAATAATAAAAACGTACAATAGTAACTGCATCTTTTATTTATTATTTTAATTTAAGTTAAACGTGTTGTTTCTTTCTCTTTTTTTTTTTTTTTTTTTTTTTTTTGTACAGTCAGTAACAAAAGTATCTGAACACTAGCAAAAATTCCTATATAAAAAAAAGTAGTTAATACTGCTTTGTTAAATAAATCCTTGTCGAATCCTGTTCTTAGACTGACTAAGAACAGGATTCGACAAGGATTTATTTAACAAAACAGTATTAAGTGTACTTTTTTTAGACAGGGATTATTGCTACGGCTCGAATACTTTTGCTGCCGACTTTAGGTTATCGAGTTCAGAGAATTTCAACTGAAAATAAACAGATGAATTGACAAAATGTAATCTAATTAATAAATTACATTATCATTTCATGGATATGATAATAATAATAGATACATTACGAATTTAAATACAGTCGGTAACAAAAGTATCCGAACACTAACAAAAATTCCTATATAAAAAAAGTAGAGTTAATACTGTTTTGTTAAATAAATCCTTGTCGAATCATGTTCTTAGACTGACTAAGAACAGGATTCGACAAGGATTTATTTAACAAAACAGTATTAAGTGTACTTTTTTTAGACAGGGATTATTGCTACGGCTCGAATACTTTTGCTGCCGACTTTAGGTTATCGAGTTCAGAGAATTTCAACTGAAAATAAACAGATGAATTGACAAAATGTAATCTAATTAATAAATTACATTATCATTTCATGGATATGATAATAATAATAGATACATTACGAATTTAAATACAGTCGGTAACAAAAGTATCCGAACACTAACAAAAATTCCTATATAAAAAAAGTAGAGTTAATACTGTTTTGTTAAATAAATCCTTGTCGAATCATGTTCTTAGACTGACTAAGAACAGGATTCGACAAGGATTTATTTAACACTTTTATCTCCCTTCTTATTGTCTGAGGAACGTTTCAGAGTAGAAATGTTGGGTTTATTGCTTTATGGTTTAACAGGCGCTTACAAGTGTCCACTTTTCCATAGACATAAAACTTTTCTTCCTTCCATTATTTTTTATGACAAACCCATCTCCTTTATTCATAAAATCTAAAATCATTATTTACGGAGGTAAGGGCTATTTGTGGCACTTTACATGATATGGGAATTAGGATATTTCCCATATTATTAAGAGAAGAATTTTTATATATTACAAGTGACTATTTCAGTGAAAATCTCTCATTCAATGAAATAAATATTGAAATTTTTCATCGAAGGAAGTTTAAATAATTGCCTTCTTTTTGGGAATTGTGCTCTAATATTAAAAGTTTTTTCATTTATTATAACACATCATTTTCGTGATAATCACTCATACCTATGAATAATCTTAGTAGGAAATAATTATATTGTTGAAAAAAAACTTCATCAAATATACTACGTAGAAAATTTTTTAGTACATGATAAATAACAATCTTCATGTATGTGGACTTTGTGTAATATAAACTGTGAACTTTTCATATATTTGGACGCTGTAAAATACAAACTGTGAATTTTATGCATCAGTCTAGGAATAATCAATTCCGGAAATGCCTCCTCCAGCTAATAATCAAGGGTAACTGGCTATTCAATTCTATTTTGTGATAAACCACATTTTGAATTTGATAAAATATAAGCAAATTAATAATAAATAGATATCCCAGCATTGTTTTATTGATTGATAAATTAAAGGTATAATTGATAATAAATACTAGATATTGTGGCTATAGCTCATTTTATTTATGCGTGCAATTAATTAATTTTATATAGGTTGTAAGATGAATTTTAAAAGATAAGAAAGATATATAAAAAATAAATAATAATATTGGTAGCAAAATAAAAATAATGGATTTGGAAGTTTATTAAAAGTAAATTGGGTTATTACTTACAAACTTTGAAAAAACACCATAAAATGCAATAAACTCGCTACAATTGTTTCGGGTCGAAAAAACACACGACCCTTCATCAGGCGAATAAGTAAGCACGAGTGCTGCAGTCAAAGCGGCAACGCGTTGACTGCAGCACTCGTGCCTGCAGTCTTGGTGCGTTGCCGCTTTGACTGAAGCACTCGTGCTTACTTTATTCGCCTGATGAAGGGTCGTGTGTTTTTTCGACCCGAAACAATTGTTGCGAGTTTATTGCATTTTATGGTGTTTTTTCAAAGTTTGTAAGTAATATTTTTACAACGCCAGTTTATTGATGCTTCTTTATTAAAAATTGGGTTATTGCATAAATTTTAGCATGTCAAAAAATGGGACCATGGGGTTGAAAATATATATATATATATATATCATAAGTTTTAATTAATCACCACAGGCATAAGCAAGGAGAATATCCTTTGCATAACTATTGAGAATAGCATTTTCGTTGACTAAAAACGTAAAAAAATAAGGCGCTTTGACGCCTTCCAGGATATCATTTAATTCATGCTCGCTAATAATGGAGCGAGAACAGGAAGGGTTAGCCGAATTTTCCATAACGACCAATAAAAAGGTCCTATGATTGTTAAAAAAAACTTCAAGAAAAAGACGATAAATAGTCCTGATCTAAAAGAGATCATTTCCGTACAAAAAGTAACAAAGCCTGAATGTAGATGGCAGCACTAAAAGAGAGGAACTGAGAACAAACTCAGAAAAAGATAATAGTAGCGGAGATTGCCAATAGATGGCAGCACTATGGTTGTTCTTTGCACGTTCTGATTGGAACAAGTCTAGGAAAAATTGGGGAAATGTGAAGCTCAAATCTCAAATGACTTTGCCAGTTGAAAAGTTTGACTAGCAAGATTAGTAAGTTTTAAGTAGTGGTGTGGGTTAAACTTGTCTGAATAATTTGGAATAAACTTTTAAATTTAAATACAGCCTTAATTTTATTTATCAATGTAAGTATTATGTTCAGTCGGGGGATTCAGGAGAGTGGTATCCCTCCCCACACACACACACACACACACATTAGCAGAGACATAGATTTAAAAATAATAATCTGGTGTGTCACTTACCCGTTTCTCTTACCCTGAAACTTGCAGGTTTGAGATTAAGAGGTAAGATAACGAGTGCTGTTATGAAAACCTATGTTAAAACAATTCAAATTAGGCTTCGGGAGAGTTTTATATGATAATTAGTTCTAAATAAGGCGGAGGGGGGATTCAAATTAGGCTTCAGAATAGCTTTATTTGACAAGAAATTATGTGTGAGGGAGTTACCGCCATCCTCACCCCCCCCCACCCCCCCGTTTCATTACTGCACCTACATTTAAATATAATTTAAATCTGTTATTAAAATTAAAAGTTCACTTAAAATTATTCAGACAACTTTCATTCGCAACATTCCTTGGAACTTGTTAGTCTTGAACAAACTTTTCCAGCAACAAACTTAAATTAATTTGAAAATACATCTTTTGGATCTCCTTAAATTATTCGTTTTTAAGTTACTCTAAGGCACACAGACAAAGATCAAACGTTAAAAAACTTGAATTCGGTAATCAGAAAGCCTCAAAACGTGTAAATATGCAAAAAACAAGCGAAGAATATTTAGCTTAAAAGCATACATTATTTATCATATGTCTATGAGGAATTCGTTTCAATTCCTGAGCAGCTTTCCTGGACATAGTAAAATATTATAGTAAAGCACTTCCACTAACAATAAAAAAAAAATGTCATCGCTTAAATATTTGCAGCCCTGTATATCTTTCGAAGATTATGTACAAACCACATGGTGCACCTAAACATAATTCTATAGCAATAATACACGACACAAGCTGAAATTTCCAACAATTTTCAAGTATTGTATATTCTAATTCTTTTGTGTAGCCCTGTAAATGAACAGTGAATGATATCGCTACCATATTCTACATGAGACATGTTTTTATACATATTATACAATATATATATATATTCATTCCATTTGGTTTAGTGCAGTTGCAATGTATAGACGTTAAACTCTATTTACCTGCAATTTCTCTTATAGACGAAATGTATTTGAATACTCTTAGTTCATCCCTATATGATACACATTTAGAATACCAAGTTTGAACTTTCTGCTATTCTTTATTCTTGAGATATGCTGATAACAGACAGACACACAGACCAACCGCTAAAAACATGACTTTCAGATTCAGGGGACCTCAAAACGTATAAATATAAGAAAAATTCACTTTCGAAAAATTGACCCAAAAACAATAACTTTCTCTACCTCATGGGTAGAAACTGTTTGTAAAGTAAAAAAGTTTGTTAAAGTAAAAAACTGTTTGTAAAACTGCTAATCTTAATCTTTTATCTGTCTTCTTATATTTAAACGCTGGATAAAGGAAAATGGTGTGAGTGTCACACTACATTATTTTTTCGTAATTCGTTTATCTCTCAGTTACATTTATTTTCTTCCGACAAAACAGCCAGTTAATTTCGACAAAATACGTTTCATCAAGAGCCATTGAAGCAATTAATCCTTTCCTTGCGAAATTATCTGGCAATCTTCTCATTCCGAAAAAAACTTGTTTTCTCCAACACTACTCTCCGCAAGCCGTTCTTATTTATGCTTTTTATCTTCTTGGAATTTCTTCACCCAGCTTCAGCTGTCTTGTTGTCTTCTCCGAGATCTGTTTATTATTAAAATGCCGAGGAGTGAAATGAAGTCTACTGATCATGCGCAGTAACGTCATTCGATAAAGTTGATCTGTGTTTATATCATAGAAAATGGAAATGACGTCAAAATGATTCCTGTGCTCGGTAAGAAGGAAATGTCAGATTCTGACAAGCGATGCCACACATCAACGTTAAATTAATTTTGGCATTGAAATATTTGAGGTTATGTGTTTTCTTTTTTTTTTTTTTTTTTTCTTGTCTCACTATTATAGTATTACTATTCTTAAAAAGTATGAGTTTTCAATGATTGTTAAGGGGACAAGGGATGATGAAAAGTATCAAAATCGATAATCGATTAAAAATATCTAGATATAGTTATCATAGAATGTAAGCTATGTAATACATTTAAAATAATATTTTACAACTCCTCAAATATTATTATTTTTACTTCCATTACCAGACTACCGTAGGTAATGGAATATTCAATATTGTATTCGGTCCAAAAATTCGATATCGAGTTTTTACCTGATTTGCACGTTTTAAGGTGCCTTGAGCCCAAAAAAGTGGTTTTGGGCAATTGATTAGTGTGTGTGTGTGTGTATCTATGTGCGGAATCTTCTGGCTATCATACCTCCGAAACTAATAAAGATAGAACTACAAAATTTCAGAATGGATACAGGTGTAGTGTACAGATGAATTTTCTAAATTTTGGTGAAAATTGGAAAAACGGAAGTGTCCTCCGAAACAGTGGAGTACGTCCGTATCTCAAAAACGGCTCCAACGATTTTCTTCAAAATTTCTATATAAACACTCTGTTAGATATCCTTTCGAATGATATAGTTGGTTAGTTCAGGAAAACTAAGAGGCGTTCTGTATAAATAGCTCAATTTCAGGTCTCGCAAGTGCGTTCCTTTTAAAACATGCTGTACGGATTTTTTTCAAACTCGTCGTATTAACTCCCTTTTAAATGTAATTATTGTTTTCCGGTCAATAACTGAGTATGCCAAGTTTTGGTAAAAGTCGGTATCTCAAAGACGGCTCTAACGATTTTCTTAAAAATTGTTACATAAATCCATTTTAGATATCCTTTCTCATGTATTACGTGGTTATTACAGAAAAATTAACAGTCATCCTGCGTAGGTAGGTTAATTTTAAATCTCGGAAATTGGTGTTTCTAAAAATAACTGTACCATTTTTAGGACTGAGAACTATTAGTCTCAATCTACGGATTTTTACAATACCAGTTTTACGATAGTTGGACATTTATCGAAATCGAAAATTTGTCGAAAATATAATTGAATAATTTGAAAGCTATGTTATAATTTGAAAAAAAAAAAAAAAACTAATAGTCCTCCGTACTAAACTAAATTCTCTTTTTGCCAGAATTTCATCAAAATCTTTCTTTTCTTTTTTTTTTTTTTTTTCAGAAAGAAAAATTAAAAAAAAAAGAAAATTAATAATAATCAGTTTCAAAACGAGAGTACCGAAAAAGTTTTTTTTTTTTTTTTAATAATTTGAATTAGGAAATAAAAAGCGCGCGTGCAAATGAAATAAAAAATGAAACAAGATAATTGAGTTTGAGTTGGTAATTTTTCTATCCTATTTTTCAACATTTTATAATTTATTGAAAAATAGGAAAAGAAAAAGAAAAGAAACAGAAAGAAACAGAAAAAAATAATCGCATAAATTATGTATTTTTGTCAATCTAAAATGGCGATAAAAATTCAAAAGTCCCCAAGGGGAACTATATTAAGGCTGTACCATGATCAGGTTTACATATTTAATTAATTAATTATCTCTTTTTTTTCTTTTTTTTTTTTAACTTCTATGTAAACTTTGCTTTATATGTCTTTACACGTGTATTAAGTTTCTCTTAGCGGAAAAAAAAAATTATGTTTCTACTTCGTTAGGTCAATTTTATGTCTTCTGATTATATTATCCCCAAAAAGATGTAGGGTAGATGCTCCAGTGATTGGCATGCTCCAGTAATTGACATCTATCCCGAAATAATTAATAAATAAGAAAAATAAGAAAATCATATATTTTACCAGTAAGAATTTTAACATTTTATGTCAAACACTGGAGCATGGGGTGCTAATAACTGGTAAAATGAATAACTAGCAGTGTCAAACACTGGAACATAGAGTGCCAATGACTGATAAAAGAAAAAACTGGCAGTGTCAATGGCTGAAACATTGAGGGGTGTCAAATAAAAATTCATAAAAAAAATAATTGTTATCAAATGTATATATTTAACATATATGTGGTTCTGAATGTCTTTCATGCCATATGTACTAACTTGAGATTTCTAAAAATATTTTCTCATGACTAGAACATTAAAAACATCCGAGATTGGTCTAAAAATGTCAATCACTGGTGCACTTACCCTATATAATACGTGTAGTGGATAATGGGAGTCGTTTTTTCACACCAGATTTTAAATTTTAAATTTATTTTTCTTGGGTTTCAAATTTCGAGAATAATCATTTACTTAGAATACTCCTTTTGTGGGTTTGTTTCCGTCTAATCCTCTTAAAAATTTGTGTGAATGTTAAGGAGTATATTTATCTCAAAACTGGGCACTCATTTTAAAATCAACAAATTATTACACTTATTACGAACTCTTAAATTCAGTCGCATGATGAATATTCATGAAAATTTCAAGTTTTAAACCTTTTGTGTTCGTCCCCGACGCGACGTTGCAATTGAGATAGTAAGCATTCAATGCACAGACAGACAGAGCAAAAAAAATGGAGCTTTAAAATAACTTAGAACGGAATCTTTTGAATTTGGCCATTATTTAAAATAATGTATTTTGTGTTATTATTCCCATAAAAGAGTCCTTTTCATCACCAAAATTACTTCCTATCATTTAAAAAGTAAAATCATTTAAAAAGTCATTTAAAATCTCTACCATACACAAAATAAAAAAATAAATAAATAAATAAAAATAAATGAATTTGAAAAAAAAAAACTGAATGTATAAAAAAAAAATTTATTTTGTAGAAAAGCTTGTTTGACATGTTACTATCGCCGCATTGTTTCAGATTAAGTTGTAAGAAAAAGAGTACTTATTTGCCAGAAATTTCGTCTATAGACGTAATATATTTGAATTCTCTTGGATGGCCCTGTACATGAACCATTTCTTGATCTCAACGAAAAGTTTATCGTAGCACCACTATATGATACAGATTTAGAAGGCCAAGTTTGGACCTACTGCTACTATTTTTTCCTGAGACATGATGATAACGGATACACACACAGAAACCAACAGCTAAAAACATGATTTTGCAATAAAGGGAACCTCAAAATGTGTAATTATAACAAAAACTCAATTTCGAAAATTTGACCCAAAACTAATCGGCAATTACCTATAGTGTAACACTAGTGCAATGTAAAACTACTCAGCATCTGCCTCATCCCATTGGTTCTTCTTATTTTATTATTTTATTAAATTTAGTCACTTTATTTATTTATTTGTTATTTTCATTATTATTTTTATTTATTTATTTATTTTATTTTATTTTATTTTTTGTGAAGTATGCACATTTCCACGTTAACCTTAACACTTAAATGAGGAGTAGGTGAAATGGAAAAGAAAAGAAGAGGAAGAGACAAAATCAACTATATCCTGACATATTTTTCCTTGCCTTAGACATCGAAAGTTACCAATAAATAAATGTTGTAAAAAAATACATTTATTTTATTTCTTTATTTTCTTAATTTAATTTTGCGCGTATTCTTTCTTTCTATTATACTTTTCTTTCTATTATAATTTCTTTCTATTATACTTTTCTTTTAACCCTTTCAGGGGCGGTGGCTAGAGGGTCTATCCACCTACTTTAGGAATTTTTCTCTAGGTGTGTAGTGGCTACTTTTTCTATCCACCTTTATGAAAAGTTAATGTGTACTTCTAAAATTGAAATAGAGACGGCAGCACTACAGTAACTTTAAGCAGGATGTGCCTATGACTTTTTTAAGTGGACAAGTTGCGGGAAAAAATTTTGAAGATTCTTTTATGTATTTTTAGGAAAATTAAATTTTTATTCGAAAGTATTTGGTAGTGTAAATATACTGTAATGCACCTTTTAAATACAACAGATTTACATATTATCTTAGATCATTAATTTTAGTTTGATTTTTAGGAGCATCTTTTAGGTGGATAGACACAGTGGCTAGAACGCCTAGCCACCAGCCACAAAAAAATCCCCACATGCTGAATTTTTTTCTTCATCAAATATGACTTGTAGGGGATGTTTACTTTATGATATATATATGTTTAAAAGGAAATTCAATCATTTTTACTTAGTGCCCCTGAAAGGGTTAATAGGAAATTATGATTTTTTTTTATAAATATAGATTTTATACATTAAACATATTATTTATCTTAAAAGCCTTTAATAAAAGTCCATGTGTTAAAAGACGCAGTATTTGATGACGGGGCAGGGAACAAGCGGATAGAGAAAAATGCTAAATTTAACATAAATTGTTCGGATTTTACCAAAAACTCAAACTGATTGTGTGTGTTTGTCTAGTTATCAATAGAAAACTTCCCAAAAGCCAAACAAAAATTCATGCCTAAACTCAAGTTGAAAGTTACACCAATTCATTCAAATCAAGTGGTTCGTCAAAACTAATCACTGCTCATAATTGTATATAGAAACTGTTGCGCTCATGGACCGATTTTTAAAGGGGCAAATGGCGAAAGAGCCTAGGACTCCATTTATAAGGGGGTAGAGGGTTCCCAAATCACCCTGCCTTTAGAAATTATAAGTGTGTTACGTGTAATATATAATCAATAAAAATATTTTTAAAAACATCATAAAATGCAAAAAACTCGCAACAGTTGCTTCTGGTCAACACGATCCTTCATCAGGCCAATAAAGAAGTAGGTTTTTTTAGCAAAAACCTCCAATTAATGATTTTGCTCTGAGCCACCATTTCTGTATGCCTAGTCCCTGGTTGCGCTAAAAACATTACAATTAAAAAAGTATGACACATAAAACGAAAGTAAAAAAATAAATAAATAACAGATACTAAACAAGAATCTAATCTCTTTAGCTTTTTAAATAACTCTCAGAGAAAAAAAAAAGTTATCAGAATTTCAAGTTGCTGAAAGATAAGAAAGCATTTCCAAAGAATAGAATCAATTTTACGCTCTTGAAAGTTGAATTATCTTACGCCTGCTGTGGAATATAAACAAAATTAAGAGAGAGACGATAGATGCTTGTTTATTCTATCTGTCGTGATTGATAAAACGAATTTAAAAAAGAAAAATATATATACTTTTAGATCAAATATCTTTGACCTTTTTATAAAAAAGAGAAACTTTCTCAACAGACGATGATTCATTACTGCCGAAGTTTAACGCTTGACCTGCCCTAAATGCAAAAGATTAGAAACTGAGCCAATGGCTCATGAAATCTACACTAAGAGCATTTTTAGATTTTTCTAATAAAAATTCAATAACGAGAACGGGAAATCGTGCGATACGCGTTGATTATTAACACTTTCCAACAGTACCTACTCGTTGCATAGTTTACAATTCAATGTTCTTTGTCTGCGTTATAACACATTGGTAAGGCTCCTTGGCGCATCAGGCATTTTGTTGCCTTAAGGACCTTTCAGAGACTGGCTTCAAGTTCGGTTTCTTTTGATTTTCCTTTGATGTGGGGAATCGAATTGACGCGAGGCAGGAGAGAGTTTCCCTCTGCTGACAAACCTCCTACTGCGATCGAAATTGGGTCTCTTTTGTAAAAGAGCAATAAAAAGTAATGTCCTTCATTGTAAATGTGTGCAAAATGTCAAGGGTCGCTTTCGGACAGTGGATAATTTATGAGTTTTGACGCGCTGCATAGTAGCTAGTCTCTGAAGGAAGCCTTAGGGTTGCTACATGTACCCAGCTCGTTTCTCTAAAAAACAAACGACACATTTTTTTTTATCGTCTTTTACGTTGCTTTAGAGTAACTTCTTATATTATATTTCATAATTTTAGCTAAGTAAACTCTGATATGGGATTTTGTTTAGCGATAAACTGCTACAATCATTCAAGAAGAGAATATAAAGTGTTCACAGACCTTCTATTACTGCATATTTGAGTTCTGGCGACATTTTGTAAAAAAAACAGAAACCGTCCTAACAACACATCTCACCCCAGTACATCCATAGGATATCCTGAGAATAAAAGGACATCCTGAGAATAAAAGGGCATCCTGAGAATGTACTGTGAAAAAAATGTGTTTTTAGGAATATTATTGTTGCTTATTGATCTTATCTTGACCGGATTAGCTTCAGATCAAGATTTCTTAAAATCATTAGTGAAACGATAAGCACGCCAAGCGGGGATGCTGTCCTCTTCCGAGGCAAAAAAATGGCGGCGATGCGCCGGCCTATATATTTTATTTAAGGGGCTCTACACAATGGATAAACAGATGGACGAAAGGGAGACATATAGACTAATTGAATTTATAATCCTTCTGAAACATTGTTGTAAAGTGTTAAAAATACTTAATACAGTCGAAAATACCATCTTAACAATTTCTAACTGTAGCCTTTAACGCATTTGAATATTTTAGTGTAGCCTATAAATCTGAGCGCTAAGCATATCATATTATATATGTAACAGTAAATACCCGAAATCCGTCTTTACGCATAATTACTATAGTAAGTACGTGAAGTATCTACGATTATCCGTAATTTCGCGTTCTTAATAGTAAAACGGGTTATTACTACGGCGTTTAGTAAAGACACAAATTTTAATTTTAATTCGGCTATTTACTGAAACTTTCAGTTAGAACCCGTTTTTACTACACATATAACAGTGACTTCTCTCGACACGACTCTGTTCATGATGAGCTGTTTGGTTACTTCTGTTCAGAGGATGATTTCCCAAGACTGGAAAAATTAATCCAAATAATCTGGCAACGTAAACCTTGTCGTAGAAACGTACCCGTATTGTTTATTTGGAAGTTATTATAAGTAATGTAACACTTAAAAAAAAAAAAAAAAGATTTGTTTGTTTTTCTAGTTTTTGTACTCGAAAAAACAAATAGTACTGTATCAAATATGTGGAAAGAGAACTTTATTTATGCCTTACAAAAAAAGGAAAATACCAGATTTTCTAATAGCTGTTATGAACAGAGAGGTGCATTATGTCTTTTTCTTCCCTTAGTATTTCTTATTTTTTTTATAATTTAATTTTTTTAACTTTAATTCAGTACCTATATAATTTTATTAAAAGTTCTGATCCAATTCTTAAGAGGCCTCTCCACTAATCGTCCCCAGAAGCCAGAGCCAATATTATGGAGAATTTCGCCCCATTATAACTTATTAACTAATATATATATTTAAATTCCGTTTTCACATTCAGAAACTTCACAACTATTAAACAATTTATCGCTTTCAAAAAATTATTATTTTTTTAATTTTTAATATTTTATTTTGAGGTTGTAAAATGCGAATTTTCACAATGTAAAATTTTTCATTTTTGAGCTTAAAAATGAAATCTTAAAAATAAAAAATAAAAATCAATTTTTAGAAAGCGATAAATTGTTTAATAGTTGTCAATTTTTGGAAAGTGAAAACGGAATTTAAAAATATGTATTAGTTAATGAGTTATAATGTGGCAAAATTTCCCATAGAATAACATTGGCTTCAGCTTTCGGACACGATAGGTAGAGAGTCCCCTTAAATTAAAAACAAGATCCAAAGGGAAAAAAAATTTCAATTTTACCATTTGTAATTAAGTTTTTGCACAAAAATGCAAGCCTCGGTAATCGAATAAAATTTACTTCCACAATCTCTATCATTAAAAAAAAAAAAAAAAAAAAAAATCCATATTTGATTTTTTGGCTCAGGATTGAATTAAAAATTGTTAAGGAAAAATTTGTAAGGAAAACAGTAATGACCTTTATTTATCCCTGCTTTTATAGCAAAAATTTTATTAGATTTAAATTTAATCGTGTAATAACATTAAACATTGATATCTATAAGTACTCAAGCATGCACCACATTGATAGAGTAATTTACCTATTGATTTTTCCCTCCAGTTCATTGATAAATTATTATAATACAATAAACAAAGTGCATTACATCGTTTTTCTTTATAAAGGATTGAATTATACACAGGGACCGATTTACTCACTTGGAGGCCCAGGGTTGTTTAATATTACAGCAAAACAAAACAAAATGCATATTTTTGAATCACACATCTAAAAATTATCTTCACTTCCCTTTTCATTTTATTGGCTTAACTAGATCTGATGCTTGTCTATCGGATCAACGCACATCGCGCCCATGTACCCTTGCTGCAGTGCGTGCCTCGGATTTAGTTAGCCTTAGTAAGAGTTTGAGATGCAGTATCGGTTGTATGCAGTTGTATTTTCGTTTAGCGAAAATATTGCAATTTTTTTTATGTGCTAATAGTTTCCTTGAAAGATCATACCGCCGACTTATAAAACAGTGTAGTAATACAATTAGTAGTGTATATGCAGCAATACAGTGCAGCATAAATTTTAATAATACATTGACAAAAAAACAAAAAACAACAGTCATTATAGCAAAATTTGGAAATTTTTTATTTTAACTATATTTTTTAAATGTATGATGAAATTTCTTGGAGGCCCCCTCAGTGTTAGGGCCCAGGGCACATGCGAATGCCCTGCCTTAAATAAGGCACTGATTATACATTAAATTTTAATAATATTACCTTACTTAAAATCCTTTTTATAAACGAGCATATATATTTCGGATCCATCTTCAGTCCACTCCAGATGAAAACTGTTTTATAAAAAGGATTTTAACACGTTGAGCGAGACACGCAAATTCTTAAAATCCATTAATATCCCATAATGATTCCTCCTGTAATAAATAAAAATTAAGCAAATTTTAAATAAATTTTCAATCATTAAATGTAATATTTTTACTTCCATTACCCTACTACCGTGGGTAATGGAAGTATTGTATTCGGTCCAAAAATTCGATATCGAGATTTCACCTGATTTACATGTTTTAAGGTCCCCTGAGTCCAAAAAAAGAGGTTTTTGGCAATTGGTCAGTGTGTATGTATGTGTGGAATCTTCTGGCTATCCTATCTCCGAAACTAATAAAGATAGAACTACAAAACTTCAGAATTAAGACAGGTTTGGTGTACAGATGAATTTTCCAAATGTTGGTGAAAATTGAAAGACTGAAAGTGGGACATCGGATACCAGAAGTGGAACCGTAAGTCCGTATCTCAAAAACGGCTCTAACGATTTTCTTCAAATTTGCTGTATAAACACTCTATTAGATGTTCTTTAGAATGATAAAGTTGGTTAGTTCAGGAAAATTGGTAGGCGTCCTGTATAAATAGCTCAATTTCAGGTCTTACAAGCGTGTTCCTTTAAAAACAGCTGTACGGATTTTTTTCAAACTCGCTATATTAACTCACTTTTAAATATCCTTTTGTATGTAATTATTGTTTTCCGGTCAATAATTGATTTTTTGTAAAAGTTGGTATCTCAAAAACGGCTCTAAGATTTTCTTGAAAATTTTAATACAAATCCATTTCTTTCTTGTGTATTACGTGGTTATTAGAGGAAAATTAACAGTCTTCCTGCTTAGGTAGGTCATCTTCAAATCTCGGAAATTTGCGTTTCAAAAAATAACTCTACCATTTTTTTCTCTTATTTTTTACCTCGCTATATGTATAAGCTTCGTTTTATATGTCTTTATAAGTTTCTTTTACCGGAAAAAATTTAGGTTTCTACTTCTTTAGGTCACTTTTATGTTTTCTGATCACATTATCTCTCAAAAAAGTATATAATACGTGTAATAGTGGGTAATGAAAGTCGTGTGGTTGTTTCACACCAGATTTTTAGTTTTATATCCTATTTTATATCAGCCACCGATGGTTGACGCGGCTTTATATCCTATTTGACCTGTCAGCCACCGATGGCTGACAGGGCGCTCAACGTTTTAATTTTTTATTGGTACTGCTTTTACTTTCGGGGTAAAACTTTCACTGAAATGTTTGAAGTATAACATGTTCCGCACACTCCTAAAGTTTCAAGATGATTTTTTCAGTACTTTTAGAGATATATGACAAAATGCCTAGAATCTACAATGGCTGACATGGCGCTCAACGTGTAAGGCAATATTATTAAAAAGTAATATTATTAAAATTTAATAGTAAGGTAATACTATTAAAATTTAGTGTACAAAGTGCATCATTTAACTTTGATATAGAAAAACTGTACCAAATTATAAAACGATATCATACTTAATTATTTCCTATGTTATTTCAATAATCAAATAAACACTAAAGTTACGCTTTTCATGTACATTACAAACATTAGAATTTTAACAATTTTAAAAAATTTCGACATCTTTTTTTCTGGCTTTTTTAACTACATGCAGAAGCATTTTACTCAAATCCTCAATGTTTCCGTTTGACAGGGCCCCACCAATAGCCGAGAGATTCTGCTCTAAAAGATTGTAGGCGTGAGATACCGGGTTCGATACCCGGTCCCGATAGTCAGGGTGGACTCCGGTCTTCAGGCCCAGAATTCTAGCGCAATATGTTGGCCTTAAACCTAACCCAACAACATTTAACAAGGTTTTTTTTCACAAAATTTTAGTTTATTTAAGTCATCAAAATTTAATACCGGGTTAATTATACAGAAATAAATATAAATGGATAGTTAAATAAATATAAATGGATAGATTAGGCTAACTTATCTCTTTTTAACAGTATATTTATTAATTTTGTCCATTTAAAATTATTATAAGAACATTTTAATTTTATAGTAGTTAAGTTATTCAACAATTGCTGTTATTAAAATTAAGTATTGAAATCAAATCGCTACAAACTAGCAGTTTAAACGAGGTAAAGTTTAGAATTTACTTATTTGCTTTAAATCTGTATCTGTTAAATATAAACAAAACAAATTAGTCTGATAATTTTAAAAATTGTGTATAATGCAGGAAATAAATTTAAGAAACATTCGAGAAATACAAACCTGAATTTAAAATATTTTTAGATTTGAATAAACTACTTTTTATTCAGGTATAAATGAAACTTCATATAAGGCTAAGTTTAGCATCGAGCTTAGGGTTGAGTTATAGTACGCCATCTTTGTCCATTAACATTATTTCTTCTCTGAGCAGGAACATCTGGAAAAAGTAACGTTAAATTTAACACGACGGAGAGTGATGGAGAAGATTCAAACATAGAAAAGGAACCAGGGAAAAGGAACCAGAAATAAGAGAATTTATTTTGCTTTAAATTTAGTGCTGTCTTAGATACTAACTTTGATGAAGATTGACGCTTGAATTGTACAAATGAGAATAACATTACAGTTGCACGGTTCAAGCAAACCAATACCTAATTAATCAGTTTAAAACATGAAATTACTCAGTAATAAAATGCATGCACCGGATAATATCGGCGATGATAATGTTAAAAAAATATCCCAGACGTGGACAAAACTAACTTCGGAATACTTTCAAGTGTACACAATCCAGTAGTGGTATTTACTCCATTTTCAATAGGGAACACCCGATAGTGAACTTTAAATAACATATATCAGTTTCAAGAAACTCCATTAATATTTACGGGAATTAAAGTGCGAACAAACAGACAAGCCGAAAGCATAAACATTTTTTAACTTTGTTGAAAAGTGTTAAAACTGGGGGATACCGAAGCATGGGCCTTCTGCAGAGGATCAAAACTACGATAACAAGTCTCTGGACCCCCCTCCCCCTCTAGGGGTGAGTCCCAGACCATCGCCAACTGCCCAGTGCATGACAATAATGCGTCGTTAAAACCCTCTCACTCATTCAGTCTCATTTTTATTAAGCTATTGTATAGCTTTTATCGCGGGCTTTGAGCGCGGCGACCGAATCAGAAAATTCCGTAACGAAAAAAAAACCTAACACAGTTCGGCGGACTTCGGTAGACTTCGGCTGTACGAAGCTCGCACGAATCGAGACGAGCTGCTCCGAAATCGGACGAATACGTAAGCAGCTGTTTGTGAGAAAGTATATAGGTGTATAGGTATCTATCATTTATGTGCAACAGTGAATAGCTGTACGCGTACAATTTGTGTATAAAGTGTCTTTAATATGAATAAACAAAGTGCATTTATTTGTGTATAAAGTGTTTTTAATATGAATAAACAAAGTGCATTTATTAATGAAGAAAGTGATGAAAAAATAGTGAAAGAAAATGAGTGAGTACTCTATATACATACATTTTATTATTATCACAAATACAGTATTTTTTAACACGCTTTTATTAGCTTCACCTGTACGTATGTATGTATGTATGTATGTATGTATGTATGTTTGTTTGTCTGTTTGTTTGTAACTTCTCTGGGAGCAAACAAAAAAATTATATTGTGAAATAAAATCTTTTTGTAAAAAAATAGAACCGACTCCAAAAAGCTACTACTATTAAAAAAAAATTGTATGAAATGAAACTAAATTGCGCCAAAAAGTATAAAATAATTTCCTTCGCCAAACAACCTATAACATTACAATTAATCATAACTTTTGAAGTCGGCGCAAAATTAAATAAAATTTAATTAGTTTTTAAAGGTTTGTTTTTAGATCGGTAGCAACAAATGCTGTCGTCTCGAATGATCCATTTTCATGTTTCCTTTATTATTGTATTCACTGTATACAATTGGTCCATTGGTAGCATCTACACAGAACAGTGGACATTTTTCACAATGCAGAATTTATGTTTCTACGAAGTTAGAGTTTTCTTTGCAAATTTGGTATAACATTGATAACTATCATCCTTGGTGGCTTTTGGATTTGGCGTTGAAAACGTATTGCAAAAATATACACGCAAGAAGTATATTTTCATAATACATTTTGTACGAAGTATTGTTTCATATTCTTGATTACTCTCTTAATATACCTTATCAAATTAATCATGATATCCCAAAGAAATTAAATATGTTTGCCAGATAATTTTGCGATTTTTCTTTCACCAAGGACGTCAGATACCAGCATCTTCGCCAACTTTTGCTGCTTACAAAATCTTATTTGTTTTCTTGAATCAAAATAGTTTTCGGCTGCGTTTTGCAGGTGACAATGTGAGATGTGTAGTTTGAATAGGATTCGATTTTTGTATTGAATAAAGGTATCAATTTTTATTTAATTTTGCGCCGACTTCAAAAGTTATGATTAATTGTAGTGTTATAGGTTGTTTGGCGAAGGAAATTATTTTATACTTTTTGGCGCAATTTAGTTTCATTTCATACAATTTTTTGAAGTCGGTTAAAAAAAATACTTCCCATTCGTGAACGATATGGCGTAGAGGTAAGGCGCCGCGCTACGAACCTAAAGGTCCAGTGTTCGATCCCCGTCAGGGGAAATTTTTTAAAAATGGTTTTTAAGCTATTACATAGCTTTTATCGCGGGCTTTGAGCGCGGCGACCGAATCAAGAAATTCCGTAACGAAAATATACCTAACACAGTTCGGCAGACTTCGGCAGAGAGTCAGTTCGGCAGACTTCGGCACGGTGTTTGTGTGCGTGCGACTAGACGTATGTGTGTAGACTAGCTGCTAACTGCTCATAACTGATTCTATCTCTTATAGACACAATGCTAGGTGAGACAGCGTACTTTTTGGCCGCGTCCACGAGTGAGTTCGAGCCCGAGACTAGTTGAACCTTAACGTGTATGTATATGGTACGACTGTACGAAGCTCGCACGGATCGAGACGAGCTGCTCCGAAATCGGACGAATACGTAAGCAGCTGTTTGTGAGAAAGTATATAGGTGTATAGGTATCTATCATCTATGTACAACAGTGAATAGCTGTTCGCGTAAAATTTGTGTATAAAGTGTTTTAAATATGAATAAACTAAGTGCATTTATTAAAATCCCCCCAAGGCACAACTCTGACATGAGTCCCCCCCAAGGCACAACTTTGATATGAGTCCCCTCCCCAAGGCTCAACTTTGACATGAGTCCCCCCCAAGGCACAACTTTGACATGAGTCCCCCCCAAGGCACAACTTTGACATGAGTCCCCCCCAAGGCACAACTTTGACATGAGTCCCTTCCCCAAGGCACAACTTTGACATGAGTCCCCCCCAGGCACAACTTTGACATGAGTCCCCCCCAAGGCACAACTTTGACATGAGTCCCCTCAAGGCACAACTTTGACATGAGTGCCCCCCCAAGGCACAACTTTGACATGAGTCGCCCCCAAGGCACAACTTTGACATGAGTCCCCCCCCCCAGAACTTGAATTAATATCAAAGAAAAAAAAATACTGCATAAATAAAATAAATAAATAATTATAATTGCATAAGTTCATAAAAAATGCTATGCAATAGCTTTACCGCGGCAGTCCCCGAGTGCCACACATATTTTTTTTTTTTGAATATTTATACATATATATATTAATAATTTTTAAAACGTAGTAAAAGCCGAACAACAGATTTAAGACCACTGAAACCACATACACCAATAAATAAGATTAAAATTTCATCAAATTAAAATCACCTGTGAAGATTGGTCGTTAATTATTGAAACAATTAATTTTACTTTTTGATTTTTGAAACAAAGAGGGGAAATATTTTTTAATTGGTCTAATAAGCCTTAAATTTTTTTAAAATAAAATAACTAATAAATAAGTGAATAAATTCTTTACAGTAAAATATGAAATTGCATTCCTTAGCAACGATTATTATATTCATTTCTTAAAATTAATTTTGCACGTTTTCTCTCAATTTGATTTATTTTTAAAACATGTCTTAATTAATATATATATATATATATGTGTGTGTGTGTGTGTGTGTGTGTGTGTGTGTATTAACTTGTTGCCAAAAGAAAGAAAACAAAAAAAAAAAAAAAGAAAGAAAGAAAATCATTTTTCATTCGGTCTGTTGCAATTTTGCAATAATCCTGTAGTCCTAAAAACATATTTTTGTTAGCAATTTGAATAAGAATTCGAAAATAGCAATCAGCCATGCATACAAGAAAATTCATTATAATTTACATTACTGACAAAAAAATTTTAATTTTAAATTTATTTATTAAAATAATAATTCATTGTTTATAATTATTTATTAGTTAAAATTTGCATTTCAGAAAGGCGTTGATGCTTTAAAAAATATAATGTCCATGTCCTATATGAATGATGCATTACTTCTTTTAGGATTAAATAAAAATCTCATATTAATAAGTTTACAGCATCAGCATAGTTTATACGGATGACAAGTTACTTTCTTCCACATTTAATAGAAGACAGAATTGGATACGTAAAAATTTTTTAATTCCTAAAAAATTATTATAACGAATATTTAAATTTGAAGGCAAATATATATTTAATTAATTATATATTTCACTTTGTAAATTATTAAATAATATTTGTTATAATAATTTATAAGTCGAAATATATATCTAATTAATTATATATTTCGCTTTGTAAATTATTAAATAATATTTGTTATAATAATTTATAAGTCGAAATATATATCTAATTAATTATATATTTCGCTTTATATATTATTATAACGAATATTATTTAATAATTTATAAGGCAAATATATAATTTATTAATTAGATTATATTTTGTCGATTCACCTATTTATTTTCAGTTGAAATTCTCTGAACTCGTGAACCTACAGTCGGCAACAAAAGTATCCGAGCAGTAGCAATAATCCCTGTCTAAAAAAAGTACACTTAATAGTGCTTTGTTAAATAAATCCTTGTCGAGTCATGTTCTTAGTCAGTCTAAGAACAGGATTGGACAAGGATTTATTTAACAAAACAGTTTTAAGTGTACTTTTTTGATATCGAAATTATTGGTTAGTGCTCAGATACTTTTGCTGACGACTGTAATTTAATATTTCAAATATATTGTTCGTAAAATTTGAATTTTTCATCGAACTCACGTACAATATTCACTGCTGTCGATATTCACTGCTGTACCATGGCGAGTTAATAAACTGCAACTATAATTATTATATTGTATATTTTGTTTGTAGTTTTACAATCCCCAGCAAAATTATTCGAGCGCTAACAATAATTCCTATATAAAAAAAAGTTCACAGTAATCCTTGTCGAATCATGTTCGTAGAATGACTAAGAACATGATTCGACAAAGATTTATTTGGTTGGTTGGTTGGTGTCAAGTCCAATTGAAGTCAAATCATTCCATGCGCCAAAATCACGGCCTTGGCAATGTCCACAATTTTGTCACTATAGAGATTTCCCTGAAAGGGAAACTCGTCAATGGCCTGTAAGCTTCTTATGATGGCCGGGCAGTTGAAAGTGAGTTCTGGGGTGAGTTCCTCCTCCAGGCAGTTCCTACATGATTTGTAATTTCTGGTGCTGCCTGTATTTATTATCATTCCACCAAAGTGATGGGTTCTAGTTCTAAGTCTGGGGATAGGGTAATCATCCTGTCTGCATTGATAACACACAGTTGATGTTCCTTTTTGATGTGTTTTTCTTTCAGTCTGTATCTAGCAACTGCATTAGCGTCTCCTAAAGTTACGGTGCTGCAAATTTCCGAGTTTAGGTCCCTCGTCTCTTTCGCCAGCCTATCTGCTTCCTCGTTCTCCTCTATACAAACATATGCTGTGTCCACTGAAAAGTACAACTTTTCCTTAGGTGGCAAATTTCTTCTAAGTAGTGATGGATATCTTGTGCGAGCCTGGAGTCTCCATTCCCTATTGCTTCCAGGGCAGCCCTAGAATCACAGAAATTGACGAGTCCACTAGCTTTATCAGTATCATCCAGGGAAGTATACATTCGTAGGGCCTCAAGAATTGCCTTTAGTTCGCAAGTAAAATTAGAAGCGATGTTTCTGCTCCTATACTTTTTTGCATTTTCATGTCATTAGTCAGAGTGATTGATATGCCTGCCCCGCCGTTCAAAATCATCTCATCCAAGGATCCATCAGTATACATCTGCACCAGGTCTCGCCCCAAATAAGTCTCGATTGTCTTAATTCCCTTAGCTTTAACTATGGCCTCCGATTCTTTTTTCAAGCAGTGATCTAGTAGGTTCAAATTGATAACAGCATAGACACGCCACCAGACTACGCCACCAATAGGAGACTACGCCACCAATAGGACTTCCCATTATAGTGAATGTCTTCAACATGAGGGTGTAATCTGAAACCTTCATGTTTTGTGGTCAGCGCCGTATGTCACGTGACAGGGAGTTGAGGGAGATTCTTCCATAAGAAAGCACTTATTTTTGTAGGAATTTAAACAAAAAATTCTCCCCTTCAGAATGGTTTCTCACAAAAGAAATTTTTTTATAATTAATCTATGACCTTTTAGCTTTCCAACGATGCGTAAATCTAAAGGCTTAAATAAAAAGTGTGTGTACAATACATAAATTAAAAAACTCAAAACTACTTTCCTTCCTACGGAAAAATCATATAATATTCATTCTCGTCTCTCTCTCCAGGTCTGCATCACGTGATAATTTTGCTGGGGAAGCTACTTCATGTCGCAGACAGATAATGAGGGGGGATGCGTGGTCTATCTATATAAGGTCTATGGATAACAGTATTTGGGGGAAGGCAGGATCATAGGACAGGTTCCTGAAGCAGTGTATATCTTTGATCCAATTCAAGACTTTCTCGGATTTCTTTATCAAACTTCATGGTAGATGATATTTTGAGTCTTGATCTATAATTCCAGTTAGTTGTCGCTCTACGAGAGATATGATTTATAGCTAAACAATTAGCCTTGTTAATAAATTTGACTGTTTGGTACTTTCTTCGATTATCAAGTGTCTGTAGGCCGCATTCTTGCTCTGCCTTGGAGTTATTAGTAGATGAGACAGCACCAATAATTATCTTTGCTGCTCTGGCCTGAATTCTATCAAGAAAGATTTATTTAACAAAACAGTATTAAATGTATTAAAAACAAAAACTTATGTTTGATGTTTTTGTACGTTAAAGTATTAAATGTACTTTTTTTTTTATATATATAGGAATTATTGCTAGCGCTCGAATAATTTTGCTGCCGACTGTATCTAATTGTATCTCATAGTGCTGGGGTTTCCTGTTGAAAAACTTTTCTTTTTAATATTTTAATAGAAAGTTTTTTCAATGTCTATGGTGTTCTTTCTCTTAACTTTTAATAGAACTAGTTTTAAATAGTTGGGGGGAGGGGGGGACTAAGAATGAACAGTTTTAAAAGATTAGAAATCTAAATCACGGGTTATCATTGCCGGGAAAATTAGTTTTTATAGTTAACCCGCTCTTGAAACGAGAAAAAAATTGATTTCATCATTTCGATAAGGATTTTGAACATTCTTCTTCCAAAAGTTAACAAAATCGCTTATCATGTCTTTAAAAATTGTAGGTCTCTAACTACAAATTAAATCTGTTAAAGATAATTAAAGGGGGGGGGGGGAATGTATCTTTGAAATTTTTAAATTTTTAATTTCTCTTTTCAATTTTAGAATAAAAATACAGGGTGATTATAGAGTTCTAACAGATGACGTCACGAGCAGACGATATTTGTTTGCTGAGGGACAGTTGACCCCACTGACCCATTGTTTATCATTGCGGAATAGTGTTACAAATTTATTGTAACACAGTGTTGTAAATGTATTTGTTAAAGCATAAAAAAATTCGCCTGCAACTCTTCCAAAGACACGGAAAAATTAGCGTTGTCCTTCAGCAAAGTACGGTTGCTAAGAAGAAAGTCACGTGGTTGTTAGAACTCTATAATTAAAATTGTGATTCCAGAACGCTCTAACTTTAGAATTACCGGTCAGAATGATTTGATATTTTAGCAGAACAATCGTGTTGTAGCGGAATTTTGTTTGACAGGGGAAAAAAAAAAAGTTCCAAAATGTACCGATATGCGCTGTCAGGGTAATGTCAAAGGAAAAGCGTAAGTGGATTCGTTAAACACACGAATGTTGTTAGCAGAAAGGAAACAATAGACTCCAAGGGTTTACAACTAATTTATTAGCGAAAAGACAAGAATACATGTTTACTTCGAAATCAGCGATAGTGACAAGGGAAAAACAGGAGGTTAATGAAATAAACACCTCACGTATGATTAACAACATATTTTGGATTTTTTTTTTTTTTTTCCTTCGTCGAATAAAATTCCGTTCCCTCACGATTGTTCTGCTAAAATATCAAATCATCATAACCAGCAGTTTTAAAGTTAGAGTTTTGAAATCACAATTTTAATTATTATTATCACCCTGTATTTTAACAGTATATTTCAAATATATCTGGGTATTACATTGTAAATTAAATGATAAGTTACTTATTTTATTTTATTTTTTAATATTATGTTTGAATGTTAGAATCCATTTCCGAGCTATGCGCATAAGGCACGCCAATAAACTGAATAGACGGAATGATCGAGAATTTCTAGTGTACACATTTCTAGATGGTAAACAATATTCAGAATACTCTAAATATTCTGAATCATTTATATTGCGAGAAATTCTCGCTTGATTTTCTAGAATTGGGTAACAAACCAAGATTATAGTTGCAGAAACCCGCCTCTTGTAGTCTCATTTATTTGCAGAGATTTTTAAATAACTTTGCCCTCGAGAATACAGGCAAACGCTCTAGAATTCTAATAGGGGCTTCTAGAAATCGCTTTCCAAGGAGACTAGAATTTAGACGGATGACATGGAGCTATTTTTTCTAGAGCCACAATTTAGATTCTAGATGTCAGTTGCAGAATTTTTTCTCAGTGAAGTCAGTCCTATCGTACTAAATTAAATTCTGTTTTATGCAGAATTTTATAGTTATTACTTAGGAACAAAAATAGGCTCAGTTATTATTATTATTTTTTTTTAATTTAGTAAGGTTAATATATGAAGATTCAAACCAAAAACATCTCGAAAATTAAAATTATTAATTGCTTTCCTTTTACACCTTTGTGATCAGCTATGTGTCTAATAGCTAGTTTTGAAATCAGTTTAGCGATTTTAAAAACAAAATATAGAGGGGGCATTAAAGGGTTAAAAAGAAACTGAGATTAATTATGTTTTTCCATTTCAATTTCCCGATACTCAGAGCAGAGTTAAATATCAATGGTCGAGTCAGGTTTCTCGTCAGACTAGTTTTTCAGAATTGGTTCCAATTTCCGTGGTGGAAGCAAGAAAAGAAGATTAATTCTTGTTGCTTTCTACAGCTTTTAATAAGGATTAAAAAGAAAGAAAAAAAAAGCTCTCTTCAATGTCATTTGAAACGTCACGTGGCTCTCCTACTTTTTAGAACCGGAAAATGGGCATAATTTCTGATAAGCATCTTTGACAAGGGTTATTATGTAACGGAACGGGATGAAAATTAGGTGATGATTTCGAATAGATTGGTGAAGCATCTTCGAAAAATCTTTCGTAGAGTTTTATAGGAAATCAGGTTATTAGGCGGGGAATGGCTTTCACTGTTAACTCACTTTGTCGAACGTGGAAAAAACAATACAAAAGTAAACATCTTTGACCCTGTCAAGTAAAATCAATTACACTGCTCTGAAAAAAAAAAAAAAAAAAAAAAAAAAAATTAAAAAAATTCGAGGTCTGATACCATTCTTGCTGATTCTTATGTAAAATGGCCTCCTGAATCCGAATAGGACTACCATTTTGCCCAGTCACCCACCGTTTTCTAGAAACACTACCCCTTCCCTCAATTTCTTTCCCTGAATTTGATTTGAAGAATTAAAAATAATTAATTTAACACCTAAAAACAAATAAATATAAAGTTTAAAAATTAACATTAATAACAGATTAAAAATATATAAGTTATGTAATGCATAATTTCAGTGGCAAATCCCCCCAAAAATTTTTTCCTGGTCGCAGATACCCATGTTTTACAATTTTCCATCTCTGTAGCCCCTCAGAAGATATTTAACGGTTAAAATAATCCTCCCCCCTCCTAAAAATCAAATTTATAGCCATGAAATTACCAAAAAATGATAAAAATAGGGGGCCGTTCCTAAAAAACGGTGGGTGTAGGGCAAAATGGGCGTCCTATTTGAATTCAGGAGATCATTTTACATAAGAATCAGCAAGAATGGTATCAGAAGCAATTTTCATGCCGAGCAGTGTTATTAGAGGAGTTACGTATATTAAATTCGATTTGACACCTGAAAAAATTACGAATAAATTTTCTGATGACTAGAAATCTGAAGTACCGTTCTGTACTGTACAGAAAGTAAAACAATAGCATCATAGTTCTTTATACGCATTTACATTTTTTTCCCTTTAAAAAAAATAATCATTTGTTTTTGTTTCTTGTTTTGAGAATCTTTTCTCTTGATCTCGCCCTTTCTTTTTGCACCCGCTGATAATTCGCAACGCGGATAATCCGCTATCTCCGTGTCCGCTATTTAGCCTTCAAAACCCATGTAACCCCTTTTGCATGAATGGCTACAATGTGCTCAACAAAATACTTATTTTCTTTAAGCAATAGTATTTTTTTAATTATGCATTTTGGATGAAATAGCGGAGAGGGGTTTGATGAAAGGTGTTTTTAAAAACAGCGTCGCAAAAACCATGTGAAAAAATATTTTCGAAGATTCTAAAAAAAATGATCCAATGAATTTAAATACCTTCCAGTATTGATTTACATGATCATAGACTGTATTTTAATGCATTAAAAATCTTTAAGTTAATTCTGAGTGCATAGTAAAACAAACGTTGTGGTTGTTGAGTTAAGGCCCATTGACTACACTAGGGTCCTAGGACTATGGGTGGAATGCTCTCCATGGGGGGAGGGGGTCTTTCTAAAGGGTCCTAGCCGTATTTATGCCAGTTTCAGAAGAAAAAAAAACGAAAAGCTCCGAGCAGTTAGGTCGACAAGTGCGATCGAACCCGGCACTTCCCGTCTACCAGCTTTTAGCGCAGAGCCACTCGGCCATTGGTGGGGCTAGTAAAACAAAGGAAACTCCGACACGCATTGGGCCTACTATTGGTTTGACAGACTAAATTTTCTGCAAAAATTGCGATGCGTTCATGATCGATAGTACCGTTGCTGATAAAATTTATATTACTGATATGTTTATCTCGAGAAGAAAACAAATACTTAAAACTCGTTAAAAAAAAAAAAAAAAAAAAGTTACATTGTATATTTAGTTAACATGTGGAAAGACTGTATGAGAGCTGAATAAACTTTGTAGCAGGAGCAGACGATGTCTTCAGTTTGTTGTCGTAGTTGATCTTCTGCCAGATATGTGCTTTTCGCATTTAATTTTTTTTTTTTTTTTTTTTTTTTTTTTATTCAAAAGTATATAAAATGATTTAGCATAGAAATACATTGTATACTGTATTGTGTCAAGTTGCAGAATTTTGAAAAACACGTTACGCAGTTGCAGTGTACTCAATTCAAAACTCTAAACTACATTTTTAACAAAAAACTGTATCATAATGCAATTTTTTTTTTTCTTTTTTAGGACAGAGGACTATTAGTTTCAATCTGGAGTTTTTCTAGATCAGTTTTATGTAACACCAAAATAAATTAGAAATATCAGTCCTATCGTTACAAATTCGGTACCAAATGAAAAGGGCGATTTTTCTGAATCCAGGGGTGCAAACAGTGTTTCGACACCAAAATAAGATTTTTTAAAAATTAACTAAAGCATGAAATTTAGGTGTCAACACTTCATTTTAATTCATTTCAGTCATTTTGAAAAAGTACGTGGCTCGTTACAAATTCGGTACTACCAAATGAAAGGAGCGATTTTTCTGGATTCAGGGGTGCAAACAGTTTTTCAACACGACCATTAGATTTTTTTAATTAACTAAAGTATGAAATGAAGTGGCAACACATCACTTTAATTTATTTCAGTAATTTTAAAAAGTATGTGGCCCAGTTTTACGATCAAAAAATGCGATATAAAATAAATAAAAATGATCTGGTGTGTCACTCACAAGACTTTCTCTTACCCTGAAATTTAATACCATAAATACAGATTGGGGATTAAGAGATAAGATAACAAGTACTGTTATATAAACCTATGTTAAAATAATTCAAATTAGGCTTCGGAACAGCTTTATTTGACAAATAATTCTATGTGTGGGGGGAGGGGGGGGACCGCCTCCCTCACCCCCTCCCTGTTTCATTATTATACCTACATTTATATAAAATTCAAATCTGTTATTAAATTCAAAAGTTCATTTAAAATTACTCAGACAATTTTTACACGCACTATAATCTAGTTCTTTTGTGTAGCCTTGTAAACTAACAGTGAATGATTTCCATACCATATTCTACATGAAACGCGTGTTTACACAGATAAAAAATATGTATTCTTTTCATTTAGTTTAGTTCTGTCTATGTCTATAGATGTTTAAACTCTACTTACCTGCAATTTTCCCCATAGACGTAATGTATATGAATTCTCTTGGATGTCCCTGTACACGAACCGTTGGCTTAATCTCAACGAAAAGTTTAGTGTAACATATGTATATGATACACATTTAAAATACCAAGTTTGGAATTTCTATTATTATTTGTCCTTGAGATATGTTAATAACAGACATACACACAGAGAGAAACCAACCGCTAAAAACATGATTTTTGGATTCAGGTTACCTCAAAACGTGTAAATATAACAAAAACTCGATTTCGAAAATTTGACCCAAAAACAATACTTTCTCTACCATATATATGGGTAAGAGAAAGTAATTAAAAATTAAAGATTAAAAAATAAAAATAAAAATTTTACAATTTGAAATTAATAATCTCCGTACTAAACTAAATTCTGTCTGACAGAATTTTTTCCCCTTTTATTTTATTTATTTATTGCGTTGGTGAGCAGAGCGAGCAGGGGACAGAGCCCCCTAGTCTTGTTAAAAAAAAAAAAAACTTTTTTTTTTCTTTTCTTTTTTTTTTTTTTTATTCCTTTTATTGAAAATAATGGATAAAAATTTTTACTTTAAATTTTATACTTATAAAGCTTTAAATTGTTTTAGTTGTGGTATTAGTTCCAACATTAGTTTCGAGAACATGATCTTTAATTATTTTTAAAAAGATTATTTTCTTTTGAATAGGATTTTTTTTCTTATTATTTCGAGTTAAGAGGGGACAATACCTAATCCCGCGGACAGCCGTATCCAATGTTATTCTATGGGAAAATTTGTTGCGACAATTACACATTACTTAATGTATATTTTTTAATTCTGTTTTCGCAGTCAGAAAATTCATAACCGTTAAATGAGTACTCATTTTTGAAAAATTCATTTTTTTTAAATTTTTACATTTTATTTTTGAGTTCAAAAATGCGATTTTTCATAAAATGCATTTTTCTCATTTTCTAGTCGCAAAATGAAATACTAAAATTTTAAAAAATCAATTTTTGAAAAACAAGTACTAATTGAACGCTTATGAATTTTCTAAATGTGAAAACAGAATTGAAAAATATACATTAGGTAATGAGCAATTATGTAATCAAATTTTCCCATAGAATAACATGGGCGAAGACTGCCGGCGAGATTAGGTATTGTCCGCTCTTAAGGGTGATGTTTTATTTATTTATTTTTTATCGATACATTGTTGCAAATGGGATGTATTTTTACTGCTAAATAATCTTTTTTAGGTAGATTCCTTATAGGAGATCTACCTATTGCAATGGTTCTCATGACACGACTTCTGGAAAATTTCTTCATATCTTCACCGATCATGACCCCTAGAACTCAAAACCACCCTCCGTTCAAAAGTTTATACATATATATATATATATAGGTATATATATCTATATTAATAAAATCAGACTTTTGTCTGTAAATTTGTCGGAATCAAAAAATTTTGCGATATCTTCACGTTTTACACCCCATGAAAGCCGAAAATGACTTCAGAAAATTTTGCCTGTGTGTGTGTGTTAGTGTGTCTGTGTGTGTGTCATCGTGTCCGAATGTCGCTTTTTTTGTCCGGGCATCACTTGAGAATGGCTGGACGGAATTCAACGACGCTTGGCAGGAATTTAGGTCTTCACCCAACTTAAAATTATATCTATCAACTTTTCAGAAATTCCCCCCCCGTTCCCCCCTAGGGGGTAAAAGACTAAAACACGTTTGTCCGGGCATCACTCGAGAACGGCTGGACGGAATTCAACGGCGCTTGGCAGAAACTTAGGTCTTCACCCAACTTGAAATTATATCTATAGAAATTTTCAAAATTATGATTAGTGTTTAAATTGTGTGTAAAAAACGCCTGCGCAAGCGCGATAAATATTTTTTCACTAAAGTGCTTTGAATGAAAAAATAAAATATAAAAATAAATTTTTAAGTTAAAGACTTTTGTATTCGCGTGATTTTCACTACAAATTATGAAAAGATTGAAATGAAGTGTTGCCATCAAGTTTCATACTTTAGTTAATTTTATAAAATCTAATTATCGTATCGAAAAACTGTTTACACTCCAGGATTCAGAAAAATCACCTCTTTCATTTGGTACTGAATTTGTAATGATAGGTCTGATATTTCTAATTTATTTTTCCCTTTATCCGTTTTTCCGTTGCCACTTAAATTTCATACTTTAGTTATTTTTTAGAAATCTAATTGTCGCATCGAAAAACTGTTTGAACCCCTGGATTCAGCAAAATTGCCCCTTTCATTCGGTATCAAATTTATAAATATAGGTCTGATATTTCTAATTTATTTTGTAGAGTTTGCGTTCCTGCAAACTCCATCTTAACTAGATACTTAGATTACTAAGAGAACACAAGACTTTAAATAACAATAACTAAAGTTTATTTGAGCAGATTAATGGGAGGGCGGCCTGGTAAATTTATATAGCTCAGCCAGCGTTTTACTTAACCAAAATATATGAATCAACAAATTAAGTAGATAACTTTAAATATCTCACCACAGCAGATAGTCGAAAGTGTAGAGACGATTGCACTCGTACTTCACTAATACGGCTTCACTATGGGACAGATGATTCCCTTCTCTCCCAGCTTGAACTTCCGAAAACTAATACACTCGCCAACACTCCTCGCTACTTAACTTCACGCCACTAAATCTCCCCTACTCAACTTCCGATATTCTCCAAAATAAGAATCAACACCATTCGCTATAAGATCCTCCAACATACACTATCGATCCTCCAACATCCACACATCTACTAAAACCATCTCTATTTTTATACTTCTTTCTACACCCTCCTTTCACTACATTTCAATCCGTACTTTTAAAAATCACTTCTAATTTAACTAATATTCAAAATCTAAGTCTTTTAATGCAGCACCCTGCCGACGCAAAACTACTCCGACCTCAACCGTCACCGAGCCACTGGCGACGGAGTGATTTTAACCGTCCCCACTTCCTATCTTGCTGGATCCAGCTTAATTGAAACAACTGTGGTGACGTTCTAACGTCTCAACCTCACAGTCCCCCTCCTAGAAAAAAATTTAGTCGGGAAAATCCCCAACGGGTTTGATCGATTAAATTTAAATAGCTTCATTCCCTCTCTAACTATCTCAAGTCTCTGAAGTGTGAGTGCAGCCGTCACTTAAATTTTAACTGGGTGAGAAAAACTTAAAAATTTGTTAAATCCCTGAGCGAAAACTCGGGGACGCAAAAAAAAAAATGAATTTAAAATTTTAAATAAAAGGCGTACGTTTATCCCGAGAACTCCGGGACTGACCGAGCTAAAACCAGGCTTACATTAGGATTAACAAACGTCTCCCTTTTAGGCCAGGAAGGCAATATATTAAATTCAACTTGATCTTGGCTTTACAATGTAAGTCGCTTGTGACAAAATGCGACATTTAGAGTTTGTTATAACACAAGAGTAGGTGTCTTTAAAATAAAAAGAGAAAAAAAATGATAAAGTCTTTATTTGACTGGCTGACTGGTATCTGGAGCTCTACGTCTGCAAGGTAGCTGAGTAAACCAGGAATAGTCTGAACTTTTTTTCTCCCTAGAGCAGACGTCAGAATCCACAGGCTGTCCATATGCAGGAAAAGGAACTTTGACATCAAATTAAGATCTTTCACTTTAGATAAAAATGGTTTTAACATCAGCTTAAGAGAATAGTTCATCAGAGTGTCTGAAATGGGAAAAACTTTTACAGTATGCATAGTAAAAAAAGTGACAATTTATCTCTAGAAGAAACTGAGACATGTTCGTCTCTATTAACATAATATATAGGTTACATACTGAAATATTTCTCCCTCCTTAACTAAAGCATAAGCGGAAAAAACTGAGTAGTTACCCAAGCAGCACCGAAACGTTCTCTGAACGTTCAAAAAGTGTTCTGCAAACACGTTCTAAGAACGTTCACTTTGAACGTGTTATAGACGTCTATCTGTCCATCTTGAAGACGTACAATAGTACGGTTCAGAGAACGTTCAATGAACGTGTAACTATCACCATCGGTGTTATAGAAGCGTTCTGAGAACGTTCTATGTATACGGTCTCAGAACGTTCTAAACGTTTTTACAACGTTTTCAAAACGTTATACACATTTTCAGAACGTTCCAGAAAACGTACTGTAAACGTTCTAAAATAGTGTAGTTAAAAAAAAAAAAAAAAAAAAAAAAATTATGGCGTCATTATAAAAAATCACCTCAGTACGAGCGTTTAGAAGTAAAAATTACATAGCTGATGACGAATAATGATACAACACATGAACAGGGATATGAATTACTTTTTTTTTCAATTCAAATAATGTTTGAGAAATTTAAACATACTTACTATTCCTTTAATTTCAACGTATATGCATAAAAAATTCTATATTCTATGACAGTTTTCCCCAAAAAGTGTCATAACGTCTCTTTATACCTTAAAAAATTTCTTAAATTTTTGCATTTTTTAAAAATTTCTTTTTTTCCCCTAATCTGAATATAATGAAGTTGTAGTATTAATTACAAAACTTTGAATACACACCATAAAATGCAAGAACTCGCACCAACTGTTTCGGATCAAAAGAAGACACAACCCTTCATCAGGCGAACATTGTAGGCACGAGAGCTGCAAACAAGCACGTTGAGTGTGTTGAATGCGTTGCCGCTTTGTTTGTAGAAGCCGTGCTTTGTTTGTAGCAGTTGCGAGTTCTTGCATTTTATGGTGTTTATTCAAAGTTTCGTAATTAATACTATAACGTCATTATCTTCAGATTAGGGGAAAAAAGAAATTTTTTAAAAATGCAAAAGTTTAAGGAATTTTTTAAGGGATATAGACATGTTATGACACTTTTTGGGAATTACTGTCATAAAATATGGAATTTTTCATGCATATACGTTGAAATTAAAGGAATAGTAAGTATGTTAAAATTTATCAAACATTATTTGAATTAAAAAAAAAGTAATTTATATCCCTGTTGCTGTGTTGTATCATTATTCTTCATCTGCTATGTACAACTAAACTCTTGATTTATTTTGCTGGTTTTAATCCTTGTGATTCCGAATGCGTCATCCTATGATTGATGTTTGTTTTTCATGGTTGTTTTCTGTTTGATTCTCTGATTTCTTGAAGTAAATAATTTATTCCAATTTATTCTTCATTTCTAACTTCAATTAATTTCTTGTACGATAGGGTGCCCGCTAGCAATTTGCTATTATAGCTGCTAACGAACGGAATCGTACATTGGTGCTCAACGACGAAAAGGGTCACCCCTGACGAGTTTTTTTTTTTTTTTTTTTTTTTTCTACCATTCTAAGCTTTTCCAAAAAAAAATGTTTAAAATGCTGTCTTAATTTTTTATTTCCTCGTTGCTTGTTTGTAACTTTTGATTTGAGTTTCATGTGGTTTTTAGGCACCGGCAAAATTATTAAAATTGCAACTAACAATATAGGAATAAATTTATGATTAGACTGAAGTTAAATAAAATAAAAATCAATAAATAAAAAATAAATGTTTCAATAAATCACAATCAGTCTCCCCAGGTTATTTAAATTTGTTGTAATTTCCTTCTCATTGACCTATGTGGTTTCAGGGATCTTATATCTGTTGCTTGGCTTTAACTAAGATTAAAAAATTCATTTATACATATATATATATATATTATTATTATTATTTTTTAATACAGGGTGCAAAGCATTGTGACGAGAATACCTTTATCTCCGCAACTATTGGTCGCAAATATATAGTTTCAGTTACAAAATGTTTTAAAGAATATGAGCATTTGTGGTATATAACATGTTTAAATTTAAAATATCTATTTTTTCAAAATTGCAAAAACTAGATTTTTACATAGTCACAGATCCCTATAGTCATATTTAGAAAACTGACACTCATTCTAACAAAAAGTTTCATTTCTATTCTCCCAAAATGGAACAAGATATTTAAAGTTTGGATTTTCTAATATATTTCGGCCTTCAAAAAGGGATCGGTTTAAAAGTCCTAATTGGACTTTGTTTGCATTTTCCCTGGGTTTATTAAAGAATTTTTCATTGGCATTTTAATAAAGCCCGAGAAAATGTGAAATAATCCTAAATTTTGAAACTAACTATCGCAGACAATTTTGGGTGCACAAAAGTGAAACTTTTTGTGTTATATTTTTTAGGTTGGAACTCAACTTTCACTATTAGTGTCATGAAAATTGTATAAAAATTATCAGTTTTTGTGATTTTTAATAAATTAATTTTTTAAATTTAAACATGTCATATTATATAATGAATTCTTACATTTTTTTTAAAATACATTTTCTTATTGGAGGACGTCTGAGACCAATTGTTGCGCAAATAAAGACCTGCTCTCGACTTTGCACCCTGTATATTCTAAACATTTCTGGGTACTACTTTGTAAGTCCATGGATAGTTTATAAATATATTTGAATGCTGAAGTTTATAGAAAGTTTTAATATTTCAACATAAAAAATAATTTCAAAAATGAATGTACCAATACACCGCTAAAATAATATATAATTGAGTTTAGAATATATTGTTAATTTATAATAATAAGAAATTGAAACAAAAAATTAAAAATTAGTTAGAAGGAGGAAATTTTAAAAATTTCCAAATACTTAAATACATATATATATTTTTAATCAAAATATTTTTCTAAAATATTTAACATACTTCATATTTTTAAATTTCAGTGCATGTGTGTATACATATTTTCAGTTTACAGCAGCAGTTTACAAAAATGATGTTTGCAGGTATTTAAATTTATTCCACATGGCAATGTAATTGGTATTTTTTAAATGTTTAAATTTCTTTAAATTGAGTCAACGCAATTTTTACCTCATTTGATGCAATTATGCTATCATGGCGTATTAAATAATTGATAAATGTAAATATTATTAGTATTACTAAATAATATAGTAAATCGTCCTTTTTTTTAAGCAGAATATCTTTTTTTATAAAGATGTGGAATAAAATTGAATTGAATCTTTGTTTTATTATGCAGTTAAACAATTTCATATATTTTATTTATTATATAACAGTAAAGAGATATTTAAAATTGTAAGTCGGTGAAACTTAGGATATTATTTTAAAAATATGCAATTTGCATAACCTAGATTGTATATATATTATCATATAAACATTAAATAAATACTTCAGAATTTAAAAAGAAAAGAAAAAGAAAAAAGAATTACATACCTTCCTCATTTTCTTCATAAGAATTTCTCCAAGAAAACACCCTTCCAACTAGCATTTTAAAATACATAATGACCAGTCTGGAAGGGCATTCACTTAAAATTAGCTCTCATCTTTTAAATTCTTTATGTTACTTCATTCAAAAGCATAATAACCAAAAATAGTCATTTTAACAATTTCCATCTCAGAAGACTGAATTAATAAAATGAATCCATAATTTCTAAGCGGTTTTCTGTAAAAGGAGCAGTTTTTTCTGCGATACAAAGCTACTTACAAGTATCAAATGTTAGGCTTAAGAACTTACGCAGATATGAAAATGATTGTTTAATTGATATTAAAATAAGACTTTAATAAATAGAAAATAGAGAATATTACAGGTTAAAAATATTACATTTTTACCTTTTCTAAAGCTTATCCAAGTCATTATAACGCGAAAACTGAACAAAACAGATTACATTACATGTTTTAAAATTACCGCTTCACATAACGGCACGACATTCCCAAGACCTTTGAATTTGCCCGGTCAGCGAGAATTAAATAAATGCAATCCACAGATGTCAGTTTCATCTGCTCTTCCCTCCTTACATCCGGAATAATCATGTTTCAAAGTTCAACATTTGAAACAGAAATTTATTAAGCATTTATAGCTGTACAAAACATATGGTCAATATTTTAAGGAAAAATGGAGCTGAGTTAAACAATTATTTAAATTTTTATAAAGTATTTGAAAAACTTATGAGATCACTTTATTTTTCCATTTTAAAATCTCGAATTAAACGGAAAAGCATATTTTGTTTTAGTGTATATTTCAGTATTGAATAAAATATTCAGTGAAAATAAATAAAATAAAATAAGAACAATCAAACAGAGTAACGATTTAACAACATTATCAATATTGATAATTTATCAGTAACATTTAAACTTAAATAGAATCATAAATAAAATATAATAAAAGTTTAAAATTATGCTTAAAGAAAAGAAGAAAAAAACTCATTCTGTAACTTCCCGATGAGTATTAGAGACCGCGAGGTTCTACTCTCGAACCTTACAGACGGGAAGTGTTGGCTTCGATTCCTGGTCACGCTCGTCGACTTAGGTTTTCGGAGTTTTCCCGTGATTTTCTTTGAAACTCGCGTAAAGCACTATATTACTTATTCAATAATATCCGTGATTAGCTTTTTGTATCTAAACTTTGATTCTGGGGGAATGCATAGATTTTCATGACAGAAGACAATCATTTTTATGCTGTATAGAATATCTTAGAAAATGTATTTTTTTAAGGGTTTATTATTATTATTATTATTACAAATGAAAAAAAAAAAAAAAAAAAAAAAAAACGGTAAATTTGTTTTAAATCATCAGAAAACGATGTTTCAATTATTCGTTTTAAAGGTGATATCGAATTCTTTTCAAAGATAATTATTGTGAAAATTTTTATCCACCCTTCCCCCATCCCCCAGGGATGATGTATACTTATTCCTAGGGGAAAAAACAATGTCCTATGAATGATAATAATAAAAAAAAAACTGTTTGACTATTACTCGTTATACAGCCAAATTGAATCAATAATATATATCAAATGTATGCCACGCAGAAGGTTTGGTGAGTATATATATTACAGAAGCTGATAGATAGCCTTTCTGTGAATGGAAAATATTGGAACGTGGCAGTGCCACCTGTCGTCCGATATGCACCCAAAGGCAATCTGTAGAGTTTTACGTAATATTAATTTCACTTACCAAATTTACAATATTTATAAATGACAGAAGTTGAGATTTTTCGTTTCCGTTATGAGATTAAATTGGAACATAGCCACGCCACCTGTTGGCCGATGTGCATCCAAAATGGACCAGTAAAGCTTTACATAAAATCGATTTCACTTATAACTTCAGTGTATCACAAAATTTATTGTTAAATCACAAGTGTTAAAATATTGCCTTTCCGTTAAAATGATTAAATGGCAGATTAGCAACGCCACCTGTTGGACAATGTATACATCCAAATTGTATTAGCAGAGGTTATGATGATATATGCCAATATATCATGTTTAATACATTTGTACACTATAGAAGCTGAGATATAGCCGTCCCATAAATGGAGGGTTTCATTGCATAGCACCGTAATCTATCGGACGATATATCCCAAATGAAATTCAAATAAACTCCAATTTAGGGTATCATCTAATATTGAAACAAGTTTGGTTGAGTTCCATACATTGATTCCTGAAATACAAAATCCACAAAATTTTTTCATGAGTTTAAAATTTTGTAATTTTTTTTCACCTCACCGCTACTGATTATTGGGAAGCATTCTTTACTGACGTGCTAACAAAACGTTAAACTGAAAATGTAAAAAATGCTCTATTCTCTATCATGCTAAAAATTATAAATTTCGAATAACTTACGAAGTTTTTAAATTAGAATGTTGCAAATCTCTCAATAAGATTCTTATCAATATCATAAGTGATATTTTAAAACTGGTCCGATCTCTCTGCAATCATTTGTTCTTGAGATATCGTGTACATGAACTAACGGGCTATCACACTAATAGGTGCCGATACACATTAACAGATACCATACCAACCTTTTGACTTCCGGATTCCTCACGCCAGAAAACGTGTAAAAAAATCAAAAGCTGAAGTCAAAAATTTTAAAGATTAACCTAGTTTCCCAACCAATAGTACTAAAAAGTCATTTTGTCATATTCGTTATAATTACACTGTTACAGAACGTGTTATGACGGTGTCACACTTGAACGTTCTATATAGAACTAGAATTGTACGTTTTATAGATGGTACAAATCAAACTTTTTCAGAACGTTCTAAATAATACTATTTCTGAACGTGTTTTAGAACGTTTTTTTGACACGAAACACGGTGTTTGAACTATTGAAACCGTTATTAGACGTTCACAGAACGTTCCTGTGCTACTTGGGTAGTCTTTTTAATGTTATATAGTTAAACACGACTTTTATACTTATAGCTAAAAAAAACATTTTACCCCCTCTAAAAGTACATACAGATAAACTTTTAGACAAATATTCAAAAAATTTTACAATTACAAACATGCAGTTTATAAATACATCATTTATAAAAATACAAGAGAAAAAGGGGGGGAAATTTACAAAGGGGCCAAAAAAACAGTTTATATTACCAGCTTTCTGCAGGAGATGGCTCCAAGGTAAAAGACTTAATACATACATAAAATAGATATTTAAGAGAGAACAAAAATGTTGACATTGAAGCAGAACATTAATTTTGATTTGAAAGTTCATGGCTAAGTTAAATTTTGTATTTTTAGTTTGGGAAAGTCCATAACTTTCGTAAGAGTTCTTAAAATATAAAGTCCCAAAAAGGCTTCAAGGTACGTCGAACATTTTTGCACTTGTAATAGAAAAAAAAAATAGAGAACGGTATCACCTGATGTGAATTTGCAGCTGTAACTTCAGCAAGGTCAGAGGTCTTGGTGGATGTGCTCGTCAGCTAGGCCACAGGGTTGCAGGCTTTCGGACCGGGGTCTAGGGCTATCCCAAAAGGCTTGAACAAAGGTTTGTTCGGCAGGTGATTCATATGGCTGAGCCTGTTGTCGAAGTCTGGCTTGACGCCGAGTATTAAATCGGTGGTGTGAAGAGAACTCGGCTTTGCCGATTGAGGCAGGAGCTGCTAGGAATTTTTCCAAGTGCCGTCCGCTAGCTAATGAAGAGGGTGGAGGTCTTTTTCGAACCCTTGCTTTTCTCTTAGGTCGGAACGAGTCGGTGTGCACTGAATCTGGAACTGCTAGTACCTTCTGTGGGCGATGTGTTCCAGAGGACTTTGAGGAGGGGGCTTGAGGGCGTTTGAAACCCTTGTTCCAACCATGTTTCTTTTTACTCTGCGGTATAAAAGAGCCATTAGTAAAAGAATAGTCGCGTTTGCGACCAGTTTGCCTAGGAAATTTCACATTAGAATGGTTCGATGACCCACTACGAGCTCGTTTTTGTGCGACGGGTCTGCTAACACTAGATTGGTCAGCGGAAGTGCCCTGAACAGATTGTTCGGGTGTTGTAGGAGTAGGTAGTTCATCAGCTGTCCAAGAATCAGGAGCACTAGGCTGGGGAGTGAGGTTAGGCGTAAGGACGGACTGTTCGTCAGGTGGGTTTGAACCCGGCACGCTATCACTATCAAGAGTTTCAGTATATGCTAGAGTGCGCTCTTTAAATATTCGGACCTGATCCACATTAATGGTCGTGGGGGTGCCGTTATAATCGATTGTCAGATTATTATTTTCGACTTTTAAAACAGAGAAAGGTCCAATGAATTTTGGCCCAAATTTAGCTACTTTAGAATCTTTTTTAGAGCTTAAAAAATGTGATTCTAGGAGTATTTTATCTCCCACTTTTACTTCTAAAATTCTACGTTTTAGGTTATAATATAGAGCTTGCTGCTCTTGAGCTTTTCTCAAATTTCTCTGAACTTCTGGAAGCAATTCTTCAATATTTTGCGTAATAAATTGAGATGCGTTTTGCTGTACTAATATGAGTTTTTGAAAGGGGGTCAGAATCTTTCTGCCCAAAAACAATTCAGCGGGAGTTTTTCCTGTGGCATCACTTACCGCTGTACGAATCGCATAGCCAAAATGATAGAGAAACTGATCCCAATTTTCATGATTTTGACCAATGAACGTCGCAATCATGTTTATTAGAGTTCTATTAACACGTTCGGCCTGATTAGCTTGCGGCCGATATGGAACCGTGAAGACATGTTTAATTTCGAGTGTATCGCAAAGTGCCTTAAAAACATTACTTATAAATTGAGGACCATGGTCCGTTACAATTTGAAGGGGGGCGCCGTAACGAGAAATATAATTATTAAAGAAGGCAGTGGCCACTGCTTGTGCCGAAGCTTTACGTAAAGGCACAAATTCAACCCATTTACTAAAATAATCCACCATAACTAACACATAACGAAATCTATTTGGTTTAGAGAGGGGGTAAGGACCGATTAAGTCAAGTCCAAGAATTTGATTTGGAAAATCAACTTTAATAGGAATTAATTTACCGGCCGGCTTTACATTTTTATAATTATATTGCTGGCACAAGCGACAACTCGAAACATATTCATTAACAAACTTCCTCATTTTAGGAAAGTAACAGGCATCTTTGAGCTTTTTATAAGTTTTTCTAATGCCAAAGTGCCCCGAAATTGGAGAGTCATGAAACTCAAATAGGATGGCTTGACGAAGAGATTGGGGAATTACAACTCGTAATTCGCCATAAGATGATAATAATTTTGAATAAAAAAGCAAGCCATCGATTAAAGAAAATGATTGGGACCAGTTTAAGGCAATGGCTGATTCAATTAATGAAACTGACTCAGGATCGTCTAAATACTTATAAATTAATCCAAATTCGGGATCATTTTTTTGTTCTTGGATTAATTGATCTCTCGAATTTAACACAGATGCTGGCATAAGCGCTAAAGCTACTTTTTCCTGATCAGATACGAATTTATTGTTTAAAGTAGTGACTAGATTTGTAGAAGCACATGGGTTAATTTGTTCACTTTCAATTTCCTTTACACAAGTTTCAGTCACGTCTACTAATATTTCGGATTGAACCGGTTCAGCCTTGAAATGCGAATGATGAATATGTGAGGCTTTAACAGTAGAATTTAACTGATCATTCTTTTCATTTAAAGCAAGGGATTGATTTGTAAGATTAGATTCAATCTTATTTTCTTGAGTTTGAGTAGTACGTGATAGAACGTCAGCTACGATATTGTCCGAACCAGGTCGGTGTGTGATGTCTATATTAAAGTTAGCTAATTTTAGAGTCCATCGAATCATGCGAGGGGAGAGGTTCTTTCCAGTTGTTAACCGAGTTAATGCCGCATGATCCGTAACAACTGTTACTGGAAGTTGCGTAAAGTATAAACGAAATTTTTGCAGTCCCCAAAGCACTGCTAAACATTCACGTTCAGTTACTGGATAATTTCTTTCTGCAGTGTTAAGCGTACGGGATGCATATGCTATTGGGCGGCCTTCTTGGCTTAGAACGGCACCAATGCCGTACGAAGAAGCATCAGTAGCTACTTGAAATTTAATATTATAATTAGGATGATCTAGTACAGGAGGAGCGCTAAGTATAGTTTTTAAGTTATCAAATGCTTCTTGTGCTTCATTTGACCAGTGAAATTTAACTCTTTTCCTTTTGAGTTTAAAGAGGGGCTCGCATATGTGAGCAAAATTAGGTATAAATTTCCCATACCAAGCACACATGCCTAGAAATCTCGAAACTTGTTTGGAAGTTGTAGGAGGGGGCATGTTTAAAACTGGCTGAACTTTCTCATTATCTACAGAAATACCAGCAGGCGTTATTTTGACGCCTAGGTACTTTATTTCCTGTCGTGCAAAATGGCACTTTGAAGAATTTAAAGTTAATCCTGCATTTTGCAGTAGAGTAAAAACAGTTTTTAAATGATCTAAATGCTCATTGTAAGATGAGGACGTGATTATTATATCATCGAGATAAACATGTACAAATTTATTCAAAACAGGTTTAAGAATAGTTTCCATGGCTTTTTGGAATGTCGCTACAGCCCCTGAACATCCGAAAGGCATTCGTTTAAAACCAAACGTGCCATTTTTAGTTATAAACGCTGTTTTTGATATATCAGCGGGTTTCATTGCAATTTGAAAATAACCCGATGTCAGATCGAGAGTAGACATAAAATTTGTCGTTGTTATATGTGCTAACAAATCATCAATTATAGGCAAGGGATACTGAGGATATTGTGTGATAGAATTGAGCCTACGATAATCGATTGCAAATCTCCATGCCTCCGGGTCAGTAATGGGTTTACCATTTTTCTTACGACATAAAACAACAGGAGACGCATAAGGAGAGGTTACAGGCATAATAATATCATTTTGTAACATTTTATCAATATGCCAATTTATAATATCTTGTTTGGCTTGATCATAACGATAAGGCTTACTAAAGACTGGTTTATTAGTTCCAGTGTCAATTTCATGGCAAACAACATGGGTTAAGCCAGGTGTATTAGAAAATAACTGTTTAAACTGCTTAAGAAAATTAACAAAATCAATTTTTTCAATATGAGTGAGGGCACTTTCCTCTAAATTAACAATTAACTCTGTCGGCTCGACAGGTTTAGAATTTGATTTAGAATCATCAATATGTAAAGATTTATTGGCAAAATTAATTTCAACATTATTTGCTTTCATAAAGTCTAACCCTATAATGCAGGGATGCTGAAGATTGTCGATGACGTAAAAAGGCCAATTAACACTTAAATTATGAATTTTAACATTCAGGCTGACTTCGCCTCTATTAACACAGGACTTGCCTTGAGCCGTTGTAATATTTAAATTTGTCCGCTTTAAAGGTTTAAAGTCAAAATACTTTTTATAAGTTTCATATGCTAGAAAGGAGCGTTCAGCACCAGTGTCCCAATAAGTAGGTATGAAAGTATCATGAATTATTGCATTTAAATTAGGTAGGTCTACCGGACTGATACAAATTGTGTCTAAACATATGGAGGTGGTTGAGTTATTCAGTGGCTGTTGACCCTCCTCACAAGAGCCACTTACTCGTTTAACTGACGACTCTGGTTATTACGAGTGTTACGAAAATTTCTGATATTTCTATCAGCTCGAGAAAAGTTTTGAGACTGATTTTGATTAGGACGATCGTTCCGAGAATTTTGAAAGTTATTACGCCTTGGCTGCGGCGATTGGCGTTCTTGTTGATAGCGATTTAAATTTTCAGGGGGGGGGTGAAATTTTCACGCCTAGAATTTTGCATGCTTCCATTACCCCGTTGGCGATTAAAGGTGTTTTCCGCCCTTGGAGGGTGTCGTTCTTGGTATTTGGCTAAAGTTTGAAACAGACTGTCGTAAGAAGTGACAGGTTTCAGATCAAGATAATCTTGGATTGGAATAGTCAAAAGAGGGGTTATGATTTCCATTGCAGCGGCGAAAGATAAAACTAAATCCAGCTGCTTTATAATGTCGAATTTACGTAATAAAAAGGTGGTAGGTTTGTCATAAAACGACATCCTTGTCGTATAAAGTTCTTGACGGAGTTTGGTTTTATCCACAATAGAAGAGAATGAATTTTTAATTTTGAGCTTCAAATCCTCATACGTAGGATTTTGGCCTAGAGTTCTAGAGGCAATGGTGTCATACCAGATTTTAGCATCTCCTTTTAAGGAGTATTTTAATAAATTAAATTTATCAGCCTCGTCAATTTTACATACATCAAAATACTGCTCAAGATCTTCAAAAAATTTAAGTACATTGTTTGAGCCAGTAAAATAAACCCGAGCGGGGGGGGGGGGGGTGTCGAATTGGTTTGGGCGCCACTGTAGAGTTTGCGTTCCTGCAAACTCCATCTTAACTAGATACTTAGATTACTAAGAGAACACAAGACTTTAAATAACAATAACTAAAGTTTATTTGAGCAGATTAATGGGAGGGCGGCCTGGTAAATTTATATAGCTCAGCCAGCGTTTTACTTAACCAAAATATATGAATCAACAAATTAAGTAGATAACTTTAAATATCTCACCACAGCAGATAGTCGAAAGTGTAGAGACGATTGCACTCGTACTTCACTAATACGGCTTCACTATGGGACAGATGATTCCCTTCTCTCCCAGCTTGAACTTCCGAAAACTAATACACTCGCCAACACTCCTCGCTACTTAACTTCACGCCACTAAATCTCCCCTACTCAACTTCCGATATTCTCCAAAATAAGAATCAACACCATTCGCTATAAGATCCTCCAACATACACTATCGATCCTCCAACATCCACACATCTACTAAAACCATCTCTATTTTTATACTTCTTTCTACACCCTCCTTTCACTACATTTCAATCCGTACTTTTAAAAATCACTTCTAATTTAACTAATATTCAAAATCTAAGTCTTTTAATGCAGCACCCTGCCGACGCAAAACTACTCCGACCTCAACCGTCACCGAGCCACTGGCGACGGAGTGATTTTAACCGTCCCCACTTCCTATCTTGCTGGATCCAGCTTAATTGAAACAACTGTGGTGACGTTCTAACGTCTCAACCTCACAATTTTACCCTTTTTCCGTTTTCAACCCAGATTCGATATGGAACAGCTTTAGTATTGGATCCCTTTGGCAAAATTTGAAATTCGGCACCGAAGTAGCTCGGACGTTTCTCGCCAAGATCTTTAATTGCACAATTGAAATAGCCAATTCAGTTCATCGCAAAAATGGCTTAAAATGTTTAAAGTCACCAAAGGGTTCCGATACTTAAGCTGTGCTTTTTGTATTTATTTATTTATAATACTGTCTATTAAAGACTTCTGTGGTCACGAAATTTGGTGTGTAAATTGTTTGTATGCATCCGGCACTTATTGTAACTGCATTTCACGAAATTCGTATCCCCCCCTCCCCCACTTCTCGGAGTCGGAGGGCAATAAACATGTGTAAAAACATGTTTTTCCGTTTGAATTCGCTTTGAATTATCTTAGAATGGCGAATTTTAGTGTGTGGATATTTATTTAGTGTACGCATTATGTACATTAGAGGGATTTTGCAAAACTTCGAACTCACCCGCTGAGGGTTGGGAAGTAAGAAGTGGGTAAGTTATGCCGAAGACAGTGGGGACCCAGACTCCTAACATTGGGAGCGAGAAAACCTCTACCAATCACAGCGAGAACTTAGGTTATTAATAAAGATATGGCATTTTGACAAATCATTTAAGTTTAATGTCCAGCGAAGCGGACAAAGCCTGCTAGTATATATATATATATATATATATATATATATATGTATAACGCTTTTTCCCATGTTAAGTTGTGAACACGATAACTGGAGTAATTTTTATTTAAATTTAACCAGCTCGGGATATGTTGTCAGGACAGTAAAAATCTCGGTCGAGTTCGTAGATGGGGTATCCAGCTCGAAGGGGGTGGAAATGGTGGGGGTGGAAATTTTCATTTGCCCATAATTTCTTTAATATTGAAAATAGGAAAGTACTTCAAATCAGGCGAATTACCGCCTTACTCTAAAGAACAACTTTTGTATTTAAACTTTTTCAATAACTTCAATTGCTTAAAAGTTACAAGTTAAAAAGTGATTTTTCTTGTGATGAAGCCGACAGTTTCTATCCGCGTTTGTAATGATCGATAGATGGCGCTCTCTGAACACTGCAGTTGTTAGTAAATATAACAGCCACGTGTAATTGTTATTCTTTCTCCGCCATTTCATCATGGAAAGTCGATTGCATAATATGAGGATATGCAGTGGTGTGATAATTTCACCTTAGCCCACCAGAGGGCGAGCATTTCATTACAATCGCGGATAGCTTCCATTGCAAAAATTTATAATCTGATGCTTATGTCACGTGCAAATGATAATAAAAAAGATCACTGAAAATATAATAAAATTTTAATCATGTTTTTAAACAATATAATAATCTGATTAAAAAAAAAAGTTTAATTTAACAGAAAATATGACGTCACAATTACAACAACGTACTGAGAAAAATGAAATAAAATTTTATCCGTGATTTTAAACAAATAAAATAAAAGTTAATAAAAAAATAATTAAATAAAATCAACATATCTTAGCGCTAAGCAGATTTAGACTTAGCTTTATGACATAGATGCTATAATGTAAAAGATAAATGTCATCGTTTAAAAAAAAAAAAAAAAAATTGTAAATCGATGCTAAACGAATTAAACTGGCATGGTAGAAAAGGTAATAAATTTGGGGACATTTAGGTATCCCTTTAACAAATGAACTAGGGACGATTTTAATGAATTTTCCGTTGAAGTTTATTTTCATGAAAATTTAAATTTAAATATTTCATTACTCGAATTCCCTTATTTTGATAAATAAAACTATACCATTTAAAAAAAATAAAGAACACTCTTTTATTGAAAAATGAACTAATAAAGGTTTTAGAAAACTATTACATACTTTTAAACTCGTTGCTTTTAAATCTTTATTTTAAAAAAATTAATTGTTGCCACTCGACATAAAACAAATACATCCAAATCCTGTGTCATATACGATAGTTTTGTAAAAGTATAGATTTTTTGTTTGCCCTTGGAACCTGCCCCTGATGGGAAAAGTGCCTGGAAACACTTGTATCTAGTATTGTCATTGATTATGAAGTCGTGTGCAAAATTTCTGGTCCTTTGGACGACAAGAAGTTGCCGAAAATTGAATTGCAAAATTCCGTTACATACATTAATAATTGCATCATATCAAGTTAATAAAAGTGTGTTAATTAAAAACCTTGTTAAACGCTTTAATTAATAATTTAAAAATATAAAATTAAAATAATACGTCAATCTTAATACAAATATCGTTTGTGGTGAATAGTTAAGAAAATCAGTTTAGGCAAGAATTTAAAATTTACGATTGAAAGTAATACGTTACAGCTTCCTTTGACTTTTTATCTTGTCGAAACAAGATATTGGTCTGTGAAGAGATATGAAGTTTTCGCGTGGAAAGAAAATATAATGACGTCAAAGCTGCCTTTCTCATCCCCAAGCTCGCCAAATTTTGTCGCCAAGTCAAAAATTTCGTCGTCAACTATCAATTTTTGCAGCCAAATCACAAATTTCATTGCTAAGTCGCAAGTTTTGTCACCAAAATCTCGCCAAATCATACAATTTACTAAATCCATAACAATTGACATTGAAATTCAGCAGTGCCAAATGGTTAAATGTTAACTAATGTTAATGTTCCAGCTTATGTGAACCAAAACAGTTTCACTTTACAATTTTTACTCATCTGACAATAAGAATCACAAAAACACAATACAAAACTTTCAATAATTCAATAAAAATTATAATGAAATAACTATCCAAAAACCGCTACCACTTATCTGTATTTGACTTGACCATAGCAACGCCAGGCTTACCAGAACTAGTAAGATCACAAGTGCATTTTCACGTTTCTATTACTTTTTCTTTTAAAAGAAAGGTATTGAACAACAGTTATATGGATTTTAAATAGAAATTATAATTTTGATTAAGCTTGGGTGGGGAGGGGTAGCCCAGTAGCCCCCTCGGGATTCACCATTGCTGGGATTGTATATCTTTAAGGCTTTTATTTGTTGAACTAGCAGGCAACGCCCGCTTCGCTGGTCCCTATTTTTAAATGAATCACTCTTATTACTGAATTCTCAAAATTGCATTCATTTTTATCACGTGACAAGAAAAGAGAAACAAAATCTGATTAGGAAAAATGTCGCACCGGGTTCTCACTGCCTTCGGAAAAAATTCCCAAAATGCTCTAACTCTTATTTATATTATTTTCCCCCTTAGCAGCCTCCCCTCTCCCGTCTATCCTAATAATTTTACAAATTCGAAAATATCCGCAATCGATTTGTAGTTATCAAAAACCACTATGCACCAGTTTTGAACTATCTCTATTTTTATTTTTTGGCCCCTCCGTTCCCCCCCTTCCCGCCCCTCCCAATAATTTAAAAAATTCGAAGATATCCGCAATCGATTTGTAGGTATCGAAAACATCTATGTACTAATTTTGAATGATCTAACTCTATTTTACTTTTTTTGCCCCTCCGCCCCCTCCACCTTCCCGACCCTCCTAATAACTTTACACTTTCGAAAATATCCCCATTCGACTTGCAGGCCTCTAAAACCTATCTGTACCAATTTTGAGCGGCCTAACTGTATTTCTATTTGTTTTTTGCCCCATAGCCCCCCCTTACCGCCCCTCCTAATAATTTTACAACTTCGAAAATATCCGCAATCGATTTGTAGGTATCGAAAACCTCTATATACCAGTTTTGAACGATCTAACTCGATTTTTATTTTTTGCCCCCCCTCTCCCCTACCCCCCCTTCATGCCCCTCCTAATAACTTTACACAATCGAAAATATCCTCATTCGACTTCCAGGCCTCTAAAACCTATCTGTACCAATTTTGAACGCCCTAACTGTATTTCTATTTGTTTTTGCCCCTTAGCCCCCCCCCCTGCTGCCCCACCTGGGGGCTGAATTTCTAAAATTCCAGAAATTGGTTTTTAGATATTTGCATTAGCTATATTTTAGGGCAAAAATTTCATGTATATCTATTTTTTTGTTTAAGATATATAGGATTATGCGAAATCACGTTTTACGCATGTGAAATCACGTTTTGCCCCCCCCCCGCCCCCCTTGGGGACCGAATTTGGAAAATTCCAGAAATTGGTTTTTAGACATTTGTATTAGCTATATTTTAAAGCAAAAATTTTACGGATATCTTTTTTTTTGTTTGAGATATGAAGGATTTTGTGAAATCACGTTTTGCCCCCCCTCCCCCTCTTGGGGGGCGAATTTTGTAAAATCGCTTCTTAGTGGATGCCTACGTCATAGAAAGAACATTGTCACGAAATTTCATGCTTCTAGGTCCAGGGGGTTTGGTCTGGGCGATGGATGATAGATCACCCCCTCACTCACTCAAGAAGTGTTCTTTTATATATATAGATGATAATGAGCTTGAATTTTAAAAAATTGAAACATTTACAAACCAATAAATTTAGCCTAAAATTTTAAGTAGAATGAATAAAACCCTTTTGTAGTTGAAAATTAAATTTCTTGAAAACAGAATAGCGACGTAAATAATGCAACGTGTGGGAACAAAGCCATTGGATAGGTATTAATGCATATGTAAAATTTCTTTACAGTTGTTGTAACATTAACGTAAAGGAATCTACCTTTGCCTTTAAGCTTGCCGAAAAGGGATTTTTTTTTTTTTTTTTCATTATTTTTTGAAACCATGGATAAAATTTCATTTTCTTAATTCAATAAATTGTTTTAGCTATGACATCAGTTACAGCTTTAATTTCAGGATATTTGAGTTTTTAATATTAAGAAGGTATATATTACTATTTTCTAAGAATAAACTGTTGAAAAAAGAATTTGATAATAAAAATATTTGCTCATTTATTTATTTTTATTTCATTTCTAGAATAAAATATAGAAAGATCCCCCCCCCCCCCCTAATAAAAGGATTACTCTAACAAGAAAAGAAAATAACTTCTGATATTAAATTATTTGCTAATCATGTCGAAAATCGAAATTTCATTCAAGATGAAGAAAAATAATTTGTGAGAGGGGATTTTATTTTTATGGGATAAACTATCTGATGAAATTTGGAGTTTATTGCATCATGCTCCATTCCTTTATATTATTTGATTTATTATTTCATAAATTTATACAGGAGCAGGCTGATCAGAAAATAATTAAAACACCAGCTAAAATTTATTACAGTTGCATGTTACTGAAAATATCATGCAGAGAGAAACGAAGGAAGGAAAAATGAGAAAGTATGCCAGTGAAAATATTTGAGAGCCAATCATTGACCGTATTACGTAAGAAGTTTTCTGCTCCCAGACTCCCGTCTGTTTCCCCCATTTGGCGTGGCAACGGCGACGACGATCTACGCGAGCAGAAGGGCATTTCCTATTTCCTCCTGGTTTCCCTTCCCTTCTCGCAAGTCGCAAGTTTCATGTGTTGAGGACGGTGTATCGTTAAAGTGCATCACTTTGCTAGGGCTAGAAGTTTTCACAATTATTAAAATTCGTTGATACTCATCTGAAATTAGTTCTTGTTGCTGATTCCATACAGTTTATTGAAGGAAAATGGATAAAAGTAACAATGAACAAGCCGCGTGTAATGGCGATCAACACGAAGATCCTGTGGACAACATGGATGAAGAATCAGCTGCTAAAGAAAAGCTCACTTCTGATCCTAACAAAGTTAAATTTACTTCTGTAAATCTCGATGGCTATGATAAAAATGGTGAAGCTAAAGTGGATATTTATGTGGCTCAAACCACAGTTGGTATGGGCAAAGAAGAATTAATGAAATATGCGAACGAACCGTTTTGGGTTAGGCTTAGAATGTTTCTGTTCGTCCTATTTTGGGCTTGTTGGATTGCTATGCTTGTTGGAGCCGTTATTATTATTTTATTAGCCCCTCGATGTCCTCCTGCTCCTCGTCTGGATTGGTATCAAAAGACGGCCATGTACCAAGTTGACATCAAAACTTTCAAAGATTCAGATGGCGATGGTGTTGGTGACCTCAAAGGTATAAATTTTTATTCAAACTCTTTCAAAATGTCTTTGAGATTTTTACTACATACTTTTTTATTAAATCAGACAATCAAAACCAAAATATTTTATTTTAAAAGAAAAGAAAGCTTATTTAAGCTTCTGTGATTGTATGTCTTGATTCAGTCAAGACCCCCCCCCCCCCTTATCATAAATATATGATAAGGGGGTCTTGGATTCAGTATAGACTCCCCCCCCCCCTTCTTATTTAAATTTTAATTTGTAGATTTGAATTTAAAATCATAGAAAGTATGGCTGCAGTAAAATTTCTTCCTTCTTTTGCCCATTTTTTCTTAAATGCATTGAATTTACAGAAGTCAATTTAAATATAAATAGTTGTTTTTATTTGCAAAAGATGATGAAATTGTCAAATGTCGTTAGTAGTATTCTCTATTTATTTTTGTGAAGAGATTAAATTACAAATTTATTTTTATCCCCATTAAAAATCTGAAGCAGATGGGCAGAAAAATAAATATTTGAATTAACTTCCAACAAACCATTTAATCAAACTTAAAAAAATATACTCAATTTCAAAAATCATTCTTGAAATCTTGTATGTTGTAGAGGGGTGAGAGGGGAAGAGAAAATTTTTAGTGGTTTTTTTTCCTTTTACGTGGAAAGAAATTTTAGGGATGAAACTTTTGAAGAGCTACCCTTGAATTCAGATTTTTGAAAAAAAAGTTCTCTATCTGAATTTCATCATAAATTATTTTGTTTTTATAGAAATTTGTTATTTTGAATGTTTAATTACATTCAGAATTCTCCAATACTAGTTATAAATACTTTTACTAATAGCCTTGTAATATATCATTTAATTTCTCCCTGCCATTCATTCTACATTCATGTAGCAGTTTCCTGGATTTTTCATGTTAAGTAACTTCATCCCTGAAATTTACAATTTAATAATAACTGGGAAAAAATAGAAATTTTAGTACCTTTTAAAAATTTTCTGACATGTAAGACATTGCATTTTCTTGCATAAAGTATGACAAGCTTCATATATATATATATATATATATGCATTGAATAGTTTGTCAGTTTAATTTTAAAGTTGCTTTTGTTCCAGATATAACATTATTTTCAAGAAATTTAATGTAAAATTATTTTATTAAACTTTCTTTTTAAAATTATATTTATTAAAATACATCAAAAATTAAATAAATAAAAACATATAATTTGGGCAGTGAGTTAAAAAAAAAAAAAAAAAAAAAGCTCCAAAATATGTTATATAAGAATTAACGTTTAAATTTTCTGTATATATATCCCCTTACTTATTTCTAAATATATATAATTTTTATTTATTTTTGATATTTACTTCAAGAAACTATTTTTTAATACATATATATATTAAAAGTAAAAGAAATTAGTATTGATAATTAAAAATATTTTTCTTTTAAAACAAACACGTAATATTTATTTATATTGTTTTTCAAATTTAAATATTACAAATATCAATATTTGAAATAAATTCACATACTTTCATTAGTTTTAATAATAATAAAAAACTCTTATATTTGTATTTTATACGATGTATCTCTCACTTTACATATATTATTAAAACTCGAAAAGTTTTAATAATATAATATTAAAATATTATATTATTCGAAAAGTTTTAATAATATAATATTAAAATATTATATTATTCGAAAAGTTTTAATAATATAATATTATATTTAATAATATAATATATCAAATATTCGAAAAGTTAACCAGGGTTTAAACTGCCATTAGTTTTTTTAGCATTTTGCTAAAAGATATTGTATTTTGCTAAACTATGTCAGTAAGAATTTCGCTAAAAAGCTAAAACTAGATTACTTCATAAAATATCTTTATATAACTACCTCTAGTTTTTGTTTTTATACAAATATTCGTGGACGGAAATTACAAAATCACTGAAAATATTGGGAATCATTATCTATTTAGTATAATCGGATTTAATTTCGACTTTTAATAAGTTGAATTTAAATGCAAAAATATTTAAAAACATAATTAAGAATTTGCTTCATAGATGTATTCTCAGTGCTAGTATTGCGTTTGTTGAAATCGAAACAAAATTTTGCTGATTCATTTTTCTTAAATCGCAATATATGCTTGGTTAAAATTGTTAGAGAACAAAACAAACAGAAAACAAAAGTGGGGATAACCAAGTTAAGAAAAAGAAATCAATACTATTCAAAGAATTAATTTTCGAAAAAGCTAAAATACTGCTTATATGTTTTAGCTAAAATGCTAAAGTAACTTTTTTGCCAAGTTAAACCTTGTTACAAACTAACAATTTTTAATTATAACAACACACATCTACAAAAATTTTGGCAAAATTTGTTTTGATAATTTTAGTTGATACATAAATTTTTGGTGTTCTAAAACATTCAAAAATTAAGCTAGTTTTTCTGTATCATGTATGTTCTTTTGTCAGTACAATACAGGGTGTCTACCAATGCAATTTTTTTCATTTTTGGTGGTTTCTAGTACATTTTCATGATTAATTATAATAAAATCATGGAAACATTAGTGCTTACTCTAGAATAAAAGGGCAACCTATTTTCAAAAAGGGCATAATTTGCAGTCTTCTATGTTGTGATTTTTGTATGTGACAAAAGTAAATTACTAATTTTATGTGTAGGGGTGGACAGGGCACAGTGAACCCCTATTTAAATCTATTAATATTCAACTCTTTTAGTTCACATGGATGCTTATGTATGGCAGCATAGTATTGGTTGTATGCAGCCAAAAAAAAAAAAAAACTACATGGGAAATAGTAAGGTAACCATTTGCTGCTCAAAGTAATTTTTCCACATTGAAGTTTTTAAAATTTTATAAAGATTGAACTAGTGACTATAAATACTATATAGTTGTTAGAGGAAGACAAGATATTGCTTTTTTCAAATTCCTAAAAAATATTAGCATATATATAGTCTATATATAATTTTATTATTATTTGTTTTACTCTGGTACAGGGCATAGTGGACCACCTACCAGTGTGCCTAAAAGTACAAATTAGATTTTATACTTAATATTTGTTTTAGTTAAATTTATAGATACAAATATAATGTAAAGTATTAATATCTCAAAGTAATAAATATCTTAATGTTGTAACAAAATAAATAAAAAGAATAATAAATTTATGAAAAGAATAAATATTTGAATAGTAATATAATAATTATTAATATCTAAATTTATTAACTATTTGAATTATATAGCATTAATAAAAGAAAAAAATATTTGTTTTACTCTGGTACGGGGCATAGTGGGCCACCTCTGTATGGGGCACAGTGGACCACCTACCAGTGTGCCTAAAAGTACAAATTAGATTTAATACTTAATATTTGTTTTAGTTAAATTTATAGATACAAATATAATGTAAAGTATTAATGTCTGAAAGTAATAAATATCTTAATGTTGTAGCAAAATAAATAAAAAGAATAAATTTCTGAAAATAATAAATATTTTAGAATAGTAATATAATAATTAATATATAAATTTATTAACTATTTGAATTATTATTGTTTTTAGAGATCGCTTGTGAAAAGCAAAAGAAGTAGCTTAATATATTTTAGTTAAATTTATCCTACAAATATAATGTAAATTAATTATATCTCAAAATAATAAATAAATAAATATTTGAATAGCATATTTAATATCTTAATATATATATAATTTATATAGTATTAATAAAAAAAATAAGAAACAATTATCTATTTTAACTTAATAAATTTTCTTACTGAAATTTGATTTTTTTATTTTAATTTAATTTGTTTATTTTATTTCATGAAAATGCTTGAATTATGTTCTTTAGACTAGAATAGTGTAAGAAACTAATTTTAGAGAGAAAAAAAAAAAGTAATTTATATTAATTTAATATAAACAAAAGAGGCTGGTTCATTGTACCCCATTCATGGGGCACAATGGTCCACTTTGTGAGTGCTCACAATTTATTTTTATTGGAAATATTGTTATAAAAATATTGTACATTGCTTTTCTGTTTTTTGTGAAAAAAAAATTACGAGTAAAAGTGGTCCACTCTGCCCCAGTCTCCTCTATATATGTAGGTTATATACAGGAATGCTATAAAATTATTGCTGGAAGGTTGCATGTCAGGAAAAAAAGTATCTGAAGGCTTCTGAACATTTCAAATGTTAGAAAAGGCCACTTGGTACTGAAATGTTTTTAAAAAGACCGCTGGGTACAAAGATGGGTTGTAAAAGGACCGGTGGGTGCTAAAATGGATTGTAAAAAGGCTGCTGAAGGGTATAATTAGCCTGCCAAATTAACCTTAGAGTCAGCACTAAACATACAATTAAAGTTATTAAAATAATTATACTGCCGTGAGAGTCACAGAAGAAATTATGTCATTAGACATCCTGTATTGGCATAAATCTGTATATTTGCATCATTTTAATACAATATAATTCTATTGGAAATTGCAGTTTAGGACAGAAGGGTTTTGAGCAGTATATCGTAAAAAAAAAAAAAAAAAAAAAAAAAACGTGTTTTATACTAATAGATGGTTCGTATGGTTTTCTAAATTATGCAACAGGCATCCATAGAAAGTAGCCACCTATGGCAAATATTTTAGTGGCTATTGCTAATTTTTCCTTTATATACATGATTTATACAGTATTGGTAACAGAAATTCCCTGACAGGGGGACACCACCTCCCAGATAGGGGGGCACTACATAAAGAGAGTTTATTATATGAGTATTTATCAAAAACTGCAATACTGTTAATATTTGAACCATTCCATTTGTTAGTATGTACTCCTCATGGTTTTGGAGATCATCGTGCCACAGACAGACATTTTCTAAAAATATCGTGGTCAAAATGTGTTCTGGACCTCTCAAAACATGTATATTCATGAAAAACTGGAAGCTGAAAATTTTTACGAATCCAATACCTATATACTTTACGTATATAGAATGGAAAAACTGGAATGCTCCAAATTTGTAAAAGGAAAAAAAAGTGCTGTTAAAAGTAGAAAAACTGAAAATTTTGTCCCCCCCCCCCTTTCCCGAGAGATTTTAGGAATATGTCCCAATGGGGGGTCACCGAATCCCCGATGGGGTGGGAGCTGTGTCCTCCCAGCCCCCTAGCTGGCGCCACCACTGGATTTATACAAGTAAATCAATAAAATATTTTGATTTATATATCTTCTTTTAAAATGAGCTTTTCATGTTTGTTTTCAGGACTGCTTTCTAAACTTGACTACTTTAAGGACGAGAATATTGGAACACTGTTACTGAGTGCATTCTATGAGTCATCAGATGAGGATGCCATCACAAATCACAAAGAAATAGATGACCAGGTTGGGACTCTAGAAGATTTTGATGAACTCCTCACCAAACTGAATGAAAAAGGTAATTTTTAAATAGGTTAATTTGAATGTCGATTGAGATTTGAATGTCGAATTTTTTTGGGCTCTAATTTTGTAAAAATATTTTTGAAAAATAATTTTGTTTTATAAAAATATTCAATGTTTTATGTTTTATGCAATCACTACATTTTATGTTTAATGTTAAGGTAATAATGTTTCATTAATGCTAGATTGCAGAAGGAAATCATTTTGACTACTTCTTAATTTTGTTTACTTTTTATTCCGGGAAAAAAAAAATGCAAATTTCCTTGAATTGGTATTTTTCTCCATAAAACATCAACAATATTGCCTGAAAGTGAGTATTTATTAGGTATGTACATATCAGGGCTTGATTTAATGTGTATTGTATCCTAATTTGCAAATCAACTCTGATCCATTATAATATGGAATATGGCAAATATTTTTTTGATGTCATAAAAATTTGTAAACTTGACTCCTATAGAAAAGAAAAATAAATACAAAATTTATTAAGTTGTGGTGTATTTTTAGTTTAAAATAATTGTGGAATCGCTACATAAAAATAATGAATTGTGACCATAGAATAATAATAAAGGAAGAAGGAGCATAAGTGTTTCTAATAAGCTGTTGTGTTGCCACAACAAACAGCGATATTCTTCTTCTTCTATGGCCCTTCTTTAATGTTTTGAGTAGCAAAAGTAGCTTTCGCTGGCATTTCACTAGAAGGGGTTTGTAAGCATTAAGAGTATTGTCATGCTCCTTCTTCCTAATTATTATTCTATGATTGTGACAAAACTCATTTTGCATTGCAGTCATTTTTTTTTATTTATTTATTTTTTCTATTTAACATGAATATTTGTATTTGTCTCTTGTTCTGAATTGTTAGAAAATAACAAAGATATTAAGTGTAAGTATTTTGTTTTATTGACTGTTTTAACAATATTTGGATTTATAAATTTTATTTTTGCTCTTTCCAGATATCAAGCTTGTTATTGATTTTAATCCAAATCACTCCAGTGACAAACACCCATGGTTTGCGGACTCGGTTCAAAAGAATGACCCGTACACAGATTATTACATTTGGACAGATACTAAGAATGAATGGGTAAATGTCGATTTTGTTACTTTTCTGTCTTTATTTAAGATACATGTTGACCTATGCTTTCTTTTATCAATATAGATTGTTAAGTTTCAGTTTTGTATATTCATAGCTTAATGTTCATGGAGAATCTGCTTGGACTTATAATGATGAAAGGAAACAATATTATCTCAGTACTTTTGGTGAAAATAGACCAGACTTGAATCTTAGAAATGAGAAAGTTAGAGAAGAATTGAAGGTCAGTTCTTTTTATTTCTTTTAAGATAAATATTATTAGTACGACAGGACTATTTCTTTCAATCTGACATTTTGTGTCGTTGCTAATTTATAATGTTCCATTTCAAAAATGCCTGTCAATATCCAATTTTACCATTTGATTTCTTACTCTACTAAAAAAAAAAAAATTGTGAAATCCGTAAAAACTTTTATATATTTTTTTCACTTTCCATCGGTGAGGATCGAACTCACAACCTTTGGATTTGTAGTTGTGTGACCACAGAGCCAACAGATCTTGACTGAATATTTCCTGATTATTTAGACTAGTGTTTTGAGATTTTTTTTTTTTTTTTTTTGAAAGGGTGTTAAACTACAAATATAAGTAGTCCTGTTGTATTAAATTAAATTCTGTCATAAACAGAATTTCATCCATAGTTTTCTTTTCTTTATATTTGTGAAAAAAGTTGGAAAAAGAAAAGAATGGGCGGAGTCTCGATAAAATCTTATCAAAATACACATCCCTTCACTATGCTGAATTGCATATTTGGAAAGCTATGTTGAAATTGGATTTCTTTTAATATTTCAATCTACAATTCAAATGAATGACAGAAGTACAATTTTTATTAAAATCACACAATCAACTGATTGGAAGAAAATCATATTTATTGAAACTTTATTTTTCTGACTGAGTGAAAATAATGCCTGGACCGGGAGTCGAACCCCGGATCTGCCTAAAGGTTGTCTGAGTGAGTAATGCCGACCGGTTTGTCGGCCTGGATAGCTCAATTGGTAGAGCCTTGACCTTGTAAGTCAATGATCCGGGGTTCGACTCCCGGTCCAGGCATTATTTACACTCAGTCGGAAAAATAAAATTTCAATAAATATAATGACAGAAGCTCTTTCTAAATACAGCATGCATAAATTTATTATTTTTTTGTATGTTTTGTATATTTATTTTTTTGTACTTTATGCATAAACAGCTGAGATTCCTTATAATGAATTTTTTTTCTAAATGGTTTGTCTAATATTAACCCATTAGTAGTCGCTAGTTGGTTGATTTGCCGCCCATCTTTCAGTGTTGCCAGATTTTTTTTATTCAATAGCCACCAAAAATTTTTAGAAGTAGCATTTGATATACATAAAACGTGAATAAAATGCAAGGAATGTCGATCACATCACTTCTTAAAATTATTGGTGAGAGTTAAATAAAAAGTGTGCAATCTGTAATAGGTGGCGCTGTCTATAGCAACTACTAACGGGTTAAAAACCTATTTAAAAATCCCTTTTATTGTAAAATAACTGGGATTTAGCATAAATTATTTTACAAAACATCTTGATTTTTTTTTTTTTTTTTTTTTTGCCCTTAAAGCACTTATTTTCTCTGTTAAAATAAAGTTTAGCAGAAATGTCGCTTTCTAAAGGATTTTAAAAGTCTCACTGCATTGTTTTGTTCTAAAGTAGGATAAATGAGTAATAAAGGATATTCAAATGAACTTCTCTTCCTATCAGTGTTAGAAATAAGAATTTTGAAACTAGGTGTCAAAATGACGCCTGGATTAAATTTTTTGGGCGTCAAAAGGAAAAATCTAGGTGCCATCTATAATTAAATATGTATATTAAAAAAAATAATAATAATAAAGCATCAACTTGTAAATAATATATGCAAGATTATATAAAAAATATTTATGTAATGAATGTAATTACATTGACAATATTAAACGTACATATTTAAAATCACAAATTCATTCTTCGCCCAGAAGATACATCATTCCACCACAATTTAATAGCATTTTCTGGGCAGAAATCATCCAATTTAGGGCTGTTTAATTTAATCATTAACAAATCGTCAACTACTTTCCTAGAGATATGATTTCTTAAATCAGTTTTTATAAGGTTCAATTGACCGAAATAGACTTGTTTACAGTCTGGTGGGATTGGGAAAATTATTAGGTATGATGAGGGAAAAATCCAGGCGTCAAATAGGGCACCTATGATTGGAATTCTAGGCGTCAAAATGAAAAAACTGGTCGCAAAATGCAACTAACGACCGCTTATTTCTAACCCTGCTTCCTATGTGTGGCTTTCTCTTCATGAGATACAAACTATATTTATTAACCAGTGTTTTGTGGACTAGTGAATTTTTCTAAATTCCCTAGACTGGTTGTCTATCTACATTTATTTCATTAAGACCAAATCTTATTTACGAATATTTTGATTTATATATCTTTTAAAATGAGTTTTTAATGTTCGTTTTCAGGACTGCTTTCTAAATTTGTAACTAAGCAACGTGGTAAAGCAAATTCTAGTTATGTGAAAAATGTAAAAAATTGTCTAAGATAAAAATTTTTCAATTTAAATAAGATAAAAAGGAAAATGAAAAATGAAATCTGTTAACGCAGAAAAAAAACAGGAATATTTTGTAAATTCATACATTAGCATATGCTAAAGTTTAAGGGTGAGAAAACTCACATTAGAGGCAAAATGGCTAAAAATTGAAGGACAAGACATCATTAGATATACTCAAGTGCGGCTAGATGTGATAAGAAAAAAATTGCTCATCATAAAAAAAGTCAAAGCATCCTAAATACTTTAATGAAAATTTTGCTTAACCATTTATAAGAGTAGCAAAATAAACTTGAATGATGGCAAATATTTTTACAGGGGCTACTTAAAAATAAGATAAAGAATTAACAAATGAAAATAGAATTGCTCTAGTTATCCAATAATCAATCGACTGAAAAATAAGACTTAAAATGTATGATTTTAAGATTTTAATTAATGTAATTATTTTAAACTACGCATTTCCAAAGTGTTTTTATTATTATAAATTAAAATTTATGCCACTGAATTTCATTTTTTCAGCTCTAACCTGTCGGTTATGCTCAGGGCCTAATTTCCTACAGGGTTAGTACCCAGGATCCCAATTAAAAGGTAGCCTTTAAATCAGCTGCTTTTTGAAATTAAAAGCATTTTACAATCTGAAATTTACACTGTACTCTGTGAAAGGGGGCCCCCGATCAAAGATTTTGCTTGGTCTCTTATTTTTGTAAGTTATTCCCTGGTAATAATTTTGTTTCAATTTCTCTCTGTACAAGCTTTTTGGTTATCAGGTAACAATTTCAGGTTCATATAAAAGAGAAGGGATAAGCTTTGTGCTGTTAGTCCAGTTTCATATTTCTTGTACATATTTTTACTTCACTTATTGGTTTTCTTTATTTTTTAGGACATATTAAGATTTTGGTTGTCTAAAGGAGTTCATGGATTTAAAGTGATCGCAGCCAGTCATTTGATAGAAGATGCAAACTTCAGAGATGAACCTCTTGGTACAGAACAAGCTGTAGAAAAGGTACGTCTGTATTTTTTGACACTTGCATAAGTTTGCAACCCTTGTGATAAATTGACAGTGATTGTTGCAAATGATATCCAAACTGTCACCAGTTATACGTAATATATGAAAACACATTTTAAAATTCCGATATTGTAATATATGCTGCATAAACACACATTTTAGAATAAAATAAAATAAATGTATGCAAACTATGCAGATTATTTTTTATCACATAAGTTGAAAGCTAGATATATTGGGCTACAAAAGTTTGTTTAAAAACTAAGTAAATTATTGGCAAAAGCATGAACTAGAGTTTGCAGAGTTGGCCAAATTATTAGATTTTTTTTTTATTAATTTATTTTTGTTAATTTGGATGTATCTATTATGTGTATCCCTTAAAATAAACTTTTAACCATTGTTTATCGAAAACAAAGTAGCAGCAACAAAATTATCGATAACAAGTGTAAAACCTTGTGAAATACCTGTTATTCAATCATACGTAAACTACGCAATTTTGATTTGCTCTAATAAAGAACTCCTTAACATTGAATTGAATAAAATAATACAAATCTCTGGAAAAAAAGCAGGATATAGTAAAAACCTAATTAAAAAACTATATAAAAAAGCATACTGAAAAGTTAAACCATATCTCAAATGCTCAAAAAAACAAAAACTGTTTCATCACTTCTATTCCTAATAATAAAGGTGTCACAAATAGAATAGGGCAGTTCCTTGTTTGTAAACAAACATCTCAACTTTTATGAGTGGTTGGCAAAAAGGCTTGGGATCTCTTGATTACTTGATTACTACCAACGGAAAATCAATGGTGGGCGGGGCGCGGGAAAGTCGAGCGCGCTTTTTTGCCAACCACCAGAGGTCACGAGGAAATGCTTTATAAACAATGAAGCCACAAAATTTAATAAACTTACAGGGTTGCTACGGCACCTGGAAAACTCAGGGAATTTGAAAATCTAATTTTTAATTTACCTTATACTACATCCTTTAAAATTCTTTGCATATGTATTTTGAGTAACATCGTACTCATCTTCAGTGCCAAGTGAAAATTGGTTCTTCTGAGGTGATTACTTCGTGGAAGTCGTGGCTCGCTTCATTTAGTTTTTTTTTTTTCTTGAGAATCTGTTGCCACACTGCAGGAATAATGCAAGAAAAAAGAAACGAAATGAAGCGAGCCACAACTTCCACGACACCACGAAGTAATCACCTCAGAAGAACCAATTTTCACTTGGCACTTGAAGATGAGTACGATGTTACTCAAAATATATATGCAAAGAATTTTAAAGGATGTAGTATAAGGTAAATTTAAAATTAGTTAAGATTATATATAGTCCTTTTGAAAATGTTATAATTTTGAAAATCTAATTAAAAAACAGGGAAAACTCAGGGAATTTTCAAAATTTATTGCAAAAACAGGGAAAATTCAGGGAATTTTGGAAAAACTTTGGAAATTTTTTTCATAATCAAATATTTTAAAAATTTTTAGTGCTTTATAATGAATCAATTATGTTTTTTTCCCCAACTATAGTAAGTGAATAAAATTAATATACCCTAAATATGTTCAATTGACTTGTAAATATGTTAGATTCTAATGCTGCATGGTTGTGTGTCATCTATTTTACTTCTAAAAAGGACAGGGAAAACTCAGGGATTTTTTTTTTTTTTTTTTTTTCTGATTTGTGTAGCAACTCTGACTAATTAAATCTAATAAAAATCTCTTTTAAAGAATAAATAATGAAAAAGATTACATCACCCCTTAGAAACTGCTGGAATTTACAAAATTAATTTTGAAAAACAGAATAATGAATTTGGTGCAAACATTAGAATGATGGGAAGGAAGAAAAAAAAAAAAAAAACGAATTTAAGTACATCAAAGCATTATCAAATTTGGAAAAAATCACAACTGCTTGAATTAAAATTAATTTGGTAGTGAAGAATATTAAAGTATGTATCATTAAAAGAGAGGATGAATATATTTATAAATTTGTTTAAAAAATAATAATAAATTTCCAAATGGTTTTGATTTCATATCTGTTTTTCTCTTTAGCCTGGATATAAAGATTTCAATCACATTTACACTGTTGACCATAGTGAAAATGCTGGGCTTTTTGCTGAATGGAAGGACATACTGTCTAATTTTACTGAATCTATTGGCCTTCGAAAGTGAGTTAATGATTTTTATGTTTGTATAGGTATACATACATTTTATAATTAATTAGAAAATTTGATGCGACTCGACTTCTGGTTCTTCATACACCTGTCTGTATATTGTAATATTGTGTATAGTTTTTGACAACCATTTGGTTTGTGGCTCCTAAAATTTTTATCATAGTGAATTCCCGCTCGTTGCCATTTTTAACCTGACATGTTAAGAATTCTGATTATAACAAATTTCTGTTTGCAAGCATGTTTTTCCAGTGGCAAACGTCAAAGGTGCAGAATATGTGAGAACGCCCGAACAAGGTTCTGGGGAAATTTAACCTTCCTGAGGAAATTTTGAATACTTTCTTAGGAAAAAATAAAAATGTAAACTTAAATAACAATCTGCTAAAAAAAAAAAAAAAACTTTAATACTTAACCACTTCACTGGCCATCCCGAAATAACTCGGAGGAAACGTTGTCTTCCACATACTACAATGGTCGGTGAAGTGGTTAAAATATAAAATAATACCTATATATTTATGTTATAGTGTATATTTATTCTCTTAAAAACAGTTATTATGTAGAAGATATGGCTTTGTATAACAAAATAAATTTTTGCAAATATTGAGGGAAGTTCAGATTGTTTTGGGGAAATTTCAGAGGTCTAAACATTTTCTACACCCCTGACAAACGCTACTAACCAATATGTATTTTAAAACCCGAATAAACTACTTCGTCAGAAACGCCAAAAGAAAAATATTTGCAATGCATACAGCTGTTTTGGCAGCCTTAAGCGTACCGTCTTCAGTGCAAAAGGAATTCTGAATCTGGAGAAGTGCTCGTATATATAGGAGAGGGACCGAATTTAGTTCAACCAATAGGATTACGGGAAAGGTGTAGTGTGTGGCCAATAGGAATTTAGGAATGTTAGCTGTGTAAACAGTAGAAAAATTAAGAAAATGTGGACTGAATGTAAAATTTCCAACAATCAGACAAATAGGGAACAGCGAAATCACAATTTACAAGGTTTTTAATTTTTTTATAAATATGAAAAGCTTCAAAGAAATCAAGTTCATGAATGGATTTAGGTTTGCAAATTATTTTAGCTGAATTAAATTTAAAATTATGCTTTAATAAATTTACATTGCTGGGAGGATAATCATAATTTTAAATTTAATTCAGCTAAAATAATTTGCAAGCCTAAATCCATTCATGAACTCGATTTCTTTGAAGCTTTTCATATTTATAAAAATTTTAAAAACCTTGTAAATTGTGATTTCGCTGTTCCCTATTTGTCTGATTGTTGGAAATTTTACATTCAGTCCACATTTTCTTATTTTTTCTACTGTTTACACAGCTAACATTCCTAAATTCCTATTGGCCACACACTCCACCTTTCCCGTAATCCTATTGGTTGAACTAAATTCGGTCCCTCTCTTATATATACGAGCACTTCTCCAGATTCAGAATTCTTTTTGCACTGAAGACTGTACGCTTAAGGCTACCGAAACAGCTGTATGCATCGCAAATATTTTTCTTTTGGCGTTTCTGATGATGTAGTATATTCGGGTTTTAATATTCCAGCGCTAAGTCTCCTGTTATTACAATATGTATTTTGTAAACAATTTGACCATGCAAACTCTGTCTCGCTGATATCTATAGTGTCCATAACCTGATGTGTTGCACTGAACAACAGTTCTCTTGCTGTAAGAAATAAAAATTTTGTTAAGCTTACTTATGCCTGCTGTGGAAGGTGTGCCGTATAGGCACTTAAGAGTGGTAAGTTTTTTACAGGACACTGACAGCCTGGTGGCTTTTTGCTGAATCATAATTGTTTAATGCAACACATCGGGTTAAAGGCACCACTGAACAAGAATGTGTCATGGTCAGAATTTTTCAAGGGTTACCAAAAATGGCTAGCGTTAACAAAATGCACAAAGCTACTCCCCCCACACCCCCTATAATTAAAAAACAAAAATTCATGCTAAATTATTTGTTTTAGATAAGTAGTAATTTCATAAATTGTGGTTCAAATTCTTTTCTTAGATTACAGTTTATCTTTTTAATAGTTAGTATTAACAAATATTTAAAATAAAAATGAGTGAAGTTTTAATTTAACCCTTTCGGGACGGGCGTATCCTATATGAAATGCCTGCTAGTGTTCTTTCCCAACCAGGTGTTTCAAATAGGATACAGCCTGTAAATTCTTTCTCTGGACGAACGTATCATATATAAAATTAAAAATGGATAATTAATATATTTTTCTGTCACTAAATGGAGTTCTATGTCTGATATGTTTGAATTTATCATGGCTGGAGAATGTTGACCTACTTTCCTCCACAATATTATTTTATTTATTTTTGTGTTTTTGTTTCAGAATGAAAGCATGAATGTGAATATGAGTAATTGTAAATAAAAAGAGTTGGCTCTTTAAGTGCATCAGCTGAGTAAACAGTTGCTCATGTTGTCTATGCTTTTGAATACTTTTATTTTAGTTTTTCATGATTTGCAATGGATGTCATACAAGCTTGCTTTTAGACGTTTTGTTCATGGCTTGTGTTGAGATGATTATTTTGTGGATAGATTTGAGAAATATTTATTTGAAATAGCAATACAAAGAAAAAGAGTGCACAAATGATAAAAAAACAACTGACAGTTTATTCCTGGGAAGTATGCAACGTAGGACTTTGCATACATCCATGTTTCAAAGAATATCATACATTGTCTTCCTTTTTAAAATATTGCTTACTTTTTCGTCATTTTCATGCTAAATTTTTTTTGTGGAAGACATTTTCAATAATTTTTTTATTTTATGTTGTGTGAAGTGCAATGTGACTGGCTATAGGCCTAAATGTAATACAGCATTACAACAGTAAAGGCATAAATTTGCTGAAAATGCTATAACTATTTAATGAACATAGTTATTTAAAGCAGTGTATGAACAAGAGCCACTTATTAAAAACAATCTTCAAATAAAGTTAAATAAGTTCAAAACTAAAAACACTTGAAATGGAATTAAACAACATAATTCTCTACTCTTTCTGGAGCTGGAATCCGGAAGATTAAAATAAAACATAAATACAGGGAACTCTCGTTAAGATGGACTCGTTTAAGATGGATTTCTCATTATTACGTACAAAAACAGAATCCCCGGCTAAGGCCTGTAGGAGTTGCATGTAATAAACATCGCTTTATATGTGCAATTCATTCGTTAAGATGGATTGATTGCAATTGATTCCCCTCAAAGCTTACTTTCTTCGAAAAAGAGTCAGTTTGCAAAATCTTTTCAAATTCAAGTTTTTTTTTTTTTTTTTTTACATGAAAAGATGCAATAATAAAAGGGTTAATCTCTTTCACTCTGCTCTATTACACCGTGGGAGGCAAACAAAATCGAAAAAACAAATCTAGATAACTTCTTTTATTAAGATAGACTAACTAACTATTATGTACTATCACCCTTTTTTCTTTATGTACTACATCTAGTTGTACTATAATGTACTATATGAAAAAAAAGTAGTTTTGTAAGTATCGTTTTTCCTGCGTTTGTATTTTTAGCTAATAAAAGGGTTTGAGGAAACAAATTTTCATTCGTATTATACTGTGCATGTGTACATAATAGTAATTTTAGAGTTCATATAGAACTTCAGTTTGTGAATTCCTGTTATAATGGACTCTTGTTATTATGGACAAAAACTGCCGGCCCTTGATTGTCCGTTTTAACGAGAGTTCACTGTATTACCGTCTGGTAATAATTTTAACAAGACTACATTTTTAATTGCCAACTTCATTATGCTTCGTCCGTTATCAGCTACGGAAGAAATATACTGATACTGCAATAAAAACAGAGAGAGAGTGAGTGGCTATTGAAGTGGCATAATACTCATTGGTGGCTTCGCTTGCTGTTCTAGAGAATGAGTAGAAATATTATATCGCTGACATCAACACATGGAACGAGATACCTACTGCCATCTGTTGGCTGAAACTATAATTACGTTATTAGCTTGTTTTGTTGGAAGAAGGTGACGATTTAAAATTAGATAAAATATCATTTTAATCATTATGAATTCGTATCACAGACATTAAAATAAGTAGAGTTAAACTTTCATAATTTTAGGGAGTGTTTATAAGTAAGTGATAAGAATTTAATTACTCATAAGTTTGGGACTTAGTTGCCAACAGTTTGGAAATTTTCCCATGTACAGTTACTTGAGATAGTCAAAATTTTATTATTATAGAACTTATTATTTTTATAGGTTTTCTAAGGAAAATAAAATCATAAAGTTTTTTAATTAATTCTGAAAACAAGTTGAAGTTAAATCTCAAAATGCACTAAAAATTGGAACAACTAAACAGTTAGGCTTAGCAATGCAAATCACCCATCCCCACAAGACAGTACATCTACATGGTGTGTCGTCCATAGAGAGCAATTCTGTGATTGCAGCACCCGTCACGAAAGGGAAAGAAAACATCCTATAGTCAGTGCTTTAAATATTGACTTTTTTTTTTTTCTCTATGAAGTAGAACAGGGGTGCAGAATATGTCTAAACATGCGAATGAGATCCAAAAAAATATAGGCTGACTGAGAAATTTTTGTATATTTTCTTAGTGAAAAGTAAAACCAGAAACAGCAATCTGCTAAAAAAAAAAAAAAAAAAAAAAAAATGCTTTCTAATTCTTATAAAATAAATTTAATGTGAATTATTTTTCAGAAACAAATCAATTCAAAAAATTCAAAACCTCAAACATTATTATAGATTGTAACAAGATAAGGTAAGGTTTTTTTTTTTTTTTTTTTTTTTTTTAATCCTTTCTGGCTTAATTCATTTCGAGGTTAAAGATAAAAAAAAAATAGCTTTTATATTTATTTTAATGCTTATTTTCATAGATAAACTAACACCTTTAAACTAACCTTTTAAACATAACACCATTCACATATAAGTTTTCTGAATTTCGCTTGGCCGAGTTCAGTTCGGGATAAACCAGGAACCATAACATAAAACTGAAGTAAAACATACCAACAGCTGTATTTTTATTCTTCAATGTGTACATATATTTTTAAACACTTGTAAAACAATTATACATTCTTGTGTTATTTTCGGAGACACTTAGAATCTGTTTGGGGAAATTTCAGAGGTTTGAACAATTTCTGCATCCCTAGATTAGAATATGCTACTTTTAATATGACAATTACGTATTACAGGGGTCTGGTACGTTTGCCTGACACCCAGTTACCCAACAACTCGGTTGCCCAACGCCATTTGCCTGATAGGTATATTTGCCCGACAGCTCACTTGCCTGACTGGTATGATTGCCCAACAGCTCATTTGCCCGACAGGTATGTTTACCCAACAGCTCATTTGCCCAACAGGTATGTTTACCCAACATCCCTTTGCCCGACAGGTATGTTTACCCAACAGCTCTTTGCCAGACTTGCAAAAATACCTGATGCCCCAACAGTTTATTTGCTTACTGGTACAATTGTTTGAAAGTTTTTTTGCCCTACAAAAATATTTTTCTTTTGAAAATAATATTATAAAGACTGAGAGTACGAATATATATTTACGGCATTACGAATATATATTTAAAAAAAAAAAAAAAAAAAAAAAAAAAATGCACATAACATAAGATTATATTTTATTATCATAAAAAAAAAAATAAATAAATATTTTTTTTTTTCCAATTATATAAATATACTTTTTAATCTTAAATAAAAATTTATTTTTTAGTACATTCCTGAATCTGCATCTATTTGTTAAGGTATGAAATTATTAAATTTTCTTTGTGAAATGCAAAAACGAAATATTTTTTCCCATAAGAATTTTTTAGAAAATATGTGCAAATGTACCATAAAAAAAAAAAAAAAAAAAGAATAATATCCCTCTTTTTTCAACTGGTTGAAAAATAATCTTATTCTAAAACCAGTTTTGTATATAATGAGTATTTTGGGAGTGATTTTGAGTGTTTTTTTTTTTTTTTTTTTTTTTTTAAAGACAAATCAAAGAAAAATAATATAAATACAAATTTTTGTTGATTTTCTTATTTTGAAAACCGACTGCAAAATAATTTGATTATTGTTCTCATAGAACACAGCTAAAAAAAAATGCTAGGCCTCTTATCATTTAGTTAAGAATTTCTTAAAGGTGCATTTACTATTTATTTTTTTCTATCAGTATTACAATGTGTTACTGTTTTTATTTTTAGGATATTGATAGCTGAGGTATATGGACCACTAAGTTCATATTACAAGAATGATAGTCAACCTTGGGCTGATTTGCATGTGAATGTGGAGCTAACTGAACTGGATGATAAAGCATCTGCTGTTAACATAAAAGAAAAGATTGATGTCACTTTACCAGAAAGTGCTTGGCCGACATTCTTGGTAAGTACAATATTTTTTATAATTTATTATACAAAATTTCATAACTAGAAATTTACTGCATTGTTTCAATGTGTAGAAAATAATTTGTCTAGACCTAGGGGTTCCAAAACTTTTATGTATTGCAACTCACTTGGTAGAAACCAAATTCACAGTTATCTATTTTATCCTCGTCACATTAAATGCAGTTTACAGAATTTTCCTAGTTTTGGAGAAGATAAAATTAATTTTCCCTCATTATTGTTTAAAAAAATTTTTAATGGAAACAGAAAAATTTTCTTTTTTAATTCCACTGGGGATTGATGGTTTCCAAATATATTCTAAAATGAAAAAAATTATTTTTCCGACTGAGTGAAAATAATGCCTGGACTGGGAGTCTAACCCCAGATCTTTGACTTACAAGGTCAAGGCTCTACTAATTGAGCTATCCAGGCCGACAATCGGTGGACATTACTCACTCAGGCAACCTTTAGGCAGAAACATCTTGTCTATCATGTAGATAGCTCAACAGAAATAAGCTGCAGGTAAAGGAAAACACCATTAAGCAATGGGAGAAAGAATTACAATATATTAAAATCACGCAATCAACTGATTGGGAAGAAAATCATATTTTTTGAAAAAATTTATTTTTTTGATCGATGGATCATATTTATTGGAAAAATAAATTTTTTCAATAAATATGATTTTCTTCCCAATCAGTTGATTGTGTGATTTTAATATATTGTATAGTCTAAAATGTAAGCAAATTAAATACATTGACACTGTTAGATCAAATTTGTAAGGGGTAACATTATCTGCACCACCACTGCCATGCTGCATCATTTCATATATATCCCTTGTATTTATATATATAGCAGAAAGAGGTATGTGCTTAATCTTAAGTTTTTCGTTAAGGTTTTTGAAATAATTGAAGTTATTGTACTTTCAAATTGCATAGGTTTCAGAGATTGCATTTGACTTGACACTCATTTTATGCATAAATTCATAATTTTGAGAAATGTGACTTGTCACTTTTTAAACTGCAAATCGGACTTCACTCACAAAGTTCAGATACTTTTTTCTGAAAGAATTGCAAGAACATAAATCAAAACGTGACAAATTTAATTACGCACAGCATAGATTTGACAATACCCAATTTAGATTTTATAAATTTTTTCTGCCCTCCTCTCCTCAAACTAATCATCGACAATCAAACAGGCCTTCGAGGTCATACAATTCCCAACTATTTTTGAATTTATTGTATTTAAATTATACTTTATATTACTAATTATTTTATTGTATATAAAATTACAGAATTTGCAAATATATGAAGAAATATTGAAAATTTTACTTCATGCACGATTTCCTCTTTTTTGACATTTTTTGAGTGGCATCCCTTTATTAATAAAGATGATTTCAGCCACTAGCCCTATAATTTTATGAACTTTTAAAGTTTTTTTTTTTTTTTTTTTCCCTTATTATATATATATATTATAATATAAATAAATAAATAAATAAAATAAAAAATGTTGTTAATATTCAAAAGTATATACTTTTAAATTCTTGAAATTTTTTTTTCACTTTCCGTAAGTAGCATATAGTTTCTTTCACAGTAAATATGAAAAAGTTGTTAATTTAAAAATTAATTTCATCCTAGTTCACAATTTTATACTGTTTTATTTAAATTATCATGTTCAAATATATGTAAAATGGATAGAGGATGATGTCTTTATGATTACTCATGTTTCAGGCAATTACTTAGAAACTGACTTGTACTTTTTAAACTTTAAACTTTGAATTCTATAGACAGTGAGTCAACGTGTCGCCAGTGTTTCTGCCACAGTAGCATTTTTCATGAAATGCTAAAAGACTTATCCAAAATGCGAAAAGAGAATAACATGTTTTCGATTTTTTGCTAAAGCATAATATTATCCCCCATAATATAAGCATATTATGGGGGAGCTAAAGCATAATATAATTTGCTATATTTATGCTAAAATAATGCTCATATATTTTTGCTAAAGCATAATATAATCCCCCCATTCAACACAAATGGGGGGAAAAAAAAAATCTTCGGCGAAAATATTGTAACGAATCTTTCATGGAAAAAAAATTGTAACATTGATCAAGAAAAATCCATCGGTTCATGTATATAAGGAAAATCAAACACTGAACTATGCATAAGAATCGCATACAGGAGAACAATTTGTAAATAAACATGAGGCATTTGTAAAGTGGTCTCATATCAAATAAAGAAAAATTACAAATTGTAAAACAAAAAGCTTTGAGTAGTAATAAACAAATATCACTTATATTACTTTTTTTTTTTTTTTGTAAGTTATGTTTTTATTTTCAGATACAGTATAAGCTTAATGTAGTTTTACATGCTATAGTGATAATCATATCTCCAGAAAAAGAATATAAGTCGTATCTAAGATGTTCATATTGCTTTTAAAAAGTTTACAATATAAAGTAATAATCTAAAAAGTTTAATATTTTTCATGTCTGCCTATAAATGTGTTAAAATATATGCTTGTACTATATTCGAATTGATCTGGTTACAGTGGTAAGTACAATTATTAATTACTTTTTTGTTTTTCATTTCAAATTTAAAACAATAATTTACCTTCTGTGTATAAATCTTTAAAGGCCTGATTAAAAACTTTTAAGTTTAATTTACAAATGAAAATCAAACATATCAAGGCGTTCAGAATAATGTGTAAACTACAATTCATCTTTTTCTACTGTTTCTGGCATTTTAGCATTTTGCTAAAGCTTTTTTTTTCTGATTTTAGCTTTTTTGCTAAAGAAAATTTTTACTCAGCTTAAACCCTGTGTGTCTCTCATACTTAGTTTGTTAGCTGTTGTAAAATTTTAACTTGATTTAAATTAAGATAGTTTATCTTTTGCAAATAGGTTGGAAGTAACAAGGTTCAGAGGCTTGCAAATCGTGTTGGAGAAGATTTGGTTGATGCTATCCATATGATATCGTTCCTTGCCAAAGGAACTCCCATCACGTACTTTGGAGATGAGCTGGGCATGAAGGATGCAAATGAGAATGAGGTTTGTATTGACCTAGATTTGATGTTGTGTATGTATTTTGCTGGAAGCCAGAGGTTTAAATTTTAGAATATATGCAAGAAATTTAATATATGTTATATCTGTACTGATAAGTATAAAGGATTTAAGTCCATATTCTTGATTTTTCAGGAGATGAAAAATAAAGTTAAACTAACTAAAAACTAATGAGCAGAATCGATTAGGAAAAAGGGATTAGGTTGATTTATATCCTTTGTACCATTCAGTGATTGTCAATCTTCATTTAATAAAGGGAAAAAATTGAATTAAATATTTTATATTAGGTGTACAAATTAATTCGGTCCGTTTTTTAGCAATAAAAAAGTATTTATTATTAAACCAAAACAAAAAATACATTATTCAAAGTATTGTCCATTATTTTCTACTATTTTTTCCCATCTCTCCGGCAATCGTCTGATTCCATCTCGATAAAACAACTCATCTCTTTCGCTCATCCATGTTTTGAGCCATTTTTGTATTTCTTCATAAGAAGTGAACCGCTGACCGGTCAGATCATTTTGCATTCGTCGGAACAACCAGTAGTCGGAAGGGGCGATGTCCGGAGAATACGGCGGGTGCGGTAGGACGTCCCACTTTAGCGTCTCCAAGTATTGTTTCACCGGGTTAGCGACATGAGGCTCAACGTCTCTGGTCTTCAGTTCATAAGGAACCCATGTTCCTTCTTTTTGGATCATTCCCATCGTTTTTAGTCTCACCGATATTGCTTGCTGAGTCACTTCCAGTTGTTCTGCAAGCTGTTCTTGTGTTTGAGTCGGATCTTCATTCAGTAATTCCTCTAATTCGTTATCTTCAAATTTTTTCGGTTGTCCAGAGCGACGCCTGTCATCAACGCTAAAATCTCCATCTTTAAATCGTCGAAACCATTTCCTGCATGTTTTGTCAGTCGGAGCACTATCGCCGTATACTTCTACGAGCGTTCGATGCGCTTCGGCGGCACTTTTCTTCCAATGAAAGAAAAAAATCAACACTTCCCGCAAATGCTGCTTATTGACTTCAAAACCTGACATGTTTAATGCAATGCTGATCAGGCTATTTCAAGCAAGCGAAAGAGTTGTACACTGAAGATTCTTAACAAATATATAACCTCTCTGAAACCACCGAAAACAGCTGTCATAGCCTAGCATTTGTGGCAGCTAGCGCCATCTTTCGAAAACGGACCGAATTAATTTGTACACCTAATACCAAAGATTAATGCTAAATTTCTGACTTGAATCTTTTTTACCAATGGATTTTCTCAAAGACTAAATGACATGGATTTAAATCCTTTATACCAATCAATAGAGAATTTTTTTCTGAGTCTGACTATGTACTTAACTCAAAATCGACATTTTTGGACTTAAATCCTTTATACTTATCAGTACAGATATAATTAATATATTTTATGTAATACAAAGAAGTTTAAACAAAAAGTTTCTATCTCAACCTGTTTCATAATTACAGGCCTCATAGTCCTCCTATATTTCCTATTTTTCCTATATTTTCGCAATTTGGCAGATATTCTCCTATATTTTTACACCAACTCCTATATTTCCTATATTTTTTTTTATGTCTACTGTTAGATAATATCCAAACTGCAAAAATTTACTCTACAAATAATACTCTGAAGATTTATGAACTAATTTCTTTTCTCTGCTTTCGATGAAACAACTGATAATGGAAAAAAGCAACTAGATATAAAATTTTGGGATGAACAGCGTAACCAAATTGTTAGTAACTTCCTTCATGCTTTTGAACTGGGTCATGCTAAGCAGATATTTTGAAAAACAAGATATATTTGACACTTGTACTTTACCAGTTAATAAATTGTTATCTGTAAGCTCTGATGGACCACCTGTTAACCAAAAATGCCTTGAAGAAATTGACAGTGAACTAAATGATAGAGATTTTCTGCCTCTTATCATAGTTCTTGTAACTTGCATATTGTGCATAATTCCTTCAAGAATGCAATGACTCAAGTAGTTAGTACTGGGATATTGAAGATATTTTGGATACTGTGTTTAAATTTCTTCATAAATATTCGGCTTGCAAAGAAGATTTCCGTGGTATCCAAATCGAAGTTGGAACTAAGAAAGAAGAAATTATGAGATTTGTAAATAATAGATGGCTGACACTGATACCAGTCATTACTAGAATTATCAACCAGTGAGAAGCATTAAATGAATATTTCCTGTAATCTATACTAGAAAGTAAGATCAAGAGCCAGTTGCAATCCCATTCATATCGATTCCTGAGAACTGTTCTTACTGATTCTACCACTTTGACACATTTGCATTTTTAAAAATCGGTAGGTTAAAGCTTATTAACCAAAGCTTACCACCTGTTAACCAAAAATGCCTTGAAGAAATTGACAGTGAACTAAATGATAGAGATTTTCTGCCTCTTATCATAGTTCTTGTAACTTGCATATTGTGCATAATTCCTTCAAGAATGCAATGACTCAAGTAGTTAGTACTGGGATATTGAAGATATTTTGGATACTGTGTTTAAATTTCTTCATAAATATTCGGCTTGCAAAGAAGATTTCCGTGGTATCCAAATCGAAGTTGGAACTAAGAAAGAAGAAATTATGAGATTTGTAAATAATAGATGGCTGACACTGATACCAGTCATTACTAGAATTATCAACCAGTGAGAAGCATTAAATGAATATTTCCTGTAATCTATACTAGAAAGTAAGATCAAGAGCCAGTTGCAGTCCCATTCATATCGATTCCTGAGAACTGTTCTTACTGATTCTACCACTTTGACACATTTGCATTTTTAAAAATCGGTAGGTTAAAGCTTAGAATTTTTTTTTTTTTAATTATGCAAGTAGAAGAACCGTTGGTTCATATTCTTTATAATGAACTTTGTAAGCTAATAAAAAATCCTTTCATCAATTTCTAAATTTACGATACATTTTTGCTCTCACAAGACATGTTATGGCCATATCACACGAGAGATTTTTGCTCAACTTTTTACTAAACACAACATTATATCCAACACACTCAGCCTGACCTTGTTCAAGGACAGCACATTTTCAGATGATCAACTTTTTCAAAGCCATTTACAAAAAGCTGATTGTGTTGAGTGTGCTCATCAAACTTGATCAATAGGAGGAATAGACAGAATTTTTTCCTGGAATACCTTTAGAGAAGGGAATACATCAAGCTATCAGTTTGGGAAAACCATAGGAACAGCTGATCGGTTTCTCGTTCGTTCAGCATCCCCAACTTTGAACGACGCGGAGTGAACATGTTGTGTTGAGTATATATAATCCCGTGTGATATGCCTATTTACTTACCAACATTTATAACTTTAAAAGCTTGACTTAGCTGGACTTTTAGAGGAATGGAGTAGTTTCATTCTGTTGTATATAATATTAATATAGAATAAGAGGGCCTTTCAAAATTGCTTGATAAGTTTATTGACTCTTTGGTTTGTTTACACTCTCCCCCCCCCCCCCCCCCCCCAAAAAAAAAAAAAAAAAAAAAAAATCTTTATTTTTTAAAAATATTGACCAATTTGTCAACTTAAACCTTAAGTGACAGATTTGTCACTTACGGTAATAGTCTCTGATTTGGAGGCCCTTATCAAAGTGAATGTGCAGGCCCATGCACTGAAATCCTTGATCTAAATCAGATTCCGCAGGTGAGCAAAATTGCAGTTGATCTAATTTTTTTTATATATGGGATTAAATGATGGCTATTTTTCTAACCATGTATTTTTCTAAAATGTGTTAATAGAATCGTGCATACGTTATTGTATTTTTGAAATCGTAGGATGTTTATTAAAAATTGAAGTTATTAGGGCTGTAATTGGGGACACACATTTTAAAATTTTATGGATAATGGTACTCAGTTTTGTTTGTGTACATGCGCTCTGAACTACTATGTATCCTATATTTCGTTCGAAATTCCTATATATTTTTTCTTTTAAACTCCTATATTTTTTTCTATTAAACTCCTATATTTTTTTCTTTTAGACTCCTATATTTTTTTATTCCTTTGCTATGACCCCTGTAATTATGTGGCATTTCATAAATGGAACACAAAGAATTTCAAGCCTATGAGCAGACCTCAAAACTGAAATTTTAAATTTCTCACCAGTCCTTTCAACTTGCCTTTTTTTTTTTTTTTTTTTTTATGTTTCAGATGATTACAAAAAAAAAAAAAAAAATTATTGTTTGAATTTTTATTAAATTCATCAAATTCCATCATTAATTAGCAATATTCATAATTTCTACTTTTTTATGTATTCCGAAATATGTTGAATTTTTGCAGCCGATTTTCAAAAAATGCTATCATTTCTCTACTTTTTAACAAATTTATGCATAGTTGCCTGAATACACATTTTTAATATTAAAATTAATAAAATTCAAGCTTCTTATGAAAGTTGCACAAGAAAAATAATAGGATATACAAAATAGTTTTTATAAAATTTCTGAAAGTAATTTTCTAATGAATATTTTCATAATACTGTGTTTTTCCATGCCTAGTCACAATAAATAAAAATTTATTCTTTTAAATCTAATGTGTCTATTAGAAGTGATCTAATTAAAAAGGTGTTTTTGAAGAAAATTTTCTATTTGCTGTAGAAATAATAATCTGTATATTTCTCTAATGTGGTCCAGTTACGATTAACTTTTGTCAAAGCGATATTATAGTGATGTAATTAATAAAATATGTGAGGATAAAAAATATTTATAAAAGGACGATATTTACGCACACAAACTCAGTTCAATGATCTAATAAGAAAAAATCTGATGTGGGCACCACATGACTTCCTTATACACTTTTAGAAATATACATAATGTTAGAAAACATTGACATTGGACCCGAAATAGTTGGCTAAAAATATTTTTAAAAAATGAATTATCATCGCGTTGTGAGCTTTTCTGAATGTTAGTTAAAAGCCGATTGCAAGATTTGTACTGGTAACGCTGACGAAGGCAGCAGGGACCCCAAAAAATTGGCTAAAAGTATTAGAAAAAGGCATTTTCACCGTGTTCTAAACTATTCTGAAAGTTTCAAATGTCTACCTAGTCGGGAAGTTAGTTAAATAATTTTTTTGTTGGACCATATAAACGCTGCTGAAGGCAGCAGGGTCTGAAACAGTTGGCTAAAAATATTTAAAAGATGCACATTCACCATATTCTGAACTATTCTCAAAGTTTCAAATGTCTAGCTAGTCGGGAAGTTAGTTAAATAAATTTTTTGTTGAACCATGTAAACGCTGCCGAAGGCAGCAGTGACCCGAAACAATTGGCCAAAAATATTTAAAAAATGCATAGTCACCATGTTCTTAGCTTTTCCGGAAGTTTTAAATGTCTAGCTAGTCGGGAAGTTAGTTAAAAATCGATTCCAAGATTTGAACTGGTAACGCTGCCGAAGGCAGCAGGGACCCTACACAGTTGGTTTAAAAGTATTAAAAAAATGCATTTTCACCATGTTCTGATCTAGTCTGAAAGTTTCAAATGTCTAGCTATAGTCGGGAAGTTAGTTAAATAAATTTTCTGTTGAATCGCATAAACGCTGCTGAAGGCAGCAGGTATCGGAAACAGTTGGCTAAAAAAAAAAAAAAAAAAAATGCATTGTCAACGTGTTCTGAGCTTTTCTGAAAGTTTCAAATGTCTAGCTAGTCGGAAAGTCAGTTAAATTGCAAGATTTGTCTAAACCGTTTTTGAGTTATTACCATTTTTTGATACATTATGGCCAAAACCTATGTATTTTTGTCATTATGAACCTAATTTTCCTAAATATCTCCAAAACGGAAAATCATAGAAAGTCCAAAAAGGGAGGTGCACAACTAGATGTTATAACAAACCTATGTACCAATTCGCAACTTTCTACGTCCAACCGTTTTTGAGTTATGCGACATACACACACATACAGACGTCACGAAAAATCGTGTAAAATCCCTTATATCTCTAAAACTAGAGCTCGTGTTAAGACGACACTTGCAGGTGTGCAACTAGACATCATGACAGTCACACGTATAAATTGGCAACATTCAGCGATCATTCGTTTTCGAGCAATGTGAAATACAAAATCCATTTCGCAAATCGGGATTACTATACTTCCTTATACTTTATATAAGGAAGTAAAAATGATGACATTTGTCTGATAAGAATATTTTATGGAAAAGTGCATTTTTAAAAGCTGAATCTTAAGAATTTTTGCAAGCGTCATTTTAAACCTAGCAATACTTTAAAGATATATATAGAATATGAATTATTATTATAAATTGACTAAAAAAACAGATCATAAAAAGTATAATCAAAATAGGAATCAGTTTTTTTTGTTTGTTTGTTTTTTTAATTATGCCCAAATAAATAAATAAAAAATCATCACCAAAATGACGACAAAAATTAAAAAGTCGTTCGTGGGGATTCTATACTAAAAACAGTACTGCCTTGTAGAAGTATAAAAAGTAGGTCGTCAGTTATGAATTTTATTTCGAAACCTTTCTTTGTATGATTTTAGTTTCCCTATTGCACAATATTAATTTGGTTCTAATAATAATTTGGCGACTGGTGAATTAAAATTTTAATTAAGTGGTGAAATTCATATAATATTTATGAGTTTCAAATTTTAAAGGTAAATAAGAAAAGAAATAAAATGCGAAAAATTCACTTGGGTTTGCTAGTAATAATAATAATTTCCTTTTTACCAGGGTTGTATCAGTTTTAACCATAGGGGTTTTAACCGTCCTGGTTGATATCAGTTTTGACCACTGAAATTCGTTATTGAATTTATTTACTACCAATCAAGGTCAGAAATTAGAATCTGCTACCAATGAAATATATCTTAGTATCATATGTTAAAACTAAGTAAACATTTGTTAAAAATGTCATAACATAGGAATGTCGTAACACAAATAATATCACCAAGAAACAACACAATTGTTTTAATTAATTTTTACGCAAACTCTTTTTTGGAATTTATATTGAATTTAAAAAATGGTTACAGTTATAACAAAAGTATGGTGACTGCAGTAATTATTATAGACTTTAATAAAATTTTAACTGCAAACCACCACATTGTTTGTTTTAATTTTAAGATTTGTGTTTTAAGCTACAACTCATGTTTTTAACTGAAATTAATGTTTTGTTTTTAACTACAATTCATGTGTTGTGTTATGCTTTTAACTGCAGCTCATGTGTTTCAAAGAAGATACCTATTTCATCGTCCTTGATGTTTTTAACTGTAACCGGTTTATATTTTTATATTGCATGGTCCATTTTTTAATTTCTAACATTATATTATTATTTTTTTTTTAATGAATTGTTGTTTTTATTACATATTAAGTTATTTTTAATTGCAAAAACAATTATTATTAAAATTAAAGCTGTTTAAAACCATTTTTAACAGTGCTGACCATTTTTGGACGGTTAAAACCATTTTTGACCAGCGTCCTGGTCAAAATTACAACCCTGCTTTTTAGTGACTGCTTTCTTATTGATTTCAGGCATCTAAGAGTGTGATGCTTTGGAGCAATGAAACAAATGCAGGCTTCAGCGATGGATCGACATCTCTAATAGTTAATCCTGCCTATGAAATGATTAATGTTCAGGTGAGTACATCTTGGTTATCTTTTTCTGTTATGTTTGATTCAAGGTCATAGCCAGGGTGGTATACAGTCGGCAGCAAAATTATTCGAGCGCTAGTGATAATTCCTATATTTTAAAAAAAGTACACTTAATACTGTTTTGTTAAATAAATTCTTGTCGAATCATGTTCTTAGACTGACTAAGAACATGACTCGGCAAGGATGTGGGCTGCAAAACTTAACCTGTAGGATTGCATACTGGCCAATTCTCCATTATTTTAAGGGAGACTCCCTTATTTTGGGATTGTCTTCCACATTCCCTTATTCCGAGCATTATGCCTATAATTTATTCAAAACTTCAACAAATCTTTAATTTTTTAAGCAAGATGTTTGATTTTGCTGAAAAAAATTCTCATGAATCTCGATTTATAGCACTATTTTTAATTAATATTTACTAAATTTTTACTTAATACTTATGCATATAGATTTTTGATAATTTAAACCATCAATTAAACTATTAAATATTGTCATATGTTGAATATTCATCAGTGTTTTCTAGGCCTGAAAATGCTGCTTGCTCCGTTATTTTGATCCTTCAATGTTGGCAGGTATGGGATTGTGTATCATCTACCCATGCTTTGATATTTAATAAAAAATGAAGATCTGGCAAATAGAATAACATAAAATATTTAATGTTGTAATTTTATTATTTTGTAGCCACAAAATGTTTATACTTTAAAATGTTTCTCTTGTTTAATATCTATTCTAATAATTGGAGATAGAAATTTAGTGCAGAACTCTCACTACTATTTTTAAACAAACATTTTCTTCTAGGATGACTATCAAATATAGTTGAATGTGTAGCTTCTGTGACCAGAGGTCACACATCTACGTAAACCAGGCAGATTTAATTGATCTGTTCTCAAGAATTCACAGCTGGCTTTTTTTTCTTTAAAATGTGTAATTTTTGATCGAATTAAGATAATTTTAGACTCTTATCTCATAATCACTTTTTTTATTGAAAATTTAATTTTTTGTCAGAATTCAGTTTTTTCTTTTTTAATATTAACCCTGCAAGGCACCCAGTTCCATATGTGGAACACCGACTTTAATCGTTCCTATATCTATAAAACTATTAGTAGCGACATCTCTTGACATCTTGATAGAAACTTCTGACATTTAGCAATGTAGTAATACGAATCTTTACCTAACGATGTCGTTCGTGTTTTTGTTAGAGTGCACTTAGTGTGAAATTTGAATGAAAGTGATACGTTAGTCGTTTGTCTGAATTCAAAAATAAAAAAAGAATAGTTATTGACCAGTTTTGACTTGAAAAAAAATACTGTGTTTTATAACAAAGTGTATATTTTGCAGAGGTAAGTTTTTTTTTTTTTTTATTACAATAGTAAACGTATTGGTAAATCACATTTTTATGTATGTTCCACATACGGTATGTTGAGCTAAAAAGTTGATTTTTCCGTAAATATGGTTTTATTTTTATAAGTTTCCCCTATCGTCTGATCACTCATTACAACCTATATTTTTTTGTCGTGCACTAAAAACAAATTGAGCCTTGTAGGGTTAAAGTTTTATATTCCAACTAAAAAAAAGTTTGGTAATTTATAATTTAACGTGATTTAAAAGCAGGAAGATTATATTGATATTTTAAAAATTTGTAAGCTAGCTAAATGACCTGAAAAAACACATTTTAATTAGTTTTTAAAAGAATTCTCTCCAACAGATTTTCAACAAACATAGCTAAAAAATCAATGTTCTTTTAAAATAATAATAATAATCTTGGTGAATGTGATTGGAAGCTACAGTGTCACAAACACACACATATATAGAAAAAAAGACAGTCAAAGGCTGCAAGCTTATAACATCTTAAAAATAATTATTTACCATAACAGCTTTTAACGCACTTTCAGCACGACTTTGCAGCCATCTTCAGTAATGCTGTAGCTTTCTTTACACTTTTTCCAGCTTTTTATCTGCTTTTGCTTCATTACTTTTCTTCAGTTCATCTATCATGGGTTGCCAGTCTTGAGGAATAATGCTAATAATTTCATATATAATGAAAAAGCTACTTATGACCAAGAGATTAAAGATCACGAAAAAGAACACTTTGATGACATAAAATTTAATAAACCTTCAACTGCCTTCTCTAGAGCTAACATCAATAATCCAATAGACATTAATTCCATTAACTTCCGAAAAATTGCTAATTATAACTCCTATACTTACATCCTTAAATGTGAAGCAATAGAAATACTAACCTGCTCCCTAACAACTTACAATCATGAACACAGCATTATTCCTCAAGATTGGCAACCCATAATAGATGAACTGAAGAGAAGCAATGAAGCAAAAGCAGATAAAAGGGTGAAAAAAGTGTAAACCACAGATTAAGACTATCTATAGGATGAAAAACAAGATAGGGCAGCCAGCGTGGAAACCAGAGCTTTCTATTCCACATTAATTCAGACGAGTGGAGGAAAACGATCCGATCGCCGCCTGGTGTAGTATCTTAGAAACTTATCAGAAGAAAGTGAAGGCCCACCCCCTTTGGCTTCTGTCATCATCCGATTTCCGAGAACGACCAATGAACCGCTACAAATTTAAACAAATGCGCTGATTGGTAGATTGTCAAGATCTGTTCGCCCTCTATCTGTAAGATAAAAATTACTACTTTTCCGTAGCATTCGTAATACATCCTAAACTCTTAATCCCTGGTGTAAACGAGGATATAGCATTACTGAAGAGAGCTGCAAAGTCGTGCCAAAAGTGTTTTAAAAGCCATTATGGTAAATAATTATTTTTAATTTGAAATTAGGCTTTTTAAAACAAATGTTTAACTTATAGCATCTCTTTTTATTGTTCGGAAGTTAAAACTCATTTAACCTTCGATTTTATTTATCTATATATATAATAAAATAAGATGTTTGTGTGTGTGTGTGTGTGTGTGTGTGTGTGTCACACAGGAGCATAGATCTCGAGCTTTCCAATTCGAAGGAATCATCAGGGAATGGGATTCTCTATGCAATCATCGCAAAAAGTTATAAATAGGAGTGAGTTAATTTATGCGAGAGAGTATGTACTCACTGCGAATCAGAGTTATTCAGGGACCTATTCTGATTGATTGTACTTTAAGGATTGAGCTCTAAGCGAATGAACATTTTTCTTGAGATTGGAAAGATTTATGTTCCAGAGTATTTGATGTTATTTGCTTTACTCCTGTAGAACAAGTGACTGTTTTTCAGAGTATACCAGAACATTCATCGAATAGTGAATTTTGCTATATCAGTAACAGCTTCAACTGTTTGCAGAATAGTCGAAGAATAAGGTTTACTATGGGATTGTTTTCGAGAATATTCGTTTTTATAATAGTTTTGTTGTATAGATTCGAGAAGCTAAAAAAAAAATATTTAATATCACTGAGGAGATCCCATACTAAAGCTGTGGCGAAAATTGTCGCCAATCGAAATATATTTACTTAAACATTTCAATTATTCAATTAAAAATTATTCAATTATTCAATTATTTTAATATAGTGACCAGCGAAGCGGGCAAAGCCCGCTAGTTTTAAATATTTTTAAAGGGGAAAATATTATTGAAAAGTTAAACATTTTGATTTTATAGTCTTATTTTGCTTTACAGATACATTTTTATTATATTTATATTTATACATTACATTTATTACAATGCATTTCTCTTTGACTTTCAGGCTCAAGAGAAGGACAAACAGTCTCACCTAAACATATTTAAACATTTATTAGCATTACGAGTGCAGCCTGCTGTGGGCTTTGGCCTTCAGGAGTATCCTGTGCTTACTAATGAAACTTTCTCTATGATAAGGGTGAGGAAAGGCTCACCCGGATATCTAGTGGTTGCAAATGTAGGCAACAACTCGACAGTGATAGACTTCACTGGCACAAGTGACTATCTGCCTGATATCGGCAGGGTAGAGATTCGCAGCAAAAATTTAATATCTGGTCCACTAGCGGATGGGGATCATCCAAAAATAAGTTTAAATGATGTACCGCTGGCGCCGAAGCAAGCAGTGGTATTTTCTTTTGTACCTCAGTTCAAAGGATAATTTTATTGAAATTAAATGAAAGTGTCTTGTCTCACTGACCCTAAAAATAACTGTGTAGTGCTATTATTTTTGTTTTATTCTAAAGCAAGTAATTGTTAAATAAAATCATAGCAGCAAAAATGGAATGTGTTTTTTTTTATTTTATAAATTTGCTGTTTAAAGTGTCTTATCTCACTGTCATAAAAATAACTTTGTTTTTGCTTATTCTAAACAAAGTAATTGTGTTAAATAAAAGTTATAGCATCAAAAATGGAATTGTTTATTTTGTAAATTTGCTACACCTTAAGTGCAACATAAATTTTTAAGAAAATTCTTGTCAGGCTACGTGTGCTCTCCAGAAATACAGGGTGACAAGAAATAACTTGGACACACATGATACATTATAACTTTAATGCTAATGAAAATATTACAACCAAACTTCAATAAATAGGAATACATTATTTTGTCTATTATATTTACAAATTTTCAAAGTGGCTACTTTTAGCCTTCATACAGAGCTTTAAACGTGTCACAAAATTTTAGGCTATGGGCCGCAACTCACTTACTGATATTTTACCCCATTCCTTGCATAAGAATTCTTTTAGGGATGCCAAAGTTTTATGAGGTTTAGCACACACCCTTGTCTCCAAGGTGAACCAAACAGAATAATCCATTGGGTTCAAATCTGGGGAATACGGGGGCCATTCTTGAGCTCCAATGAAGTCAGGAAAATTTGTCTTGCACCAATCTTGAGTGCCTTTAGCTCTGTGTGCAGGTGCGGAATCCTGTTGAAAGGTCCATCTTTTGTTTCCAAAGAACTTTTGCGACCAAGGTAAGACAACAGCTTCCAAAATGAGTTTGCGATAGTGATAGTTACAGATATTTGGTTTGAAACTTCGTCCAAGTTATTTCTTGTCACCCTGTAAATTATAAATACATTTTAAGTAATTACTTAAAACAATGTACTTGTACCATTAGATTAAAAAGTGCATAAAACCAAATTAATGTAAGACATGTCAAGGATGTTGAAAATGAAATATGTCTTCTATCTTTATTATCTCACTCCATGGCACTAGACAGTACATTTAGCCATTTATGCTCAAGAAAGGAAGTTTGCTGTTGTTTTTAATTGGCATTTTTCAATCTTAATGTGTGTTATAATGAATTTATAGATCTCCTCTAGAATGTAACATTATTCTAGCAAAATTATAAAGGACATAAAAAATCATAATTGTTTACATATTTTAAGATTTTAATTTCTTTTTCAACCTCTATGCACCAATAGTACACTAAGTGCGACCTCACTAAATCCTTATTAGCTACATTGATAAGGTGGATACAGTACAGGGTCATAAATTCACACAGCTCAAGACCAGAGGTTGTGCTGATTTTAGGATTTGGGGCTTTTGAACAGGGTTGCCACACTACCTGGAATAGTCAGGGAATTTCATACAATGATTGACAAAAGAAAAAATGCCAATGCACGGTCACTTTTCCATTTTTTTTTTTTTTTTTTTTATTTTTTTTTTTTTCCTTAGCTTCCGCCATTTTTTTTTAAACACCCCACCCTTCTTTTGTGCTCGTGTAAGAAATTTCTTATCTCGCTTATAAGCGACAAATGCTATCACTATATGCAACTTTTGTCATATGTAAATTTTCTGTTTTCAAGTGGTACCATAATTATTTTGCCCCCAGGAATTTTTTTAGAATATACCTGGAAAAGTCACATTTTTGTAAAAGAAATTAAAAACATACTATGTTTTCAAAATTAAATTACAAAAAAAAAAATATGTAAATTTAATAAAAATCACTGTACAGTTGATGTTTATACTAAAACTATTCAAACCACTGAAAAAAAATGCAAATCCACCTACCCAACCCCTATTTTTAACTGACTTCAAAAAGGAAGAGGTTCTCAATTCAAACTATATGTTTTTTTTTTGTTTGTTTGTTAGCTCATAACTTCTTAATGAATGCTCCAATTCTGGTACTTTTTTTTTTTTTTTTTTTGCTGCTGTTGTGAAGATCTTGGTCTGAAATAGGTCCCATGACAATATTTTTAAGATCTAAACAAAGTACAGGGTGACCATTAAAGTCAGTCCCAACTTCTTTAACTGCTGAATGGCTGCAGCTGTAGCCATAAAAAAGGTGTGTAGGTATAATAAAGTGGCCATGCGCTAGCTATGAACCACTTACAGCACCACCTGATGGAAAACAGCGGAATTAGTGCATAGTCATTTTTCTATACCTAGACACCACTTTTATAGCAGCATCTGCTCAGTAGTTAAAAAGGATGGGAAAAGACTTTAGTAAATCCTTGTATTTCTGTCTGTCTTTTTTCAAGTTCTTTGTCCACCTCTAATTTGTTAACGGACACTGATTTAATATATATATATATATATATTTTTTTTTTTTTTTGAAAAAGCTTGTTCTGGTGAAAATTTATTTAAATGGTGACATCAAAGATAAAGAATATCGTGTTAATATACACCCTTGATATTAGCTTGGAAATGATTATTTGGTGTTGATTATTTTTCATGAGACAATAAAATCGTTTGGGTAATAGTTTATAGAGATTGGTTTGTTTCGCAGGAATGCTTGGGGAAGAATGACTGATGTTTATGAATTGAGGCGATTCTTAACTAATGTTGCACTAGATCTGCCTGGTAGGATGTTTATTCAAAATTGATGATAGCAGCTGAGACTAAAATTATGTAATAGTGTGTGACGTGCATGGGAATATTTTAATTTTTCATTCAGATGTGCTTTTATGTGGCAATAAATTTTATAAGAGGATGTGTATTTGTATTTCTCTTTTCATTTTCTTATTTATTTTAATCAGTTCATTTCTTTATCCGATTTTTTTACAGAGACTTTTTTATTATGATGAGTAAAATGATTAAAACTAGTTATTTATGGCCATATATGACTGTTCAAGATTCGATTGGGAAAATCGTATCGCACGATCTTTGCAAACGAAACTTAAATTTTAGAACATCTGTTTAGAATTTTAAAAAGCATCTTGAAAAGTGGTGAGTGCACAGTGGAAGATTGTCATCCCACTGTGTATTTGATAAGTATGATTAAAAGTAATAATCTGGTTATTAATTTGGAATGCATTTTGCTGAAAAACCATCAGCATTTCATGAGAGACTCGCATCATTCACGCCTTAAAACTAAAAAAATTGAAAAATTGTTATTTTGGTATAGCAATTGGTTTTTATTCAAATAAATTGGTTTAATTTTTTATAAAATGTTTTTTTCATTAAATTATGTTTTAAATGCACTGGTTAAGTTTTCTTTTTCTGTACAATGCACTTAATAATATGATAAATTAATAGCTTTCATTCAATATCTCAAAAATTCAATTATAACATAATTATTATGAAATAATTATTACAACATAGTTCTAGTGTTATTTTTTTTTTTCGTGTAATAAATTATTTGGTACATTGAGTTGGTTAGGTTTTACATTGCACTAGTGCCTGGCAGTTAAAGATTTGGAATGTTTTACTCTTTTTTAATAAAACATTTTTTTTTTTTTTTTAAACAAATAATATGCTTTACAAATTGGTATTCTTTGTTACAGGAAATGGATGCATGTTATTCAGTATTATTTGTGATATTTTGTTTTTGCATGTGCATACTCTTTCAGGGCAAATGTTTCATAGACTACATTTAATATTTTACTATTATTATTTTATGATAGCATTTTTGTTTTTTCAAATAACATTAAGTAAAGATTACTAATTGAAAGTGTTGGCATTCAAAAACATAAATCATATGCACTATGTGCTATATCTACTATATTTATGTGTATATATTGCATGTTTCAAAGTCTCATTTCAATTAATCAGTAATAGGCAACAAAAATATAATAGGATATTGGAATATAATACCAAAGGTAGTATGAAACAAAATAACCTATTACTGAAATATAACTGTTTATCCCATCTCTAGCTTCTAGGAGAGGGGGATGTTTGTTGATCTACAACTTATTAATGGATGCTCAGATTTTACTTTTTTTTTTCTGGAAAGCCTGTAACAATTTTTTTGCACATTGGGGCAATTCATATACATTTTTCAAGAGACAAAAACTCTTCAATTTGCTGTTCTTTTAGTTGTGTCTCTTTTCTTGCCAGGGTGCAGTACATGAAGCCACCTTTGAATATTTTGCGATATGAATATATTTCACTGAAAAGAATAAAAAAACCAACTCCAAAAAGCAATTATTATTCAAACTAGTAAAAATAAATTCAGAATTGACATAAAATGGAATTATAAATTTATAAGTTCTCAATAAAAACTCTAGTAACTTTGTAGCAATATAAGTCCCAAACAGCAAAGGATGTTTACTTCAACTGCTCTACGTAAATGTGACTAGTGGATCAATTTTATACAATTATAAAACAAAGAAAAGTATGAAGATGGATCATTCAAGACAATAGTGTTAATTATATCTGTCTCAAATCAAATTTGTAAAAAAGCATGAAATTTTATTTAATTTTGTTCTGACTTCAAAAGTTATGATTAATAGCAGTGTTTATGTTTTCTGGCGAAGGATTTTATTTTATACTTTTAGGTGAAATTTATAATTCCATTTTATGTCAATTTTCAATTTATTTTAAGTAATTTGAATAGTCATTACTTTTTGGAGTCAGTTCTATTTTTTCCAAAACAATTTTTCTCTCTTTCACTTTCTTCTTCAATATACATAAAAAGAAAATATGTTTGTAAATAATGATTTATAATTTTTTGATAGATTTACATGTTTTGAGATGTCTTGAATGTGATTTGACCATTTAAAAAAACGTCTATGAGTGAGTTACTAAAATTTTGTTAGTTATCTCATTAAAAAAAAAAAATATTAAAGATTCTATGGTTATATAATATTTGATAAACCTTGATATAAATTTGTGTGGTTGGATTTTGGCATACAATAACTTGTAGATGACTTGTAATTTTCCCCTTTTACAGGAAGACTATAGCTCAATGTCTATCATGCATAAGTGTACAAAACATATGTAAGATGGCTGTAATTGAAAACTTTGTTGACTAAATTAAGGTGCAAATCAGCAGTCTCTTTTCATGAAGTGTTTGATAGCTATATCTCAGCTTCTAGTCGCATCAAAGTTGAAATATCAGTTGCTTATTCTGAAAAACTGTGCTGACTAAATTTTGATGCATATTACCATCCTCAGGATTTTCTTGTAAATATGTAAATATACAGGATCTTAAAAAGGCCTTTTTTCAACATTTTTTATGTTGCACAGTTTAAATTTCATATAAATTTGTAAAACAACCCAATGTTTCTAAAATTAGGCTGAAATACTCAAAATAGTTCATATTATTAAGAAATTATAAAATTTAATAGTAATTAAAATACACTTGGCAAAATTTGTTAATATGTTCCCAATCAGTAACATTCACTAGTTATTCTCGGCAACAGCATTTTCAGAACAGCAACTTTTCTTTAAACTGAAATAAGAATTACCTTCAACCTTTTTATGATTAAAAAAAAAAAAAAAAAAAAAATCCATTCAGTTTTGATTATTTTATGACCACCTTAGAATTGATGAATCAGTGGTTCTATAGAATAGGTTCACAATTGTTCTAAAAATGTTTGTTCCTCGGAAATCAATTCATTTTGATTCCAAAATCTGGATGATTTGTGATAGTGACACTATTAAATATAAAATTTATTTAATTGCTTTCTTGCATTAATTTCTAATATCTCTTAGTACTGTTGTAGTAAGTAATCTTTTTCAAATAGAAGTCATTTTTATGCTGTGTGTGACTGAATTAAGGAGGTCAGTAAACAGTATTGGAACAATCAGTTAATCTTAAATTAGTAGTGCACAACCTATGGCCTATAGGCCCTAAGAGAGGTGAACTTATGGCCCTCTAAGAAGTCTCATAAGAGTTCATTTTAACTGCTTTCTTTCCACTATAATTATTCAATTTCTTTTATTTATCTACTAGCTGACCCGTCCGGCTTCGCACTGATGAACAAATTTTAGTTAAAGATGGATTGATATGTAAAAAATCAAGAAATATATCAGTTTATATGTTATAGTCAGGCAATATTATTAACTGGAAAGTCAAAATATAATTTTACAATTATTTTTTTTAATTAGTTGTTAAATGTTGGCAATTTTTACTTAATGCTATTTATTTATTTATTTCATAAAAAGAAACATTTCTTTACTCATGAATAAAAAATATTGAAAAATAAACCTATGACATGAAAATGTTTTTGATAAAATTGACGTCATAATAGCTTTAATTATTATTTATTTTTTCATTTCGCAAATATATTTAATTTTTTCCATAATTGATTATTATTTTAATAATGTATATTAAAGGAGAAATCAATAATATGAAACAATATTCGTACAATATATACTATTACAGAATCTGGTGTGAAACAACCACACGACTTCCATTACCCACTATTACACGTAATATATACAATTTTTTGGAGATATTACTTGCATTTTTTGAGATTTTCGAGTAAGAGAAACTTGATACACGTATAAAGACACATACAACAGAGTTTGCATAGCGAGTTAAAAAATAAGGGGAAAAAAATAGATAGTTATTTTTTAAACATGAATTTCCGAGATCTAAAACTGAACTACCTAATCAGGATGACCGTTAATATTCCTGTAATAAGCACATAATACTTGAGAAAGGTTATCTAAATTGGATTAAAGAAAAAATTTTCAAGAATACGTTAGAGCCGTTTTTGAGATACCAACTTTTACCAAAACTTAACATACTCAATTATTGACCTAAAAACAATAATTACATACAAAAGGATATTTAATAGGAAGTTAACATGGCGAGTTTGAAAAAAATCCGTACAGGCGTTTTTAAAGGAACGCACTTGCGAAGTCTGAAATTGAGCTGTTTATAGAGGACGCCTGTCAATTTTCCTGAACTAAGCAACTTTTCAATCGAAAGGGCATCTAATATATTATTTATATAGCAACTTTGAAGAAAATCATTAGAGGTGTTTTTGAATATGGGCTTAGGGTCCCATTTCTGGTTTTCGATGACCCAATTCCGGTTTTTCAATTTTCACGAAAATTTGGAAAATTTATCTGTACACCAGACCTGAATCACTTGTGAAGTTTAGTAGTTCTATTTTTATTAGTTTTGGAGATATGACAGCCAGAAGATTACATACACATGTGCACATATACACACACTCTGACCAATTGCCAAAACCTATACAATACTTCCACTACCTACGGTAGTAGGGTAATTGAAGTAAACACATACATCTCGTATTTACTACGATAATATACAGATTTTCGTATTACGTTTTCGATTGCCAATGACGATAGATATCAAATCTATGCTTTGTTTTCAATTAAAATATTGAAAATTTTAATTAAAAATTTATTTTACCAAAATTTATTATAGCTTCTAGCACTTAGAGAGAGACAGTGTAACTTTTGATTATTGAAAGAAAAAAAGAAAAAAAAAGCAATCGGCTTTTTAGTTCTAGCGATCGTTCTCTACATATGCATATAAACCTTTCTTTTTTTTTATATTAGTATAGCTATAGAGCATAGGTATATTAAATAGGTTTCCAGTCAATATAATGTAACTCAAATAATTAAATGCTATTTACATTTCAGTAATGGCTGTATGCGCTATGTATATTGAGCTACTTGCCATAACTGTTAGTTGCTAAAAATAGTCGCCAAATAAATTTAAACATCTCAATACGCAAGCGAAGTATGACATCACTGACCGCCTGTGGATGCAAGAAAAAGATTTTCCATGTTAATCGCTCATTGGATTTTTTTTTTTTTTTTTTTTTATTAAAATTCTAGAAGAATTATTTCCCGATTTTAATCCTCATATTTGGGTATAGATATGTATTAGTTATTGTATGCATGTGTTAGATTGAGTTATTTTGCTGTCAAATTGACAAATTTTAAATTTCAAAACTGTCACCCTTGGCGTTTTTTGTATTTGGCGATCAAAAACGTAATACGAAAATATACATGCCAGATGTATATTTTCGTAATATGTATTGTACGAAATATTGTTTCATATTATTCGTTACACTCTTAATGTAAGGTTTTAAAATAACCATGATTTTTGAAAGGAATTAAATTATATTCGCCAGATAATTTGGCGATATTTTTTTTTTCTGCCAAGGATGACAGATATCAAATCTATTCCGTTGCAACATATTAGTATATTATATCAGATACTTTATTTAGACATTTGAAAACAAATTTGACTTCAAATTATGATAGAATATTTATCCTTTCCCTTTTAATTAGTTTATTAGTTGGATGTTTATTGTGTAAATATCATCCTTTGAAATGAAATGTTTATGTTTTCAATCGAATATGGAAATTTGCCATTTTTTTTTCTAGAGTTTTGAAATTTAAAATTCCAATTTTATCAATTTTACAACAAAAACAATTTAATCTAACGGATGCACATGGTAACTAATACATATCTATATCCAAATATGGGGATTAAAATGGGGAAATAATTTTCCTCGATCTTTATTATTTTTTTACAAAAAATCCAGTTCACTTTTTATATTATTGTTCGCGTGAAAATATATTTTATTATATGTCTAAAAATAAATTAATTCGTAAATCTTTTTGGCAACAATTATAAATTAAAATAAATAATATTATAAAATAGAATTTCTTATTTTATTTTATTTATTTATTTATTTTTAAATTCCAATTTCGTTTACACACATCAGTTTAAACCACGGAGTCTTTATTACTCCGTGGTTTAAACATTGATGCTTAGATATTATATCATATCATATCAAATTAAATTATTAGAAAAATAAACACTTTTAATTCTATAATGACGTCAGATTTAACGTGTAAGTTTAACAATTAAAAAAGCTTTATATGAATTTCAATTTAATGCACGTGCAAATATATTTCTTTTCTTTTCACGTCAAGATATTTTAAAAACGAAATGAATATGTAAATGTTTCTTTTATGTTGGCAGCAGCTAATTTTTTTAATATTTCATTATTTCCATTTCTATTACGGCTTCTGTGGGGATTTTAATTAAAATGCTCAGATTTTAAACTAAAATGTATTTTATCAAAATTAAATATAGCCTATAACAATATGGCATACTGTAGCTTTCGGTCAGTGAAAGAAGTTTTTAAATCGGTTCATTAGTTTCAGAGATTACCCTCCACAAACAAACAATTTTTTGCGCTTTATATAATGATATAGATATAGATATAGATATAGATAAATCTAATTTTATAAAAATTGATGATTTATTTTCTTACTCTAAATAAATAATAGCAACAAAGATCTATTTAAATTAACATTGGCCTCTAAAAGGTTGTTTGTTAGTATATTAGTATGTGTACACATTATGTGAAAAACAAATAATCTTTAAAATATCTCTTAGGATACTAGCAAGAACCCTATTCATCTGCAAAATTTTAATTTGAAGATTTTTCTAAATTAGTCAAATTTATAATTTTCTTAACATTTTAGAAAAGGAAGAAATTTCGCATGAGGAATAATTTACATTGCAAAGATGTTGAATCTGATTTAGATTATCATTTATGATACTGGACTACATCAATCACTATGAATGTTCTACTTTGAAAATACTATAAGTTATTCGAAATTTACAATTATCTTAACATGGGCAAAAAGGACAAAATTTAGAGTGGCGTGGGAGAATAGGGCAGTTGCAGATAATTCATGTCTCATCCTATGTTTTTAACCATGCTCTTCAATGTAAAATATACATTTATATACTTTGATAAATTTCTCTGTAAAACTTTTTTAAATGATAAAGTAACACATATTTTAGAAACAAAAACTGTAGTAAGAGGTAGAGAAAAACAGACTAGAAAATTTTAGGTTACTTGCCAGCAGTCAGTGATTCTTTTAAGTTACTCTTTACTTTTTTTGCAATTTTTTCATCTGATTCTGGAAAAATGAAATTTCTCATTCTTATTCCTATTTAGCTTAATTCAAAAGAAAATATGCAAAAATGTGTGTTACTACAAAGCATAGTACCATAAAACCATACAATATCTTGCAAAAAGTGTAACAAACATGTACCAATGATGAACTTATGTCTTATTTGAAAAGGCACAAAAGGTAGAAAGTTAATGTTAGACTAAACCAATACTATACTGTGAAGGTAGCAGATATTGCCCTTGTACAATTATTTAATATGTTGCTAATATTATCTGAAAAATGTGAGAATTTTTCCTTAACATTTTATTATGAATCCTGTATTATCATTGGTTAGGATCATAGCTCTACGGTCATTTTTCATAAATGAAGATCAAACTTCTGATTGACTCCTATCAACCTGTCAAAGCCAAATTTAGTCAAAAATTAGATCCCATCGTCGCTTTGAAAAATTTATAATTCTAAGCGATTTACAACAGATGTATACTGAGTTAATCATCAAAAGTGAATTTTTATGATTTGCATTTTAGATCCACTCAAGGTTCTTCAGAATTTCGGAAAGGACTTGGGATTTTCAAGAGATTTTGATTGAGATTTTCGAGGCTCCGGAATTTCCACTGTTGATGCAACTTACTAATATGTTCGCTATTTTCAATCAATTACCTTCTTCTTTCTGTTGTTTTTGACTTATAAAACAGGGGTGTATCTCAGTATAAAAAAAATTCTGAACTACAATTCAAACTTCCTGCAATTCATACACACATGAACATGTATTTTTCCTAAGCATTATACACTCCTTCTCATATTTATAAGGACACTTTATGTTTTGAAATAACTAATGTAAAAATAATTGTGAACAAGATTATACGAAGTGCACTTAATATATCTAGTATTCTAACAACCAAAACTGCTATAAATTTTTTATATGAAACAAAATTAATAAAGAATGATGCAAAATATTTTTTTCTGCACGTTTTTAGATGTTCATAATTATAGGGACAATCAAGATTTTTTCGTTTTATTTAACTTACTAGCGGATAAATTACAGATGACATGCGAATTTGTTAACTACTGGGCTAGATTAATTCATATATAAGTCTTCAATTTTTCTTGGACGGACATTACTGATAATTCCTCGAAAAAAAAAAGAACGTTCATGTAGTGAAGTATGATAAATGTGTTTTTTAAGTGGAAGGATAATTTCAATCCGCCGAATTTCTAATGAAATTCGAAGATCTAAAATTGCTGAAGGAAATGTGATCAAACTTTGAACTGCTGGTTCGATAGGAGAGAGATCTGATGGAAAATCAGAGTTGTTTTACAGAGATCGAAGACTCATAATTCCTCCTACTGTTCTACTCATAATGACTGCTGCTGAATTTGCACGTAATTTTTAACGAAAGGTTGGGGTCCACATTTATGCATGTTTAAAATAATTAATAATATGTTAAAATGAATAAAAAACCTGTAATAATCAGTAAGCATTTAATGGGGGAAAAAACGTCTGTGTTAAAGTTGAATAAAGGCAATATTAAATGGCAAAATGTTGCATTTTCGGATGAAAAACATTTTATTCTTGTTTAACCAAATGGTTTTAACAGTTACTGGCACGATCTGAAGATAGCGAAAGACAAGCCAGATTTTTTAAAGGCAGATATGAATCAAACATTTTAAAGGTGGATCTATGGTGCTCTGAGGAGCTGTTTCTACCGAAGGCCGAATGAATTTAGTAATTTTTTCTATTATTATGAACATCAAGAGAATATCCGCAAATTTTAAACGTGGAATTCTCAGATTTTTGTTAGATTTTGGGGGGTAATAATATTTTTTTCAACAAGACTTACTTTTTTGCTCTACTTCTAGAACAATAGGAAATAGTTTGAAGAAAGAAACTTCTGTATTTATTGCCTTTCCCGTGGCCTAAAAGTTGAAAAAAAAACCTTAACTTATCATATTAGAAAAGTGCATGCAAATGGAAAGCAATTTTAAATAGTTTAAATGTATTCAGAATATCATATATGCTGTATGAAATGGTATTGAAACTGAATATTTAAATAATAATAATGTATATATATATATATACCAGAGAGAATATCTGACTGTTTCACCCTAAAAAGAGACCCCATAAAATATTAATTTAAAGAATAACTGAAAAAAAATTACTAAGCTTCGAGCTGTCCTTATAATTGTGAACACCTGAAAAATCATCTTTTTGACTGTATTTAAAGTTTTTTAAGATAGAAAAATGATAAAACTTTTTAAATATAGTCTATTAATGAAATTCAAATTAATAAAATATATATTTGCTTAAATAATAGTGTTCAGTGTTTAATTAATATAGAAAAACGGGTGTCCTTATACAGTGAAACCTCTCAAGTTGGACACCCCTCTAAGTTGGACGCTTTTTCTCAGAACGGAATGTACCCATAGGATTAACATCATGTCCAACCTCTATAAGTTGGACACCCCTTTAACTTGGAAGTTGGACAGTGAACTACTGTCCTAAGTTGGACACTTTTACCCGATAAGACAGAAAAAAAAGAAATAAATCTTCCATTTTCACACTCTTATATCAGAAATTTTACTTATCCCTTGTAGAAAAAACTGTAAATATCTTTAAAAAAAAAAAAAAAAAATGTTTCTTGTCACATTATATTTACCTCTGTCTTATCTTTTAAAAATTACTTCTTTTCTTCAGTTGAAGCATTCACAAATTACTGTAATTTAGTGCATAATGCAAGAATCTTTCTTTTTATTGAATTGCAAGAACTATCCTTGCATTTTTTTTTTTTTTTTTTTTAAATATTCCACAGAGAGCTTACAGGCATGTTTTGACTTAGACTGTTTAAAAATTGGCTTTTAGAAAATACATTTTGGTTGGTAGAGTTCCTCTTCATTTACCCCTTTTATTTTTCCTACCAAGTATAATATGAGTGTATAGTTGCACTCAATTTAATATGAAAGAGATCTGTTGTGAAAAACGATACTGATTCAATTTGAATGCATATCAACTGACAGGTGTTGCTGCTATGCTTCAGTTTTCCCCATTCACCGGAAAACTATATCTCAGTTTCTAGAGTGAATAAATTCACTAAACTTCATATGTGAGATGGCCGTTATGAAAATGAATATCAGCTTAATTTGGGTGTAGATCAGCATACAAGTGGTGCTACTTTTACTCACATTCTCTGATTTTCCACATGACTATCTCAGCATCTATTGGATAGAATTGCACCAAAATGCCTGTGCAAAATCTTTATTGTGAGAAGCTATATTGATTAAATTTTCTTGCATGTTAACTGGTAGGTAGCGCTATTATATAAAAAATTATAGAAGAAAGTATTATAATGGCCACAACATAATTTAAATTTAAATTTTAAATCAGCAAATTATTATTATTTATTTATTTATTTATTTATTTTGTATATAAGTCGTGGATAATTAATTATATTATATGTAGATGTGATTAAAAGTTAAAAAGCATGCATAGATACAGTTTAATTAAATCAAGAAAAGTAAGCACCCCTGTAAGTTGGACACCTCTCTAAGTTGGACACTTTTTCTTGGAACCGTAGACTTAGAGAGGTTTTACTGTAATTATGAGAACCAGTGTATATGTGCCATCTAGTTGCAAAATCAGCCGTCTCCAAAAAATAAAATTTTGAGAAAAAGCTGATTTTTTGCCACACTTAGCCAAAACATGATAGAAACCAAAACTCTTCAGTTTTATAATCATTAGGGTAGAATATTTGAAAACTGGAAATGAGGTGGCAGGGGCACATGATGGGAGGGGATTATTTGAACTTTTTTACTTTGGATTTGGCCACCTTTGCAACTTATTTTGACGTTTTGATAGAAATAAAAATTTATTTTCAAAGTTTCATAATGTTTCAATTATAACTTTTGGAGTTATGATGTTTTGTGATGAAGCAAAATACTAAAAATCTCATTTTGAGAAAAAGCAGAAAACAAATTTAAAAACTAAATTTTACCTATTAAACAAAAAATAATTTTAATAAGTTCCTGATTTATTTCAAAGCTTTTTGTTTTCTTTTTTTAAATTCATTTTATATTCAGTAACAAATTTTGATGCTTATATTGAGTAAAACATTTATGTAAACAAACATTTACGGGTCATTTGCGGTCGCTTCCGATTTCGAAAACTGGTGAGTGACTAATATTAAAATGCCTGTAACTCAAGTTCTAAGCAAGATAGAAACAAAATTCAAACTGATTTAGAAAGCTAAAATGTCAGGCTTTAATACTAACCCAAAAATAGAAAATCGGAGTTTTGACCGAAAATTCCATTTTAAAGGTAGGCAGGCACCTTAAAGATTTTTTATTTTTTCAGAAATGATAGACTTAAATTTTCTGTAATTTCTAAACAGAATTACACCTGTTATAAAACAAAAATAAATATAAGTACCAATATACATATTTTTTATGTAAACAAAATAAAACTTCTGAAAAACCCATCCAAAGGAATTAAAAACAAATTGAAAAAATGAAACACAACATGTATAACAATAGCAAAACATCTTTATTTCTATGAAATTTTGTTTTGATGCTTGTCTTTTACACATAAAAGAAAAAGCAAGACATAAAAGCAGATTACATTATTTTGGAAGACAATGGGGGAAAAAATAAATAATACTTGAAATTTTTAATACCCGTTTGCAGCGCATTGAATAAATTATATGAAATTTATTAATTTTTCATTGAAACACATTTTTTCAACCGACACATACTTCAACATATAAACAGGTAACAAGAATTTCATTTATAATATACGCATATATTTGATTTTATTGCTAAGTGTCATTTATTTATAAATTTACTTCATTTTTTCTTCTGTCAAAAACAAAATGTCATTAACAATAACTGTAAAATATTTTACTAAAAATACTTTTATTTTTATTATTGCGTAGACTCACTCGGGAAAAAGAAACTTTGAAATTTTGTATGTACATATCAGAAAATGTATTTTATAACTTAAAAATGCCATTTTCATAATTTTCTTTTAAATTGTTACAGTTTATTTCCTCATAAGTAAGACAATCATATCAGTTCATATAAATAACACATAAAATGTGCATGTGTACACACATTACTACACATTCATACAACATAAAATTTTTCAGATAAAAGAGAGATTATTGAATTTTAAGGAAAAAGAATCAAAGGTGAATATTTAGAGTAGAAACCAGAAAATGAATACAACTCAACATTTTTCAGTATATTAAAATATCTATTTGTGTTGAAATTATATTGTTATCAAAAGCCAAATACAAAAATATTTTTAAAGAAGAGTTGGTAGTTATGACAATGTAACACTGAAGAAGAAGAATTTTACAAGCAGACACCATAATATTTTCAAACACGCAACAAGTGTTCCAGGTCAAAATACTTGAATAATTAGTAGTTTTACTTGAATAATTAGTAAAAATGGAATTGGCATGAGTTCACCTGATGCACTTATGACAACTTATTTTCTCTGAATTAACCCGGAAAAAATTACAAAACCACTGAAAATATCAGGAGTTATTTATTTAGTATACTTGGATTTCATTTCACTTTTTAATGGTTGAAATTAAATTAAAAATATATATATATCAGTTTGATTTATAGAAATGTTCTCAGCATTAATACTGTGCAATTACTTCCCTTTGAAATTACTTTTACATTTTGCACATATGACATAGCTGCCTTTTTTTTCTATTGTTGAAAAAATTTGTATGGAAGCTTGGTTAAAATCATCAGTGAAAAAAAGAAATGGAAACCAAAATTCGGGAAAACGAAATGTACAGTATCAAAGAATTAACTTTTAAAAGCTAAAATACTGCTGTTGTATTTTAACTAAAACGCCAAAGACACTTTTATTCCAGGTTAAATCCTAGCCGTAACCAAATTTCTCAAAAATTAAAAATACTTTTTTTTTTTTTTTTTTTTTTTTTTTCATATTTATGATTAGCTATGCGTCTAATAGCCATTTTTGAAATTAGATGAGCAGTTTTGAAAATAAAATATGCAGTGAATATTACCAGAAACAACTGTTGCATGTCTGTAAAACTTACAGTGTTTGTTTATAATGTTTTTAACTTTATAATGAACATTATTTCGCAATAAATACTGTTAGGTATAACAAATTGCAAAAGAAAATACCAGATTTTTTTTTTTCCTTAGAAGAAAGAATAATGGAAAATTAAAAAAATTACATCTAAAACGCTAATGTTGGGTAATAAGTAAGTATATAAGCTTATTATAAATAATCACTTTACAGATTTTTACTACAGATAGTTCATTTAGTATAACTTTTATGACTGCCTTCAATTTCATATTTTAAATTAGTTTCATCAACATCTTAAAATTAAAAATTAATTTGAATATTTTTAAATCTCTGTCATTATTTGTTAATTAAAATGCAACCTTTCAATTTCATTTAAAAATAAACAATATAAAAGTTAGCTGGATTTAAAAGTTATTGACTTTGGCAGCAATGACACATTAATGATTAATTCAAAAAGTAAAATAACACCTAATAAATAAAAATTATTTAACAAAAATTATTATTATTATTTTGGATTTTAATATAACTATCACAATAACAATTTTCTATCTAACTTAATTAAGCTAAAATTAATAAAATTAAATTAAAAAACAAAATATGCAACGATTTTCAAATTGTACTATACAATAAAATGATAATTTCTAAAACACGTATTGCAAATGCAACATTAAAAATAAACAAAACTTTAATATAAATTATTTAAGTATATAAACAATTTCCTTTTTTAATAAACATTTTTTTTTTTTTAATTATTATAAATTAAAAAATCTTATACATAGATACTAAATGAAAAACAGCTTAAATATCAATATAGAAGATTAATCCTGGAAATTCCAAGCCGAGTAACAAAAGGAAAATTTAAACATTGTTTTTGATTAAAATTTACTTGAAAATATAAAATACAACCTATAACAATATAAAATTAAAATGATTTTTTGCAAAACAAAATAATGTTTAACCTATTTTAATATGTTACTTAATATATAAATAGCATAAAGAAGATTAATTTCAGTATCACAAGCAATGCAAATATTTATGAATATATTCTTTTCTCTTTTTTTTTTTCTTCTAAGTGTGCCGCATATAATATAGTAATAATTATAAAATCACAAACCAACAAAATGGCATGCCTAACCACTAATATTCTCATGTATAGAACTCTATAGCATTTTCTCAGTTATATATTGTCCAACTATCCATATTTAAAATAATATCAAACATAGAAATAAAAATATAGAAACATTATAGAGATTTAGAAAAAAAAAAAAAACTGTCCTTATTTTAGTTTAAGGAAAACAGAAAATATACAGCAATGTTGCAATATAGTAATTTATAATTTTAATAAAAACTAAAAAAAATCAGCAGCATTCTAAAACAAAGGAAAATTTTGATAAAAGATATTGTTTTGATTGTATCATTGTTTAAGTAACTAACTATAATAATTAAAATAAGAATAGTCAAATTAACTGTATAAGCCTTTTAGAACTTAATAAAATCAATTCTCATAAGAATCACTCTCTTTAACAGTCCGTTGGACACAATGTGCCTATGAGGTAAAACTCAAACATTTCATCTAAGTTCAGTTCACTTTCAGTTTATTTTTTTTATTTAAAAAATTTAATTTTACAAAACCACATAAAAATTCATACTACTATGTCAAATGATGATTTTGTTGTAAAATTTTATTATTTTTAAGTTACCTAAACTCAGATCATTGCATAAGATAGAGGGTTAAGAGTACACAATAGCTTTTTTTACCGGCAGCCAAAGCTCATGTTATCCTACAGAAATATTTATTTATAGAATGACGCATTATTTATTCATTTATTTTATTTTTTAATTCTGTTTTTGCATTTAAAAAATTCCCAACTGTTAAAATTGTACTTGTTTTCCAAAAATTTATTTTTAAATTTTGAATATTTTCATTTATGGCTAAAAAATGCAATTAGTTAATTTTACACATTTTTAAGTTGTTTAAAATACATATATATATAAAATTTAAAAAGTCTATTTTAGAAAATCAGTACAAATTCAATGGTTGCAAACTTTCTGCATGTGAAAATTGAATTAAAAAAAAATCATTAGGTGATGAGTCATTTGATAAATAAATTTACCCATAAAATAACATGGGCTTTGGCTGTCAATCAGGTTTTGTATTGTATGCTCTTAATGAGAAAAATAAGTTGGAAAGTAAAAAGAAAAAGAGGATAAATATAATTCCTAATAAATATTGCTTAAATAATTACAAATCAACATAATATTAACACAAATTATAATAAATATATACAATTAACAAACTTAATCTAAACTTTCTCAAAATGAAATATGTTTAAGACAAGTTTAATTCTGCATACAGATTATTTCCAGTATCCGTTAACTATGACACTAGGAATCTATTCATCTACACATTCAACCTACATTTCCAAATATAATGCAGCTTTCACAGAATGGGGGATTTATGAAGAGCTGTTTAAATATTTCTTACAATTAAAAATGTGAATGAAGTTAAATAATCTAAGATTAATAATAGTTAGTATTAAAAAATGAGATACTACAAAAATGGTATCACAATAACAGTTTTTCAATAGATTTATGTATAAAATTGTAATCAAAATTTTGAAACATTTGTTATAAATGTTTTTTCACAAACAGCCATTAAACAATTTACTGAATACAAAATAAATAAATAAATAAAACTCTACAAAACAAATTGTGTTATCTATATTTAAATAAACTTTTATAAAACAATACTTTTCTTTTGCTCGTTGAAATACATCTTAAAGGACAAATGTTTTCACAAATAACATACTCAGTTATTTCTTTTAAATATTTGACCAAAAATCTCTTTTAAAAAACTGATGTTGCAATACTATAAAAACAAAAATCATAGAATTGAATGTTCTAAAGATTTTATTAGACAGCAGAGTTCCAATCACATAAGTTTTAAAATGTTCGTTGTGCCATAACTATTTATCTATGTTAGTCGATCAGCTATGATCTTGAAGGGGGGAAAAAACTATTACAGTAAAATCCCGAAAGTACCCCCCCCCCCCCCCCCCCTTTGTGAAAAGCAAAACAGATAAATTTCAGGTGGGGGTTATAATGAAGATTCTTTAAAAAAATTATTTTAAAAAAAAGAGAAAGAAAAGGGAGGGAAGGTTATATTCGATGGAAGAGGTACTTTCGGCGGAGCATGATATGCCCGAGATAGATCAGAATGGAGTTCGCCATTTTCAGATCTGTCTAAGTTTATGCTTATTCCACAACGCTTGAACGCCACAACGGAGAGGCGCTGACCTTGAAGGTCGAAAACAGGTTTCAACGAAACAGTGAGCTAGATTTACTGGCGTGCGTGCAATGTCGACGTACCGTAAGTATGCCTGAAGATTGGATGTAGCTTTGTTGGATGGAGAAAAAAAAAAAAAAAAAAGGGGGGGGGGGGTTGGTTACTTTCGGGATTTTACGGTAACTAAAAATGCACAACAACTGTTTCAAGTTGAAATAATTAAGTACCAATCTTTATCAGATGAAAAAAAAAATAATAATAATCTGGCATAGCACTCACACTACATTCTCTTACTCTGCATTCCTATAAAAACATTATTACAGTGTAAGTTTTAAGATAAGAAGTATCCTATCTGGACATTTGCAGTCTTTGCATCATAAACAACAGTTGGAAATTGTTTTAGAAGCAGATTCATTTCACATGCATTACTATGCATGTTGGATGAAGGGGTGTCATGCTGATAGCATGACATATGCTATTTTGTATTAAAAAAAAAAGAAAAAAATCTGAAAAATCTTGGTATGGTAAAGTGATTAACTTTCTCCCTCTTCATCGATTTCCACTTAGAAAACTAAAACAACCCCTTTTCTACCATACATTTAGGCATGAAAGACAATATTTAGAATTTCTTTAATCATCAACTTTAATTCATTTTAGATAATTTCGAGTGGAAGGCTGATTTTTATACCAACTATGTGAAAACACATAGTTGTGTACATATATTGCTTTCACATAGTTGGTATAAAAATATGCCTTCCACTCCAAATTATCTAAAATGAATTAAGGTTGATGATTAAAGAATTTCTAAATTAGAATTTCGTGGTCTATTGGAGTTGTGCCACGATTAATATTGTCACTTGATACAGCTGTGTTTGCAGACTCGGTGACATTGCCACTGAATATTATGTGAGAAATTCCTAGCTGGTTATCACCCAGGGTAGCTCAGTGGTAGAGCATCCGTGCGTTAAGCAGAAGGCCCGGGTTCGATTCCCGGCTCTGGTATTTTTCACATAGTTGGTATAAAAATCAGCCTTCCACTCCAAATTATCTAAAATGAAAGATAATATTTCTGTATGAACTTTCCCAAGACCTCAAAAAGATTACCAGGTGCTAGAATGTGGAGGTATTTGGCTACAACACAGCCTTTTAATAACGTTCATTCAGTAAGTCGAAAATTCAAAACCTTAGCATAAGTTTGACCAAGACCAACAGTCTCCTTGGCATGTGTATTGGCAGGGTATATAAGCGCTCTTCGCCAAATCTAAAGGCAGTTTGGCGTTGAATCACGGAGAGTGAAGATGCTTGTTAAAAAAAGTCTCTCTGATCTCTCAAGTGCCAATATATCGTTAACAAGGACGAATATAATGTTTGCTTTTTTGGTGTTTGTTGCACCTTTATAAGATCGTTGTGCTTTTTCATATCTTCAATAAAGAAAAGATAAATGCATTAGTTTTATCTCATCAACGTTTATGAGTGTTGTTTCTTTATCATGACCCTCTTTTTTTCACAAGAAATTTCTGACCCCCCCCCCCACACACACACACACTGATGAGTGAAAAGCCATCACAGGGTGTGTGGGGGGGGGGGGGATATGATGACTGATGAAACATTGATAATTTTTATTAAATTAAAAAAATATAATTCAAATTATTTAAAGACTTTTCACTCAGACTGTTTGAAACTTATTTGAATAATTCTGTGTAATATTGCATATAAATAGTATACCTATCACACATTTACTGCCAGTCACATGAGATTGTGATAATGCATAAAGCTGATCACCACAAACTGGTAAGAAATCGGCAGTTAATGTACTAATTTAGTGTAACAAAAATGCATAAAAACAACTTGAAATGCATTTCAAAAAATTTTCAGATAAAGTTCTTAAACAAATGTGAATTATTTCTCATGATGCTGTAAATCAATGGAGAATGCTATTTCGTACCATATAGTATACAAAAGTTGCTCTTGTGCTTATAAAAAACACGTATTTATTTAGTGATTAACATCTTTAAGATGTTAAAATGTACTAACAAGGTATTTTGTTCATAGACACGTATTTAAATCCCTTCAAATGTACACAAACTATTTGTCCTAACTTCAATAAAAAGTTTCAAATAATACCCCATATGATACAAAACGAATTTAAACTTTCTGCTGATACTTGTTTTTGAGTTATGTTGATAACAGACATGTTTACAGACACACACACACACCAGCCACTAAAAGTCTAATAATCATATTCAGGAGATCTGAAAATGTGTAATATGCAGCAAAAACTCAGTTGTTAAAAATTTTACTTAAAAACAATACTTCCTCTGCCATATATAAGTAAAAGAAAGTAATAATAATAATTTAAAAAATGTATTTGAGAGTGTAATGTAAAATTTGCAACTTGTAGCTACCTTTATTTCCACCTGATGAAGAGTGGTGTTAAATTATTCTTACCTGAAACACTTATTGTATGTTTTTCAGTTTATGCTGCTGGTTAACAAAGCTCTTATTCAAGACCAGTTTTCAATACATTTTAATACAACTGGTTATTTCCTTTTTAGTTTAAAAATATTGAATTTACAATCTAATGTAAATATTAATGCAAATATACAGCCAAGGAACATATTAAATCTGTTAAATTTCAAAGATTTAATTCAGAATATAAATCATGAAAATTGTTGATTACAGGAATAATTTCTGACAATAATTAAACTTTTTAGATTTATAAATGAAACATGAGTAAATACCTAATGTAACATTTACACATCGCCAACATGCTTAACATCAAATGAAGTCTTATCAAAAGTTCGTGAGTCAATTAAATAATAATAAGCTTAACAGTTTTAATAAAAGCAGTCTTAGGAGTTATTATTATTGTTTGCATATGAAAAAAGCTATAGGTAAGAAAATTTTCTTTTTCTGGAAATAAATATCATTTTTATTCATTAATCATTTTCATGAACTTATTAAAAGAAGGAATTATTTGCAATTAGAACTCTGCTGTACCCATTGTAAAACTAATTCAAAAACTCACAATAAAAAATATATATTTTCTATAAGTTGCATTGTGCAAGATCAATAAAACAATAAATAATTTGTGACAGGAAAAAAGATCAAAACAAGAAAAAACAATCACTGGAGACATAAAAAACCAATAAAAACAGAAAAACAGTCACTAGACAAAAAATAATTAAAAAAAAAAAAAAAAAAAAAAATGAAATTGTAACAGTTATACTGCATTGTTATTCAAATTTACACAGTAAAAACCACTTAAAATACTATTTACAATACACAAAAACACATATACAAAGAATAAATTCTTTAATAACTAATAAACCAACAATAATTAAATAAAAATAATTTGTATATAATTAAAATTTACCAATATAACTTTAAAAACACCATCAACCAAAGTGCATAAAATAAAAAATAAATAACAATACCCCATATAGGCTTGAATAAATAATATATATATATTTTTTTTATAGATGATTACAACATCTTGTAGGAAAATATATCTCTTATTCCACTGCATTCGCTATACTAAAGTAACAGCAATGAAATCAGATATGAAAAGGTGCTTATGATTATCAAATAAGTCTCACTTTTTATAGCTTAAAGGCTACTCTCTAACAAATAATTATACCAATGGCATAGGAGGTAATGTCTCAGTGAAATAAGATCGCCAGATTACTACAAAAAGAAACACACTTTCATACTTCTTTACACATTAGACGTAGAGTGGAAAATATTCAAAATAAAAGGCACAATGTCCCACCATTTAAAAAAGGACATTAAATGAAATTTTGTGATGAACATGAAATTCAGGAGAAAAATTTTTATTTTCAAACAGTTTTATTATTATTATTATTATTATAGAATTTAGTATTGTTTCCTTAGAAAAACATTAATTTACAATTTCATGCTCACCACAAAATTATAAATATTTTGAATTGAACTTTGGCTTCAAATTATAATATCAAAATTCAAATATCGGAAGTGGGCAAGAGAGACTGCCATTTTATAATAATAATATAGCCTAACTATATAATTCAATAATAAAAATAATACGCAGAATATATGAAACTACATAAGTTTTCACTACACAAATTTTAAATAATTATTTTAATTATCCCATAAATATTTGCTATTCTTTATCTATTCTTAACAAACTTTTAATTACATGTAAATGGCAGCAGTTGATTCTTCATATTTTTACGTGAATTTATTCAAACAATTGTTTGCCTATTTATATCTAGTTGGAAGGATGGAAGTCATTAAACTGATTTTTGGCACATTTCAAATTGCAATCGATACACTGATAACAATTATTTATGGAATATTTATACATCTTAATTATATTTTAGATAAATAAATAAGCTCTATAATTTTAAATCTAAAAATGTCATTTTTGTTTTTAGGTCCAATTTAAACACATATACAACTGTTATTTACTTTGCATTTAAATTAACTATCATAAATAAATATCACAAACAACAGATGTGAATTATTTTATAGAATTCAAATATCAAATTAATGTCATCTTTCTTACTCTGAGATTGATAGAAGTTTTAATCAATTATCAATCACAAAAATATGTTTGTTAGTTTTCTTTAAGTTCAGATTATATGTGCTTTTTCTAATATATTTATAAGCTATTGCAGCTGAGACCAATTTTTCATAGACCGTAAAGAAGCGACTTAAAAATTTAAGGAACTCACCACTGTTTTCTCCTCACGTAAGCTTTATAAATACAAATTTCATAGTAGACCCTGTATGAAATTGCATATTTCGGCAATTAAACTTAAGTTAAATGGCAGTAAAACAGTCACCAAATAATCTCAAAATTTTAGAAACTGCACCAAAAAAAAAAAAAAAAAAAAAAAATTTACAGCATATTTTGGAAGTTAGCTTTGAAAAAAACATTAATTTTGTTAGTTGCGAAATAATTCCACATTTTCGCAATTAACTGTGATTGAAATATTAATTAGTGTGTGAGTCTAAAATGAACACTTTATAAAAGATTTTAAAGTTTCTTGATTTTATGAGAAAAAAAAAAAATATATATATAATGTTGTTTATTTTGATAATCAGACTAAACTAAGCTAAAAAGATCTACCAGCCACTGGCAAGTAGTTCAAAATTTAAATTTTCAGATCTACTTTCTCACATTCTTTTAGGCTGTGTCTTATTTCAGTATTTCTTATATGTTCAATAATAAATCAATCTGATAAGCAGATGCTTATATTTCATCTTATATACATTTGTCATGGCTTTAACAAAAAAGAAGAAACAAAAGCCTATTTTTATTTTCTATGTAATATATGTAAATTTCTATACAAAACAGAATTTAATTTAGAACAGCAGAACTTTTTTTTTTTTTAAATCGGTCTACTCTTTCCTATAAAGAAATATGGTAACTGTGTTTTGTGTTTCTTGGCAACAGTTACTATATCCATTTTTTTTTTATTTCTTTTGCACGATTTTTCTCAATTTTATATTTATTTATTTATTTTTAACTTGATGTGATCAGAAAAAAAAGAAAATTCAGTTGGTCATAGAATATACAAAAAATGTAAGGGAAAAGAAAAAAATTCTTCACCTTAAAATATGAAGTTGCATCCCTTAGCAACAGTTAATTTCTAAAAATTTCTTTCTCATGTTTTCTCTCAATTTTCTCTATATATTTTTAAAACTTGTTTTATTATTTTTTTTTTTTAACTTGTTGCCAAAAGAAAAGTCCTTTTCTAGTGGTCTATTTTGTCTGAAAGCAATAGTCCTGCTGTCCTAAAAACTAACAAACACTACAATTTAATTTTTAAGCCCACTGTTCTTAACACAACAGGATGTAATCATTTAAAGATAGGGATAAATGGTATAAATTCTACAATTATGCTACATATGACATATTTACATGAAGACATCACATCTGTTAAATCTTACAGCATAACCAAGAAATTCAGTTCATTAATTTATGCTTCCTATAAAGATTATTTCAGTGTTGAAGGCATATATGGTGTTTTCCATTCACTTTCATGTTATTATAAAACATGGAAATGAAATGATGAAAATTTGAAACTTTTTCCAAAATCTTTCAAATGATTTAAGTAATTATATATATTATTATTTTTTTTTTTTTTTTTAATACATCATCTTATTTTTGTTATAAATACACATTGAAATAAATTAATTTACATTTCTGTTTGAAATAATTAAAAGTGCTGAAACATTACAGAATTTAAAAAATTAAATTTATACTATAATTTCTCTCTCCCTCCCTCTCTTTCTTTCTTTTTTTTTCTTTTTTTTTTTTTTTTTTTTTTTGTATTAAATTGTATTATTATATCTGAAGCCATAAAATAACAGGATAGAGTTAACTAAGAAACAAAATTACTACAACTGTCGAGATGACTGGAATTATCATAGATTTTTTATATTAGAAATACAAGATTGGGTGCCAAACTTATTCTGACGATTGTAGTAGGAGATGAATGTAATGTGGATATAAAATCTAATTTACTTTTATGTAAAACCAATGAAATGTAAAGGATAATTTAAATAGGCATACTGATAACATAGCTGCTAGGTCTGCTAATTTAAAGGACTTTTCATGCTAACTTAACACCCCCCTCCCCCTTCCTGTCAGTAGATATATTTTTCATTTTTAGTAGCCTTGTATATTTTAAAAATGAGGGAAAAAAGTTCTTTCAGTTTGAAATTGACAAAAATATTATTTACACATTTTTCTATTTTAACATTCGGTAAAATGTGTTAGCAGCAATAAACAAAAAGAAAATACTGCATGATACACATTGCTCATTAACAAACAGTAAAATCGGCAATAATTTGTGAAGCTTGGAAAGAGAAAATCTACAACTTTCAATAACAGCTCAACTGTTCTGCTAATGAGATTTGTAGTTATTATTGTTATTATTATTAATGATAATACATTGGGGGAGGGGCAGAAATTACACAATATTAAGTGAAACAATCCCCCCCCCCCCCCCCAAAAAAAAAAAAAAAAAAAAACTCAAGAGGTTTGTCAGTTTAAATAATATAAATAATTATCATTTAACAATGTTTAAAGTTTTCAAAGTTAAAAGTTTGCAATTATATTACTATTTCTTGAGAATATTTCTTTAATTGTTGGAATTGGCTTCTGGAAAAATCAGAATCACTAAAACTGAAAAGGCACTCAAACATCTATACTAAATAATATAACATTTTGTTTAACTTCAGATATCACTTTAAAAAGATAATCTAAACATTTTCTTATTGGAATTTTACAAGATTAAAAGAATAAGCACTGTTTTATTTAGCCAATCAAGCAAAATAGATATAAAAAAAACTTCAATGAGAAAAGTAAAATCAGAGATTTTAAAACGGCATTTATAATAATATTCATTTTTATTACTTTTATACCAAAAGATAAGTTTTTATGAATAACCAACCCTCTCTCTGGGAGTTATGGATTCAATGTAAGCTGATTATTAAATTGAAACTTAATTTTTTAAACTCTGCATTCTAATTAGAACAAAACAGATTTCAGCACTTGTTATTAATTTACAAGTTTTTGAATTTCAAGATGTATAAATTATTAAATTTGAATAAAATATTTTTTTTTTTTTTTTATTCACATTTCATTACAATTCAAAAATAGCATACAATTCTTTTCTTACATACTTTTTACAGAGCATAAAAATCGAATCTATAGAATACGACAAAAAACAATCTTTGTTCAACTTTCATATAAAATTTGAATCCATAGCAGTGTCAAGCGGTAGAATGATATTCAAGCACAGTGGTATTGTTGGGTGTTAGAAGAGTCAGATCTCAACTTTTTTTTCTTCCAAGATTCCATATGTTTGTTCGATTAAAAGTCAGGGGGAAAGAGAAAAAAAAAAAAAAAGATGGGGAGAAGGAAGAAGTGGAGGAAACATAATAACACAGGAGAAGAATAAAATACAATTGAACTTGGTTATAACATCATCTAATCTAAATATTTCTGACATGACATCTGAGTAACATAATAACAAAATTTGATTTTAAAGCATATGAAATCCCTCTATGTTATTGACATAGGAATAAAAGAAAGAACATCTCTATTAGAAAACATAAAAGCATTATTGAATGAAATGCTATTAAAATACATATCTGCCAACATTCTAATTAATATTTCGTAGTTTTGTTAGTACCTGCCTTTTTTTTCACAGCTGTCTTTTTTTAGATTATTTTTCTTCATCTTTAATCGTAATTATATTTGGAGAAAACCATTCTAAAAATAAAGTGGTGTGGAAAAAGGGGGGAGGTACTAACAACTCTAAAAAAAAAAATTAATTAGAGTATTGGCAGACACGGAAATACACTTTTTTTTTTCTTCACATTATTTATTTATTTATTTACTTAAAGTAACTCAGATTAGATACGGTATTTATGAATATCAAAATTACTTATAGTAAGCATAATGTGTGTATCACTTTGTTAAACATTACTTTATAAAAGCTATGTAAATACAAAACTTCAATTTGCTTCTTAATTTTCTGTTTTCTTTTTCAAAGTAAAAAAAAAAAAAAAGAGATCAAATGTGAGTATATTTTTGACATTAAAGACAAGGTCAAGCTCTGTTTGACATTGAAATCTATGAATTATTGTACGGGATAAATATTCTTAATGCTATCGGCAAGTTGACAATATAACAAAGTTCAAATGTATACATTTTAAATTTATTAGGGGCGGTCATTTTATTAGCATTCAATGAGTGGCGCATACTGGACATACAGCAGATGCTAATAAGTCAAAATGACCACACCCTTTTTTTCCCCTGTATGAGGGGAGGATGGGGACTCCATGAAACAAATGTAACATAAAATAAAGTTTTTGACTTTTTTAACAGTGTTAAATTTAAGTAATTTTAAAAAAGTTGATATTTATTAGATCTGACTAACTGGTGATTTAACAATACCTCTGCATAAGCATAACATCAACTCTAAAAATTGAAAATCTACACTATACCATTGGCTAATCTAAAATTACAACAAGTATACATACTTTCTCTTTAAGAACAAAGCTGAGAAAAAAATCACATTTATGAGTCCTCAACTTTTTAATAATTAAACATTGAATTACTGATTGAATATGATTCATGATATAAATATATAATTAACTTCATTTATTCATTTAAAAAAAATAATAATAAAAAGTATCAATTTAAAATAAATAATTTCAACCATGTATAAAAAAAAAAAAAAATACTGGTACAGATTGACTAGATAATAAAAAAAGAAATTTTATTAATGAAAACTATAAAATTTCTAAAAATAAATAGTAACAATTTCCTTATTCATACATATGCTAATTATTAAATAATGCAAACATGTTTGGTATTAAGGCTTGAGTTTTTTTTTTTTTTTTTTTTTTTTTTTTTAATAACGAATTAGATAATGTATTATCATTATTTGATATATTTAAATCATATATGGTAAGCAAATTTAGGTTAATGCCTTGGATGAGACAATCTGATTAGAGATTTTCTAATTTTTTTGCTCTAATTAGTATCATTTAAAATTGACTAGATTAATTTAAATATATATATATTAAACATACTAAAAAGGAATGTAATATAAACTACAATTTAAAATCCCAATTAAGTATTCAATATTCATTAACATAATCTGAATGTTTTTGTTCCTACAAAAAACATTTTATTTTCCAATTAGGATAAATAATTTAATTAGGTTTTAAATTATCATAATTTCCAGTATATAATTTCGCACTTGAGATAAATCTGTTAAATAAACGTATCTGTTTAATAAACTAACACATTACAGTTTGTTAAACAAAATTTTGGTACAAAATTCATGCATCTAACCTGCAAATTTTTCCACTCTGAGTGGAGCTTTCAGCTTCCCTTTAACTTTGTTAATGTCACTTCCACCAGATTTCACTTCACAAGAATGGATGCTTTTTAAACTATCCCGCTTGCAAAAATATCAGCCATGTAGAATAAGTAATTTTGTAAAGCTTTATCAAAAATAGTATTCATTTAATAGAATGGTAACACCTATACATTCATCTTTATTTAATTCTCTTTAAAAATTCAGAAGCAATAACAAAAGTTCCATAAAGTGCTTAAAAAAAAGAAAAAACAATAACAAACGATGTCAATGCAAGACCTTAAAAAACAACAACAACAAAAAAAAAAAAGTCAGAGTTTTGATTAGCATATTTAAAAATTAAAATTTCAACTACAGAGGTCATTAAAAAATCAACAAAACAAGATCAATCTTTTAAAAGACTTTTTTTTTAAAGAATTTTGAACAACATATACAACATATTTCTAATTTAAAATCATAAATAGAAAGATATTCTTAAAAGAACAGATATCTCCAAGAACATGCCTAATTTCTTAAGGAATACAGAAATATGAAAATAAAACAAAAATTTTAATGACGTCTAAAATAAAAGAAAGGTGGATTGAAAAGGGAAAGAAAGAAAGAAAGCAATAAATTTTGTAATAAAGGATTTTTTTTTTTTTTTTTAATTCTCCTCCTTAATCTCTTAAAAAAAAAAAAAAAAAAAAAATCATAATTGTAAAAGAAATTATTTTTGTGATCATTTGTATAAAGTTGTGATTATTATTACTTCATATTTTTTAAAATTAATTTTTGTCATTTCTTTTCCCATCTTATGTATCTAGTTTGTGAAATATCCCAGTGCATTTTATTTTCATTACGGACAATTTCTCCTCCACAATTCTTCTTTTGCGAACCAAAGAGGTAACTTCCCTTTCTCCATTACTCAATAATAATCCAGTTCGATCTAGTTTCAGAAAGTTTAGAACATTCTCCAGAAAGCGGTTTTAATTATGTCACGTGAAAATAGGATCATCACTAAATCACAATATGACACTCTTGCTATCAACTCGTGTAAAGGGATGTTTGCACTAGATATGTTATTAAATAAAAATAAATAAATAAATATCTAAATAACTAAACGACCCAGACATTCAAATATCTCTTATGGAGAAAAGCAGATTTTTATACAATAATCTTATCCAAGGCATTATTTCCTTTTTGAGATCAACATTAGTATCATAAACAATTTTTTGTTTGAAATTTGAATAGCCAATGATTTGAAAAAATATCATTTATTAGGAGGGAGGGAAGATGTATGATTATTTGTAGCAATACCAAATAAAATAATAATAAATTAATAGATTATTTAACAGAAAATCAGTTAAAGATCTCATCCAAAATTTATCTTCTTTTATATCTAATTTTATGGGAGGGGTAAACTATAGTTGCAAATATAAGATCAAAATGAAATTTTGATATAATAGATACAATTTTATTATAAAGCAATGTAGTTAAATAATACCAACAAAATAATTATCACTGATGAACTTAAAATATTAGAATAATTTTTAAACATTACAACTTAAGTGGCCTATTATTGGTCAATATATTCTTTTATACATATTTTATAGGGTCACAGACCAATTAAAATGTGTTCAGGATAACCATGCAGCATTTTAACAGTCGAATACAAATTGTTATATCTCTTAAATCCATAGATGGAAAATCATTGGAAACTTAGACATTGATTACATAACTGTACTGTCTAAGAATTAATGTAATAATACTTTAGTAAATATATATTTTAAAAAATCTTAAAATTGATTTACCCTATATAAGTCCCTGCAATTATACCCTAACTTACTATTAGAGTTTTTCAACTGTAAAACTGTGTCAAATTAAAACTTAACTCTTTTAATACTGTGCAGTATAAGCTAACTTTTTTCACAAATATATACAAAAATTTCGCAGCTTTGCTCTTACAGAGTAACTATAAACTGGTCCTCTGACAAAGTCACTCAGGCGATATATGCACATGTATAAAATGTATTTTTAAACTGGATTTTTCAGCAACCTCTTCTGACGAAAGTCATACACTTTCCGACAAAAGAAAACAAGATCTGGTGACACATTTGGAGGTGGGAGCCGCTTCAATCGCGGATAATCATCAATTTCTGGTACAATTGATGTTGGACAAGTAGCGGAATCTTCCATCAATTTGCATCTTTTTCTAAACCTAAGAAAATAAAGATGATTAACACACAAAAATACATATGTACACATATATATACAGGGTCTTTCAAAAAGATTGAAATATGGTTTAATCATTTACCTATTAGAGATTACAAGGGCAATGTAATTTGGAAAAAAAAATAACCCACATTATTAGAAATTTGTTTGAATTCATTTTCAGAAAGTTACGCTTTTTTAATTTTTTATACGGCTCCTCTAGACAAATTCGGTCAATTAAAAAACTTTTACTTTTAATGAAACATCACCATTAAAAAAAAAAAAAAAAAAAAAAAAAAAAAAACTATATCTTTAAAAACTATGTGAGTTATTCTTAATTGAAAACTGAATGCTGTGCATAAGGATCCTATACTAAAATAGAAATGAAAATTTGTGAGAAGGATAAAATGTATAACATTTACATTAAAATAATTTGTGAAAATTTAGTATAGATTCTCAATCTAGTCACTTATGCAGGAACGACTGACACTCAAAGGTAAAAACCCTGAAAATTAGAATCTCAAGTAATATGAAACTCGAAATGTCAAATGATACTCAAATTATTTAGGTCAGAAACCCTCGATCATTTTGTATCATGTATCAGCTAATCAATAAAAATGTATAATTCATTCACCACCTGGATGACAAATGAACAACCAAGGAAAACAAAAAATAACTTTGAAGGAAATACGAAAATATGAATAGATTAACTTTAAACCCGTGAAGTCAGCGGCAGCCACTGAACATAAACACCTCTGCTTATGGTTAAACTTTATTTTATTTCTTAACTAAGAATACCATTTGCCATTTGAATTAATTAAACTTTGTCACGCTCAAATGCTACAATCCAAGCACCCCATAGTGGCCCTGTTGCCAAGAGCTGAAACATCTCAGAAGAGAGACCGTGGATCTACTGGCAAGTGTGGTCGAAGTTTCGCTGCAATGGCGTACGGCCACAAATCAAACTTTGTAGGTGGAGGAACTGATTTGAATTTACTCTAACAAATTCAGCATATTGCCCATGTATATAATTATTTGTGTGTTATGTGTGCAATGTAAAATCTATAATAAAATTCGTTACACTCAACCCGACTTATTACTGAGTTTCCACCCCTACAACTTAAAAATAAATACATGCAGTCTATAATATATTTTAAATTTATTATACATTAAAAAAAAAAAAAATTAACCATCAAACAATTTTAACGATTTTTTTAAAAGAGATTTGCATTTAATTTTTATCATCAAATAACATTGTTGAACTAAAACGTTTCAAATTCTTTCATAAATAAGATGCTAAATTTGAAATATAGTCTGAGTTCTAAATTTATGTTCTGCATAATTGTTAGTTTGAATTTTGGGATTACTAAAGCATTTGCCAGGACTTTACATTTAGGATTCTTTTTCGACACATGTCAATGTATTTTTGACAAAAATTTTCATTATCAAGTTTTATATGGCATTTGTGTGAGTCACAAATTGAAAATTGAATGCTGTGCATAAGGATCACATACTAAAATAGAAATACAAATTCGTGAGAAAAATAAAATGTATGATAATATTTACATTAAAATATTTTTTGAAAGGAAGGTAGATTCTCAATCCAGTCACTTATGCAGGAGCGACTCACTGTGACTCAAAGATAAAAATCTTGAAGATTAGAATTTCAAATAAACATAGCCTTTCAAGCAGGGGTGGCGCCAGCTAGGGGGCCGGGGAGTCTGTGACTCCCCATCGGGGCATACTCCTAAAATCTCTCGGGGGGGAAAAATACAAAATTTTCAGTTTTTCTATTTTTGGCAGCATTTTTCTTTCCTTGTACAAATTTGGAGCATTCTAGTTTTTCCATTCTATATTCAATAGAAGAAAGTATTGGATTCGTAAAAAATTTCAGCTTCCAGTTTTCCATGAATATACACGTTTTGAGAGATCCAGAACACGTTTTGACTACGATATTTTTAGAAAATGTCTGTCTGTGGCACGATGATCTCCAAAACCACGAGGAGTACTAACAAATGGAATGGTACAAATATTAACAGTAATATTATTAACAGCATTGCAGTTTTTGATAAATACTTAAATAATAAACTCTCTTTATGTAGTGACCCCCTGTTGGGGAGGGGGTGTCTCCCCGTCGGGGAATTTCTGGTGCCACTACTGCTTTCAAGTGATATGGAAAAGTGGTATTTCCAATTTTGCAAGTCAATATTTGTTCTGCATCATAATTTAGTTGCTTTTAAAGATACAGTAATATGGAAATAATAATAAACACCACAGAGCTGGCGTTTGTAAGTAAAAAGTAAAAAACTTTGAATAATTTGATATTTGCATTTTATTGTATTTCTTCAAAGTTTTTATACTTAAATAGTATGGTTTTATCTAATGGTATTGTTGGAAAGAAAATAAAAATTTTCTAATTGACCAAATTCATTTGCATACAAGAATCAGATAAAAACTTAAAAGGTGTAACTTTTTAAAATTAATGAGCAAAAATATACTCTATTATATATATATATATATATATATATATATATATATTAAATATAGTAATATTTCCCCACCTTGCATGCAGATTTCTCTGCTTTTCCCCAGAAGTAAAAAACTTCTTCTGGATATGAAAAATCTGAATTATACATTTGTCTTAAAAATGTTTTAACTTCAATTAAAAAATAAATAAATATTGTTTTGGTTAATTTTTTTTTAATTAGAAATTATATATTTTTAAAACTTATTCATTAAATGTGACATAAGATTATACAGTTGAGTTTCCATTAATCAGTTTACTACAAAAGAACCTAATTTATAAATTATACAATTGTTTACATGTTATATTGATGGCTGCAGTATTGTAGATGGGGGTAAAAAAAAAAATGTTTTATTTGGGTTTTATGGAGATATTTACAGTTGTAATAAGTTATAAATAAATCCATAAAAACAAATAAAAACATTTTTTAGTGCATTAGAAATGAGAAAGACCAAACTAAATTTTGTAACATTGCAGGAATTTATCATTTAAGTTTTCAAAAAGAGGGATGGGGGGGGGGGGGGCAAAAAAAAGTACTTAGGTAAGAGGGTATGACTAAAAGAAGAATTAAAATTAGAATAAAAGAACGTTTAAATGATATCAAGTACAATAAATCTACTACAGCCCTTGCTAGAATCTATAAAAAATAAAAATAGATTTTGAAAACTTTATTAAGTAACATTAATAAAGTTTCCCCATTTCATAATAACCAATTTTATACCCTAAAATGTGAAGCTATGGAGGTTTTGGTGGATGAAAGTAAATGTAACGATATTGGGCCAATCCAAATTGATACAAGGTGAAACACATTGCTAAAAAGGAGTTATGGAGAAGCTGAAACGGCATGTTCATTGCAATCTCAAGAAGGTCACGATGAGATGTGACTGAAAATGTTCCAAGTAAGTTTTAAATTGTTTTAACTTTTCTATTTATTATTATTTATTATTTATTTTTTTAAATGTATTTAGATCTTATAGAACTATTTCATAATTAGTGTTTGATTCTGAAATATAATATTATAGGAATAAGTCACAAAAGCTCTAATTTTAGCAAATTTCTTACATAACAGATAATTAAGATATTTGGATATTCAAAACTTATTTGATTTTCAAAGTATAGAAAAAGTAACTTAAAAAAAAAAAAAAAAAAAAAAAAACACACACACACACACAATGTTCTCAATTTTGCAACATTCTAACAAAATAATAATAGCAAAAAGAAACACTCAATAAACAAAGCTTTTTTTTTTTTTAAAGGGAGGGGGGGGATTTATTTAAAAAAAAATAAGAAGATTAAAAATTAGATAGAACTTTTGCATTTTGTTCAGATTGGCCACTAGCTCAGTGCCCTCAATACAATCTACATAATACGCTCGTGGTCAAAAGTTTAGCAAGATTTGCAAACGATGAGTTTTTTTCAATTAAAAAAAAAATCTCTCAATAAAATGTTTTCAATTTTCATATTTAATTGCTGATTTTTATATTTTACTTTAACTGCATTTACAATAAATGCTGATGGATCTGTATTTTTCTTTATTCTATTTATTATTAATTTTCATTTATTAATTTATGTATATAATTTTGTTTTAAATATATTTTGAATAATTAAATTACTTAATTAATATAATTTGTATTTTAACATTGCAAATTTATTCACTAATAAGAAGAGAAATATATGTAAACAAAGAAATGATCTATAATCTGCAAAATTCTATTATCCGCAAAAGCTTTGCTCCCACCTACAGTGAATTTCACAGAGTTGACTATATATCCTAAAGTTACAGATCATTAAGTTAATTTAATGATACAAGGTGATCACAAACAACATTGATTTTTCTCAATTTGTTACCAGCCCCCTAAATGTTGTCTTAAACCAATCTTCACTGAAAAACATAAGAAAGACCTAGTTCTTTAAATACCCCACATTTGAAAACATTTCATCAAGAGATAAGTTTTTAAATTGAGAAAAGCTGGTCATTTGCAAATCTTGCTAATATTTTGAGCAGGAATGTAATGCCATACATTTTTCTCAGAATTCTACTGCTAGATAGAAAGAAACACTAAAAGGTAGCCTTTTCTTACATTTAAAAAAAAAAAAAAAGAGAAAGTATTTCTACAAACAAAAAATATTTTCAGAAAGAAATTATAAGTTTAAGTTGCTTTTTCTTAATTAAATTTGTGAGAAAAAATTAATTTTGCTCAACACACATTCACAATTTGAATTGAATTTTGCTCATTTTTTTAAAACTCAAATTTTTTTTACTAAACTCAAGAGGACATCTTTGCACTACACTGGCTGATGGGAACTGTTTTACAATTTATCACCAGATATTCCCACAACAAAGGGCAAATACTTGCTTTCTACCTAATCTTTGAAAGGGATCCAGGGCCGCGGTAGCCTGGGTAGTAAGAGCAGCGAGCGCTTGATCGAAAGATTACAGGTTCGGTCCTCGAGCCGGCCGAAGACCATCGTGTACACTAATGGTGACTGGTGCACATTAAATTCCGTCTTGGTTGCAAAGTCCTCCAAGCTCCCATCAAAAAATTATACCTCTGGGGGTACCAGAACATGGGCTTAACTCGGCCCTGATCCAGATAAAAATTAGAGTTCCTGTTATTTGCTGGTGCTCCCATCTTTCGCCAGCTTCTGGAGCTAAGTCGTTCTTCCTCACTCATGGTGCTCCCCTGCTGCATTAAATCCGGATAGTTCCACTACCGGGGCTCGGAATTTCCGAGTGGCATAAGAAACAACAACAAACAACAACAGGGATCCATATAGTATTACAGAGAAGAAACAAAGTGAAACTGGATTTAATTATGGATTTTACCACTGAAAACACTTTCTTTTTCAATTATTGTATACAAATCTCAACTGTACATTGACATGATCAAAATATTTAAAAGAAAGTGAGCCTTTTTGACAAACTGAAGTTAGCACATGATGTTGATAACGAAACAATGATTTAAGAAAAAGAAAAAAAAAAAATCATTTTGCAAACATTCAAAAAGAAAGTAGTCTGAATATGAACAGAAAAAGATTTAAATAATGTTTAGATGAAGACAACTATACTTTTATTTTAAAATAGGTAAGGATAATTCAAATATATACATATATGCGCCTCTTTTAGAAGTAATGATTTTAACAAAAAGACTGTGGATTTATTCAGAATTAGGACACTCAAATTTTCAAGCTAGCATTGGAAGGCTAGATAAATTTAAAAATATACATAGAAAATTATGAAATATATTATAAAACTTGATGAGGGAAAACAATGAAGTTTTTGAACAGGTGAGAGGGAAAAGCTAAATAAATAAATAATAAAATTAGGCATTTACGATATCTTAAATTGTTCAAACAATAAAAAAAAAATATAAAAAAAAAAATTAAAAATCAGTAATGAAAATAATAGAGAAAATTAATTTTAGAATAATAAATTAAGTGAAGAATGACACTAAAATATGAAACATTAAAATAAAAGCAAAATTTTATGTCTTTTTTAAACAAAACCCTGAACTCACGGGTAGCTACTGGGAAGTTTCACCCCTGTGTTAGGATTGATTCGAGAGAATTCTTTTCAGCAATTTTTCAATAATTATTATACTCTCTTTCTTTTTTTTTTTTTTTTTCAATTCTACAAGCGATAATTATATTAAAAAAAATAGTATAACACTTTTTGTTTGTAATCAATAAAGCATTTTAGATAAGTGATTTTAACTGATTTTAAATTTCATAAAGTTCGAAGCTTTAAATAACATGTAGAAATCTATTAAAAAAAACAGAGTCATATCGCAGTTGAATATGAATAGACAATAGTTACAAGTTTTGAGTAATTACTTAAATTAGTTGCATCATTCACAGGGCCGTCGCAAGGTGCTCTGCCGCCCTCAGACAAGCTTCAATTTGCCGCCCCTTCATTCGCTGAAATTTTGCTTAGACGAATTTTTATAACTTGAGATTTTCCGTTAGTCAAAGTTTTTATAATGGCAACTCCATTTCCCCTTCTTAGTCACTAAGACTTTGGTATAGCGAAATTAAGTGTACGTAAGACCGTAAACAAAACAAAATGTTGAAAAAAATTTAGTCTTCTTTTAGTTTTATTCTAAAATTTTCAGCATTTCCCTCTCACTTTCACGTGTTGTCACTTTTTTAAAATCCTCAATTTTAAGTTGACTAATCAAACATTGCATAAAAAATGGATTTAATTTAAATTAATTTAGTCATACGAAAGTTTACACAGGTTCATAAAACGAATAGAAAGTACATTGTCGAATCTAATGCAGGGTGACGAGCCGTCCTCATTTTTAAGGATTGTCCTCATTTTTTGACATTCTTCTCAATTTTGAAAATTTTTAATGAAGACCACATTTGCCCTCATTTTAAACTTTTCTGTCCTCATTTTCCGAGAATTGCCAACAATTTGTGTATTTTTATAAATTATTTTCCTTTCACCAATTCTAAAATATTAATGCTTTTTATCTTTTAGTGTTGTATCTAGATTGTTGAAAATGTTCTTTAGACCTGGGAATTGAATGAAATTTTGTGATTAAAATATTATTATGCAAATAAAATCATTATCTAATTTCATTCGTATATATAAACATGTAATGCTGAAATAGTATACATTCTTCAATTTTAAATTTAATTTTTTATTATAACTGAAAATTTATGAATTTAAAAATTTCAAATTCATTTTATCTCTAAAACTAAATCTAATTTGGGTTAGGTTGTGGGGATTAAGGCCGATTGGAAGCACTAGGGTCGTAGGCCTGAAGGGGAGTGCCCTCCACCTTGTGTGTCTTTCTAAGGGGTCCTAGCCCGTAGGTATGCAAGTTTCAGAGAAAACCATGGAAAACTCCGAATGGCTAGGTCGATGAGCGCGAACTGCGATTGAACTCGGCACCTCACGTCTACTAACTTTGAGCGCAGATTTGCTCTACTGCTGGTGGGCTAATATCCAATTTGTATAAATTTTAAGTATAATTTTAATTAAATTAATGTAAAATTCCCTTCTATTCATTTTTTTTTTTTTTAGATTAAAATTTTAGATTTTTTTAGATAATGCATAAAAAAATCTGGAGTCACTCCACTCGACTTTTCGAGCATTAAATAATTAACAGTTGTATAAATAAATTGAAGTAAGACAAACGTGAAAACTATAATAGGGTGTATGAATATATTTTTCCATATTTTAATTTGTACTTACAATCATTTCAGCCCATAGATCATAATGATAAAGAATATTTCTTTGTGTTCCTTCCCTTTAAAAAATCTATAAGTGTTAAATTCACCAAAATTTATGCAGTTCGTGTGACTGTGACATATAGTATGAGTATAAATTTTCATCTCTATCGGGTAAAACATTTAGACATTATCGCACTTTTAAAAAAATTGGGCCCATAGACCCTAATGATAAGGAATTTTTCCTTGTGTCCCTATAAAAAGTCTTTAAGTACTAGATTCACGAAAATTTATACAGTTCGTGCATAATGACTTATAACATGTGTATAAATTTCCAGCTTAGACGAATAAGGCGTTTGAGCGCTATCGCACTTTAGAAAAATTGTGGTCCATATGCCCTAGTGATAAAGAATTGTTTTATTTGTTTCTCTGTAAAAAAAAACTGTAAGTCCTAGATTCACTAAAATCAATGGGGTTCGTGCTATGGGGATTTAGAAAGCGTTTAGGCGCTATTGTGTTCACTCACACACACACACACACATCATCGTAAAAATAGTAAAAATGAACTCGGGGAACAGTAAAATGTGTCTAAACACCAAAATCTCATAGTCAGATTTTTGACATGATTACAATACTTTCCTTATATAAAATGTTAGGAAAGTAAAAAGCGCTTAATTTAAACTTAATTCAGTGTTTTATTTTTCTTTCACACTCATGGATTCTAAATAATTTTGTCTTTTTCTTAAGGCCACCCATGCAGTGGTGGATCCAGAACTTAACTTTTGGGGGGGGCTAAGACTTTTTAAAATGTTATTCTAGACCAATAAAAAATTTACAATTGCAATATTCAGTTGTGAATGTCAGTGTTTTGGGGGGGGGGGGGGCTTCAGCCCCCTAGCCCCCCCCCCCTTAAATCCGCCACTGCACCCATGTAAAACTCCATATGCTACATATATCCCTCATTTTTGTTTAAATTAACAATATCCGGTCAGTAATAGCTTTTTTAGTTGCATACCGACAGGACTCGGTCCTAACGTACTCATCTGTAGTCTCCCAATTAAAGCATTCTCAGAATGTGTCTGTCCAGTAGGCTAGCCGGAATCGGACATCAGACCCATGCAAAGATAGTTATTAAGCGCAAAGCTTTGTGCTTTCACTTTTCTCATACTGTCCTTTTCACACATCTTGTTCGATTTATTGGCGAATTTTACTAGCAGCAGTTTTCTCAACCAATTTAGATTCTTTCGTGAGGAGGGGGGGGGGGGGATTTCTTTTTTACCATTATATATTTTTGTAAAAATATTTTTTTTTTTCAATTTTGCTTATTTTTTTATTTTTTGTACTTCATTTTAATGATTCGAGTGCCGCCCTTAGACAGCTGCCGCCCTCAGGCATTGCCTGAGTTGCTTAATGCCTAGCGGCGGCCCTGATCATTCATCACTAAAGAAAATACACAGAAAGCAAGAGTTCAAATACTCCAAACCCCAGTGACAGAAAATTTTGTAGCTGTCTGCGACAGGTTTTTAAAATTTCATAATCTATCTGCGAAATTTGCATGTAGTCAGGGGTGAAAAGGGCTTAAACTCAAAAAGCCTGAAAGCTGATACCGGCAATCTGGAAGAGGCGGTGGGGAGGGTTAACAAAAGTGGTGATCTCGTGCAACAATACACAATACAATTTTACTACAGAACAATATAGTATAAACAATTATAAAATAATAAGTTTAACTCATTCAATTAAATATTTTATAGCAATGTTTGACACAACACATTATAAATAACAAAAGTATTAGTTTTAGTTTTGATACAGAAATTTTTATAAGTGAATTTTGAAATGGAGAAGAAGTTTTGGAGCAGTTTTAAATGAAATTAGCACTTTTCTACATTCCCGTAGAATCTCAGTAACGGGTAACTGGAGAAAAGAATACACACACAACGCTGCCTATCAAGGGAGATCTAGGCTCCTAGGTCGCCCTTGTTAAGCACTGTTTTGTGTGTTCCTACCAAGGCACCTATAGGGGGCTCTAGAGTTCCTACCAGAGAGTGTCTAAGACGTCATACATCGGTAGCACATTGTCACGGGAGAAAAATGTCTGTAAATTGCAGACAATTTTTTATGACTACAGACAAAAACTGTCTGAAAGTTGTGGGCAATTTTTTTTAGTAGTACAGACAAAGAGTGTCTGAAAGTTGCAGACTAATTTTTTTATTAGTGCAGACAAAAACTGTCTGCAAGCCGTTTTTCTGTGTCCGTGACTATGTTGCCGTGTCGCGGCGTTTCTGCCACTGGGCTCCAAACATCCCAAAGTGCCTACGATTTTTAATGCATTCAATTAAATCATTTTCTTGTAAAAAGTTCCATTTTAACATGGACATGCTCCCTTTCGCATTGTCTGCCATCTTGAAGGATGATGTTACACAGTCTAGAGCTCTGATTAGTTGAAAATTGGAGGAAAATTGTTCATACGCCCAACTTTTTAAGGCATGCAGAGAAAAAGTTGTTTCAATTTAGAATCATCACCACACTGACAGGGTGTTAAAACAATTTCTCCCAGAAAATCGACTCAAATTAAGCACTAGGTTAAAAATTATTAAAAAAATTGCTTTGTCTGATAGCAGCTTAATAACTTCGATCCCCCTTCAACTTTTCATTATATTTTGTCGTAAAAATTAAACTATGGTAACTAATAATATTTAGTAGGGGTTCATTGGCAGTTTTCTACTTTATATTTTAGAAAAAAAAAGTTGCTTTCACTCTGTACATCCACTTATCATATTTTGGATTATAGTGGTGTATTGTTTGCCAAGTCGTATTTGAATGATGTTTTAAAATTGCCCAATATTAAATTAGTTTCAAACTGTAAGCATCATTTAGCCATTCTGTTATGCATTTTACATGTTCAAATGCTTATTTTTGAATGCAATTCATTATATTTTATTTATTTATACTTGGCATGCAATAAAACACAAGTGTTGCCAATTAATTTCATTTTTAGCATAATTTTGACCGGTTAAAAGTTAGAACAAAGTATGCTGGGTAAAGATACTTTAAGAATTTTTATATAAACAATATTAAGAAAAAATTATTTATTAAGCAAGCTTTCTATTTATATAATAAATCATTTACATAAGAAAAACAAAATATGTGTATGAATTAACCTTTAGTCATTGAAAATATTTATATAATTTTCATTTTTCTCACTTTTCTTATATTTAATAATAATGAACTTCTTTAAGTGTAGGAATATTTAGAAACAATGAATTACATGATTTCTGTGACTGCAGGAAAGATTATCAGATGAAGAAGAGAAATAATTTTTAAAAAAAAGTAAACGTCATTTGAGTCACAAGAAAATTAAATAAAAATGGTTAAAAAAGATCACAAGCAAAAGCGGAATAATCAATTATTTTTATTTTTTTATTTTTTTAAACTCATCAGTAGAAGGAAAAAGTTAAGAGCCTGTAAAGTCATGCAATATTTTTAATTGTGGAGACCTAAAAGAAATTAAAAACAACGAAATTGTTCTAAAAGTGACAAATTAATAGCGGAAAGTCTGAATAAAGCAATAATAAATGATTATTTGCCTAAATAATCTTGAATATAATAAGTAAAGTTTTGAATAAACACCATAAAGTGCAAGAACTCGCAAAAAATGTTTTGAGTGAAAAGAAACACAACCCTTCATCAGGTGAACATAGTAGGCATGAGTGCTGTAAACAAAGTGGCAACGCACATTGTATGCTCGTTGCCACTTTGTTTGCAGTACTCATACCTACTTTGTTTGCCTAATGAAGGGTCATGTTTTTTTCGATCGAAAACAAATGTTGCGAGCTCTTACATTTTATGGTATTTATTTAAAGCTTTTAAATTATTACTTATAAACAGCAGTTCTGTGGTGTTGTTTTACAATTAATATTGAATGTGCTAATATTCTAGATTTATGATGTGGCTGCATTGAATTCAATACGAATTACTGTGTTATTGCTCAATGTGACAAAATAATTTTATCTGGGAATAATTACCATTGATAAAAACAGATAACATTTTTATAATGCTACTGAAATAAGAAAATAAAATCAAATAAATAAAGTAAAAGAGAAGAAGGATGACTATAACTTTTTCTTTTTTAATTATTTAATGTTGAAATAGAGCAAAACATTTCAGTTATAAAACTTTTATAGATTCATACACTATTTGGCAATTTTATCCTATTTTGCTAAGATATGCATAACATGATTGTGGTGTGCAATATGTAACTTATTAATTATTATTATTTTCAAAACATACATATTCTGCATTTAGATTTCGTTTACTATTAAATTCAAAGATTTCAAAAGTAGGGGTGCAGAAAATGTTCAGACCTCGGAAATTTCCCCCAAACACAGTATAAATTTCCCTCAATAATGCAAAAATCTACTTTGCTATACAAAGTCATTTGTTCTATGTAATAAATCTTTAAGAGAATACATATACAGTGTAACATAAAAATATCACTGTTAGTGTATATTATAAGAACTTCAAAGCAGCAAATTTTTATTTTTTATTTACATTTTTATTTTCAATAAAAAAAAATATTCAGAATTTCCCCAGTTAGTTTAAATTTACCCCGAACCTCGTTCGGACATATTCTGCACCCCTGCTCAAAAGTACATGAAATAATTCAAAATATTTCAATTGGTGATTCTATATGTTTTTTTTTTCTTCTTCTTCTTCCCTTAACTAAATTATTTTTTAAATAAAAAGGAAATTTTGGTTCTTCATTCACTTATCTTAACAAACAGGAAGAAAATGTAGGCAGTACCTCCAAGCTGTCAAAATAGAAATTGATGATGTCCATAAGAAAAAAGGAGACATGAACAAGGGGTTCTTTTTAAGACGAAAATCCTCATAATTTTAGCATTACTGTTTGCTGTTCCAGATATTATTCATACGTACATGATAACTGTTATTAAATATGGTAGGGGAAAGGAAATTTGATTAAATTTAATATTATTTCGTAATACTGTATATGCATATACAGTTACACTTAACAGGGGTGAAACTACCTAACATGTAAAAATCCTGAAAAGAGTTACTTGCATGCAGTTAGGGGAGACTTATCCATGGGCGTCGGCAGAATGGGGCAAGCCCCCCACCCCCCCTGGAAAACTCTACTAAGCATTTTTTCTTTAAATTTAAAACTATGCTATCAGAATTTTATTTATAAAAAAATATTTTTTCAGGTTGTGCCCCCCACCCTCACCCAAAATTTTTTTCTGGCGATGCCACTGGACTTATTAATGATATATCATATGGCTACCAACAATAAATGATATTTGTACCATTCTTAATACCTTATACAGAAAATTGAATATTCAAAATCGGAAATTTCTATAAAAATAAAACAATTTAACATGAAATTCAGAAACAGCAAAATTTTCAAAAAGCCTGAATTCAAGGGTAACCCCTGAAATGTTTCAGCATTGACTTAAATTATTAAAAAAATAAAATATTTATAGTTAAATAAAAACTATAATTGTGATATGTAATAATTGTGAAACATAATAAGAGCATTTCAGTGTAAATTTTTACATGGCTATTTTTATTTATGTATATTGAGAAAATAAGAGGTGGAGCCCCCTAGTGTTTTAAAAAGTTTCTTTTGGTTGAAAGTTTAAAATACAATTTTATTTTAGCCTGATCTTCTACATTCATCAGCAACTGAAAGTGCATAAGAAATTTTTTTATAATGGGAGAGTATGACACATCATAAATTTTCAGCCACGATGGCTATCTATAAACAAAAGTACAAAAATAGATCTTATCTTCAAAAATAAAAACTATTTTAATTATGAGACAAAAAAAATAATTTTAATTGAAATATACATATAAAAACATTTTAAAATATATAAGTAAATGTTTCGAAAATTGCCCGAGTTTCATCATCAGTACTATAACAACATGTCTGCAAAATTACATATACCCTTAAAGAATTTATAAAAGGATGGAACACGGATATCCCAAAGCATATGCCTCATTGATTGAGTGCAGATGGCTGGCAGTATACCGACCTTCAAGAAAAATACGACAGTTATAATTTTTACATCCAGAGTTCAAAATTTTTACATTTTCAAAATCAGGGATATGATTGGTTTAAACTGAATATACTGTTGAATTGTTCATATTACTTTGGAAATAGAACAAAACAATAGTTTAACCTTCCTCGATGTTCTTGTTGAACGCACTTCTGACATGAAACATCTGTTTATCCTAAAGCCACTTTTTACACGTCAGTACCTAAATTTTCATTCTTCTAATCCTAATTCTCATAAAGTTGCCGCTTTTCAGACTTTGGTCAGAATAGCTGTTGGTCTATGTAGCAATAAAACACTTGTTAAATTGGAAATTAAAAGAATTTTTCAGGATTTATTAAATAATGATTATTCTCTTAGCTGGTTAAAACACGTTTAGCATGAAAAAATTATCTGCTTCACCTCCTTTCCCCTTCCTTCTACAATTCCCCCTCTCCTGCACTGCAGATGAATAATTCTTTAATTACAAAAAAAAAAAAAAAAAACATATTTCTATACTATATTTCGGTTTTCCCTCAGAATGTATTGCTAAATTACTTAAACCTTATAATTTTTATACTGCTCTCCGTCCCATTAAACAATTAAAAAACAATTTTTTTAACTATAAACCCAAAATTCCCTCTTTAGATCTAATTGGCGTGGTATAGCTAATTCCTTGCAGAGATTGTAATTACGTCTATACAGGAGAAACTGGCTATACAGCTAGAATTAAGACTGCAAGAACACAGACAATCATTTAAAAATTGTGAGCAATATTCTAGAATTGTTATTAATTCAATTGAAACCAATCATATCACTGATTTTGAAAATGTAAAAATTTTAAACACTGGATGTAAAAATTATAACTCTCGTATTTTCCTTGAAGTTTGGCACACTGCCAGCCGTCTTCCTCAATCAATGAGGCATGCAATTGGCACCTCAGTATTCCACCCTTTCATAAATTCTTTGAATGTATATGTAAGTTTGCGGAGATGTTGTTATAGTACTGATAACGAAACGTTTACTTATGTATTTTTAAAGGCTTGTAAATATTTTTATATGTTTAATTTTTTTTTCTCATAATTAAAAAAGTTTTTATTTTTAATGTATTTGAATTGGATGGTGTGATGTTTGTATATATTAAAAACAGATCTTGTATCATAGAAGAATTCTCTCTCCCATCATTGTGCTTATGATTAGACAATAATAATAATAATAATAATAATAATTATTATTATTATTATATATAAATAAATACATGCATATATTTAAAGTTTTTTAGGCTGAATTACCAGGGGTTGATGCTGGTTTTAATTTTTTAGGCCCATTTTGTGAAAAACAAAATATATTTGCAATTTTTTCCCCCTTTGGTGTGTATGCTTGTGGAGGGGGGGGGGGGAGGAGAATGTACAAAATCTTCTATTCAAGCAGCCACTTTATAGAAGGTTTAATATCAAGTTAACAGTGTTTCATTAAACCAAGTATCATCATTCATAGTCAATAACACTGAAAATGTTGAAAATTTTTATTAAAAAAAAAAAAAAAAATCATTTATAAACATATATATATATTTTAATGTTTTGGAAAGGTCCATTTTATAAGTTTGAATTTTGTGAAAGGCCTCTTTTTATAAATTTGAATTTTATAAAGGGACCCATTTTACTAATTTGAATTTTGTAAAGCGGCTTTCCTAGGAAGTGAAATTTTATGAAGACACTTGCTAAAGGGCCCCAATTTTTGCCCGAATTAATCCCTGAGCACACAGTGTAATCTTAATATTTTGCAATCCTTCATGATCAATAGTTTTGTAGTATTTAATGATTTCTATTTTAAAAGAGGAAGACTGACACTAGACGCTAAAAGGCAGAAAATATGCAATGCAAAGAAAATGAAAAGAGGAAATATAGAAGAGAAATACAGTAACCGCCGTTTAATAAATTCACTGGTTTATAAAATCAGCCGCTTAATCTGATCAGATTGCTAGGACCGGAATCAAATCAATACAAACCAATTTTAAAACCGCCGCTTAATAAAATCATCGCCGGTTAACAAACTCAAAAAAAAAAAAAAAAAAAATCTCTTCAGCAGCAAAAATGCCAGTTAGGCACGCTAAGCAAATTTTTATTTACACTGTGACTTTATATTTTTGAAACAAAAAATAAAATAAAATTCAGCAATCTCTCTGTTATCAATTTTTGTCGAAAAGTTTATATTTAAAGCATACTTACAAATTAAACACGTCCCATCACTTGTTTAATTAGCAATTTCAAGGAATGTATTCTTCAAAGCACGGTAATAAGTTACAATTTTGATTTGGTTCGCATGTGATATATATATTTTTAAATTGTTAATTATTAAAAGAGACTTTCTTGTTATTATTCTAAAATAACTAAGAAGCAAGAGTTTTAAACGGAAAGATTTTTAATTTAAAAGAAAAGTGTACTTTTGGCAAAAGTAATGATGATTTTCTCAGGAATTCGGGATGTGTTTAATTTACCTATTTTGAAGTAGCAATTAATTAATCATCTGACAAAAGTTAATTAATATTGTTTATTAATTCCATTATTTGATACCTTTTGAAATTTCTTTCCAATTTCCAGAAAGTAATACCTTTTTCTTGAATGCAGGAACGTTCACCGCATATAAAAATCAGCCGCTTTATAAAATCACTTTGGCTAAGAACGAATGTGATTTTAATAAGCGGCGGGTACTGTATAATGAAAAAAATGTTGAAAAATAGAGAGTATCTAATCCTATTAGAATGTGGGAAAGCAAGGGGGAAAAAAATCATAGATCCACAAGAATTTCATCACAGATATTAAGGCATTTTGTGCAGTGAATGATTGATAGTAGTGGTTGAAATTGTAATAATGAAAGAGCATGTAGATCCTAAAGTTCTGTATAATATTCCATTGAAAAGAAAAATCAATTTTACCTGCAGTATTCTGAATAAGTTAAGACAAAGCACTTATCTTCAATACATGCCACACTGTTTGTGTCCTTATGCTTCGATGCAAAAATTTCATCTTCCATGTGATGCAATTTCTTTTCAGTTTCTGTATGCTCTGGGCGATAATACCACATTAAACTCATAGTCATTTCACCTGAATAAAATAAAGCATATATATGTGACAACAAGAAAAAATATTCATTTTTCTAATAAGTATACGATCACTTGAATATAGAATGGATCAGTTGTTACACGTATATGATTTTATAACCTATATCAAAGTGTACAGTGGTGGACATAATTATAAGACACCTACCTAATTTGACAAATAGTGAAAGAAGAGATTCAGAACTTAAAAATGTTTTATCAAATACATCAAAAACATAAATTTATTCTGTTATCATACATAATTATTTATAATAATGATATTTTCATACAATTTAATGAAAAAACTTAAAAACATAATGGACAAAATTATAAGACACCAACCGTTTTTTCCAAATACAGTGGTCAACATAATTAGCAAACACTAATGGTCTAAAAGAAAATCCTCTAACATGGTTATTCAAAAAGAAATATACAAAATAACTTTCAGCACATCAATCTTAAAAACTTTAATAAATTTTATTTCCAACGTTTCGGTTAAATTCCTTCATTAACCTTCTTCAGGGAAGAAACGATGTTTTAAAAAAAACTTAAACATAGATAATTTAGGTTATTCCTTGATATCACAAATACAACTTCTAGGAAAATTAACAGATCATCTACAAATCTTTTCCACAATTTAATACAATGCTTATGTTTTTTAATAAAATTATTCTCAAAATCCCTTAATTCAAACTCAGCTAATAGACCAGATATAGCTGAGCCCATAGGTGCTCCGTTAAGTTGTTTATATATTTTACCGTTAAATTAAAAATAATTATTATATATTATCAGTTTTAATGCTTCTTTAATAGCAGTTTTTTCAGATTGAGAATAGTCAGTAGATAAATTGAGTCTATTACTTATTATATGAAAAACACAGTCCATTTAAGTCGATTTTTTTTTAAACATCGCTTCTTCCCTGAAGAAGGTTAATGAAGGAATTTAACCGAAACGTTGGAAATAAAATTTATTAAAGTTTTTAAGATTGATATGCTGAAAGTTATTTTGTATATTTCTTTTTCATAATTATTAAGACAGCATATATAAATAAGTGGAATAAATATCTCTGAAATGGTTATTCAATATTTGGTGGAGCCGCCATTGTTTTTTACAACATGAAAGATGCGATTCGGCATCGAATCTATCAATTCTAACAAAATATTGCAAGATAGTTCTTCCCAAGCACATTTTATAGCATTCTATAGGTCTTTGACACATATAAACTGCTTCTTTTTTCGGTAAACCGCACGAGCTAAGATCCCCAACAAGTTTTCGATGGGATTTAAGTCTGGGGAGCCAGAGGGTCACGGGAGAACATTGATACTTTGCTCTGAAAGCCACTTTTTTGTTTCGTGTGATGCATGAATCGGCATGTTATCGTGCTGGAAAGTGTAGTTTTCGCCACAAAGAAGTTCACCATATACGGCTAGTTGATCTTTAAGAAGATTCTTATACTTTTCGGAATTCATTCTTGAATGCACAAAAACAATATCCGTTTACCCTTGAGCCGAAAAACCAGCCCAAACCATTACTGAGCCTCCACCCATTTGGCGGCACATTAGTACATGAGGCGACTTCTGTAAATCATGCCAATAATATTGAAACCCGTCAGGACCATCCAGGTTAAACTTTTTTTCATCAGAAAATAACACAGAGTAGGGGAAGAGGGGGGACATTGGGACACTTTTTATAAAAGCATATTATTTTCCAATTTATAAAAGTTTTAATGCTTTTGTGCATTTTTATTTAAATATTTGTGTTATTGGTCACCTTTTAAATGTGTAATGAGCATTGTTTAATGTGTTTTACAAACAGAAATAATTAAAACATAACTTATGCAAAAGTGTCCCAATGTTCCCCGTGCAGGGGCAGATTGGGACAACACTGATTTAATGATGGGGCACTTTGGGACAACCATCTTTTTATTTATCTAATTACAATATTGCAAAATATTTTGCTAAAGTAAATGAAAGGCTTTCAAAACAAGGAATTTGATACAATAAAAAATAATAATAAAGTAGGTAATTATGAAAAAATGAAATTGTTATGAAGCATTACTGCATATTCATATCTTAACGCACATCAAAACCCTGCAAGTCTACACAAAACTTTAATGTTATGTACGATCGTGTTGATGGCATAGTTAAGTTGAGAACATGATATTAAATAATCTTTCAACAAGAGTTCTTGTTCAGCTGTGAATATTTGTTGAGATGTATATTTGGATTGAAACTTATAATTTATATTTGTAGTACACACTCAATCCTATTTTCTCTAATTTTTTTCAATCTATTAAATAATGTAGATTTTGGTATATAATATTTAATTGCAACTTCCCTCACAGAAAGTTTATCTTTGATTATTTCATTTATTGCCTTTTCTATATTTTTTTCTGAAATTTTAGTTCTTTCAGTTTTTCGCTTATAATTTCTAATCATTTTCTATTTATTTAAAGAATACCTAGAAAAAAATTAATACAATTAGCTTATATGTGCAAAAAATAAGTAAATAAATAAAAATATATTGGTGTTAGAAATAAATGGGCCATTGGAGCAGTCCCAATGTGCCCCATGCATTGGTGTCCCAATGTACCCCATCAGGTCATTTTCAAAACAAATGTTTAGGCCTAATTTTCTAGAGCACATGGCTAATGATCTATAGTGGAAATGAAAGCTTAATGTTTATAAAAACACATAGTACTTTTAAAAATTAAAATAATTATTTCCTATTACCTAAAAAATCAATATTAATTTACTTGAAAAAAATTACTTTTCATATGATAAAATAAACTAACCTTGTTCACAGGCAGCAGACTTGAATGAATGAGTTGAAATCACAAATATGAAGATGTACTACTAAGTGCTATCTAGTGTGATTTTTTTACAAATTTTATTTTGCAATTATAATGGGATAAAAGCCTTTGTCCCAATGTGCCCCGTGTCCCAATGTACCCCCTTCTCCCCTACCATTTGGAGGTCCAGGCCATAGTTTGTTTAGCGAAGTTTAGACGCTTCATTTTGTACCGGCTTAGAAGCGGTGGTTTTTTCTTCAATTTTTTATATTTCACATAGGAAGCATTGTGCAACACCCTGCGAATGGTTCTCCTTGAACAATTCAGTTTCAAAGCATTTTTAATACCTGTAGTGGTCATCTTATTCTGTGTAGCGAGCAAAAGCACATGGCGTCTATCTCTCGAGCACAAGTAAGGATTACATCTAGATCTTTTAATCACCAATCCATTAATTCCTCTTTTCAAAACATTTCTAACTGCACATCTAGAGCATTTAATAACTTTTGAAATATTATTAACTGAAGCACCAGTACCCTTTAATCTCCAAAGTTCGCGAATTTCACTTTCTTTTAATTCTGTACCTCGTGGCATGTTTGTAAATGCAAGAAGTCGGTTATCATGTGCTTTAGTTAACTACGGATGTCATAACAGCGTGCAGAAAATTTGCATATTGCACATTATTTTCGAAAAAAAGCAGGTAATTAAAATGTTAGGGTGTCTTATAATTTTGTCCACGGTATTTTTAATTTTTTTTATTAAACTCTATAAAAATATCATTTCTGTAAAACAATTACGTGTGATAACAGAATAAATATATGTTTTTGAGGTATTTGATAAAACATTTTTAAGCTCTGAATCTTTTCTTTCACTATTTGTCAAATTAAATAGGTGTCTTATAATTATGTCCACCAGTGTACATCAAGAATTGTGAAAGAATAAGAATTAGCAATTAAAATAAGATTCAAAACATGCAACAATTATTTTAAGTAAGATAATTTAAACTCATTTTTTTAAAAGGCAAGAAAAAAATAATCTGGTCTGTCACTCACACAACTTTCTCTTACCCTGCATATAAATACTTTTAAGACAGATATACAAGTTAAGGGATAAGATAAGAAGTAAATAAGAGTGTTTCATTTGACATATATATTTTGTGGGAGACGGAGAGGCTACCACCTTACATTCATAAAAATTTAATGTTGTTTATTACTAAATAAGTTTGTTCTGAAGTATTAATAACTTTGCCTCTTTTTACAATACATTTTTGAAGGCTTGACCAAATTAACTTTTACAACAGTCCAAAAACGATTAATTCAAGATTTGGAATCATTATGATTATTCCAAAGTTTCTAGGTTTGAGTCCTGGTCTAGTCACTTTCTGCTCAAAATTAATGACCCATCCATCAAACAGGTATGAGACTGGTAAAAAAAAAAAAAAAAAAAAGTTGAAACTATATGCAAAAACAAGACAATGAAATAAGACTTATGACAAAATCATTATATTAGACAATGGCATACGTATGTGGAGATAGAGATAGTTTAGCCTTGACAGAATTCACGCTAAGCACGTCTATTGGAGTGGAAAATTCAAGGACTTTGCACAAAATTCAAGTACTTTCAAGGGCCCTTGAAAAAGAAAATAAAATTCAAGTACTTCTTAAGGACTTTCAAGGACCGTCGGAACCCTGTTTCACACACATCACTCCTTGAAACTTGCAATTTTTGGTCAACACCCTCTATTGATCTTCAAATATCAAATATCAATTTCCTCCAATTATTTGTTTTGAAGTTATGCTGATAAAAGACAATCATACATATCAAGTATTACAAACTTGTTTTGCTCATTCAAAAGACCTCTCAAACTGCATAACTATAGCAAACAAATCAGTATTGAAAAGTGGACTTCAAGCAATACTCTGCCTACCCTATAGGCATGAGAAAGCAATTATCTTTCCTAGGCAGTTTTCCTATTTCTTCAACTTCATAAAGTTTATTAAAGCACTTCTATCAATTACATTCAATACAAAAGAATGTTTTTGCTTAAATTTGGTTGGCACTATGTATTGCCTATAAATTATAGAGACACACAACATAGTGAAATTAAATTTACCACAGTATGAAAAACACATAACACAACTTCAAATATACTTTCAGCAATTTTTAAGTATAGCCTTAATATATCCAAATTCTTTTCTATGGATTGTAAATGAATGGTGAATAATTTTCACACCATATTCCAAGGTTGTATATTGTAGTTGCACACAAGCATGGTGTGTGCAGATGCTTTTATATTTCTGCAGAAACATTTTAGTATTTTTAAAGAGAAAGAAATAAATATCAATAATGTGGATATCCACTTTACATCAAGGCTGTAGCCAAAAAATAAAAAAAATTCTGAGGGGTTCAAGCAAGAAGGGAGGTCAAGTACAGTCGGTAACAAAAGTGTCCGAACACTAGCAAAAATTACTATGTAAAAAAAGTACACTTCATAAAGTTTTGTTAAATAAATCCTTGTCGAATCATGGTCTTACACCGATTAAGAACAGGATTTGACGAGGATTTATTTAACAAAACCGTATGAAGTGTACTTTTTTTACATAGGAATTTTTGCTAGTGTTCGGACACTTTTGTTACCGACTGTACATAATACTGGGTGTTAAAAATGATGAATAACATGAAAATTTTCCTACAAATTTGCAAAATTTCGAGGAGACAGGGGTTAACTCCTCCCACATCCTTGGCTATGCCTTGCGATATATATAATGCAGTCATAGCATTAAGAATTCAACAAAATCAGTGGATATCCTTATGAAATGTACCTTCCTTTTCATACATCACATCCATGATCATCCACCATAGATCCATGCTACACTATGAATAATTCATTTATTTTAATTAAATAATTTTTTTATTACTCCAGATGTATAAAACTGATATTAAATAATTCTTTTTTTTTTTCCCCCTTTGTGAACTTGCAAATATTTTTCATTATTTTTAATTTTCTGCACAGATATTTTATAATTTTATACCGGTCTAATATTTTATACAAAACATACTGTTATCTGTTATGCATATAAAACAAGTCCATCTGGCTCATTTCGAAGGGTAGGTTGATTTCTTTTTTCTTATAAAGTAGCCTCCACTTTGATACAAAATGGAGGATGTAATTTACGCAGGTCCGTAACCAAAAAACTGCATGGGATTTTTTTACTGTTTCTTATAGATTTTTACTCAATGAGACCAAAAAACAAAGTAAAAAGGTTCTATCACACCTAGTTTAATTGCAAAACACACATTTTGTGCAAGATCATTAAAAAAAAAAAAAAATGGTGTCCTATATTTTATTATACAAACATGTTTAATAATTGTTTCTTAATTTAAAACATTATTATAAAACTAATAAAACACAAAAATGAAAATATGATGTAAAAAATACGAAATTGAAAATATGAGGGATGTGGGGCGGTTTTAAAGGTGAAAGTGAAAGCATGTTCCTAAAGGAGAGAATGGTACAAAAAAAGAATAAAAGGTTCCACAGGCAAAAATAGCAAAAACGCATAATGTTAAATATATCCTAAAGGAACTGTTTACTTAATTATGAGGAAGAACATGTTTTGTTTAATGTACTGAAAGAATATGTTTAGTTTAATCATAGCCTCCTAAACTAGATGCCTGCCGCATGGCTCGGAAACACAGCAACAGTTGAAACTGTAGACAGCTCCACCTGGTACAAATTGTGCGATTTTTTTATTCAACATCCACCAAAAATTTTTAAAAGTGGAATATGACATATATAATCGAAGTTCCTTGGATTCTATTGGTCTTTTGTATATTATATCCCACTTCTAAACATTATTGGTGGCTTTTGAATAAAAATGTAGTTCAATCAGCACCAGATGGCACTGTCTACCGTTTCAGCTGTTGCCAAGTTTTCGAGCAACGCAACAGGCATCTAGTTTAGGAGGCTATGGTTTAATATAACAAAAATAAAGTTTTTTTATTGAAAAACTCTTTATTTTGCAAAAAATTCCATAGCTGATAGATAAAAATGGTAGTTATTGATTTGGATCATGTTGTTTGGATCAATAAATGCATTTGTGATAAAATTAAGTAAACTAAATTTTTATACAATTACTTAGCCGTCACTACTTTGGAAACGCATTTTATTTCAGCAGTCCATAATCTATATATTATATTTTAAAGGGGAGTAACATAATACACTGATATTACAACTTTTATTTTTTATAGATTTATATATTAACAGCCAAACAGTTAAAACATTTTTGAGCAGATATACATAAATAACAATAATAATCATAATTAATAAAACAATCAAATAATGTTTTACTTACAATAATCATCGTAATATTTATGTTTTTTTTTTTTTTTTTCCTAATAGTGTTTTCTCTTAATTCAGTATTTCTAAAGGGTATAGAGTTTAAAGAGAGTTCTTCAGTATTTCTTAAGAAGAAATAGCTAAATTATTCTTTTACATTGTAACTGAAGGAAAATATTGAAAGCAAATTTTATAGTAAAAGTATTTTTAATTTTCTTAAACTTTCAGCCTATTGAAAGCAACTTTGATTCAAATAATGTTTAATTTCTCATAGAAATCACCACTAAAATAATTGGTTACTGCTTTTAATGATGCTGTTATTATTTACAGTATATAGTTACAAGCTCGCTGTAATTATTTTCCTTTTGTTTCAATTTTAAAAAAATTAGTATAATGTTTACTTAAACAACTGACTACTTTCCATTTTATTTTAATATATCTATAAATAATGAAATCTTGTACAAGACATCCTAAAATATATAAATCTATTAAAAATTATGTTTAGATTAAATGAAAAATTTCCCTAATCCAATATATTCTTATAGCGAATATGAGAGAAAGTAATACCCATTTTTTAAAAAAAATCTAATTTAGCATAAAAAGTATTAATGTAGCTAATTTAAAAATGATGCTTTAATATAGCTAATTAAGTTTCCAGAAAATAAAATTTCTGTGAGAAAATATATATATATATTCATTTTAATATGCATTTAATACTTTAAATAAATTTTATAAAATAATCTATATAAATAAAGCGAAGCGTCTGTGTGTGTGTCTATCTACGCTCTGGTGCTCACACTACTGTTCGCAGAGCTTCCAAATTTGGCATATAGGTACTTGGGACCCTGCAGGTGTGCACCTCATCGAGATTTTTTCGAATTTCAAATTTGAATTTTTTTAATTAATATTTTTTCGATTTTAAATATTGGCTTTAATGTTTCATTTTTCATGAATTTATTCTTCGATTGTAATCGTCTGCGTACCTTAGTAACAGCTATTATGCAATTAATTTTTTATTTAATACATTCATTTGAAGGCGATTTTCTTTTTTTTTATTATTATATTTATTGAAAATCAAATGGTAATGCAATAGAAATAAATTGTTACATTTATGTATGAATTTTACACTACAGCAACTTTTTATTTTTCATTTTTTTTAATTAATTCCTTTAAACGAAAAATCTTTTTTTTTAAATTATTATTATTTATAATATTTATTGGGTGAAAAAAATGGTAGTTTATAGTAGAAAGGATAAACTGATTAAAATTCGTTTTTCATGTATTTAATTCCTTTTAAAAGAAAATCTACTTTTTTATTTTATTTTATTGCACTGGTCGGAATCAAATCGTAATATAGTGTAAATAATGGGGGCTATAAAACACATGGTTCAAAAACTAAAATATATAATAGATGCTGAGATACAGTCATCTTTAATATCGTAGTTCTTAAATAACAAAAAATCCACAAATCATCGATAAATACCCAGATTGAAGTGCATGGGAAAGACCTATCTGTAGACAGTGGGAAACTGAACCCGATGCACTACGGGTAGAAAAAAGAGCTGCCTTAGGCAACGGGTACCCGAAGAAGCGAGATCTAAAGCGATTTCAGTGTTTTTTTAAAGTTTTTATTTGTAATGTGATGTAAAAATTAATACTGATCCCATTCTTTTAAAAATTCATTTAAATATAGTGACCAGCGAAGCGGGCGTAGCCTGCTAGTAATAATAATAACAATAATGTTTAAAAATATTACCATCAAATGGATTGTCCCACAAAGCAGTAATTTTTGCTACAAATGGTAAATCAGTTTTACGAGGACCGGAGCGTAAAAGAACACAGTCTCGCACATGTATCACATCACCTTCAGCATGCCTAATGGCAGGGTAGCATTGTCGAATGCAAGGAGATTCATCATTCTGAAAAAATAAAATAAATGAACATTTAAATACATTTTATAAAATTAATATAACCTATTTTTTGTATTTCATTCCATATGCTTGAAATCTAATGAAATTTATCATTGTAAGCTTTAAACTGTTAATGATTTTCTATTCAGTTAATTTTTATAAATATTATTTTAGGCTTAAGTAGAAGAAAATTTTAGAAAATAGCATTGTATCCATTTTATTTTAAAGTAAATTAGAGTGTAAAGGTTGATATTTTTATATACCAACTATGTGAAAAATACCATAGCCGGGAATCGAACCCGGGCCCTCCACTTAATGCACTGATGCTCTACCACTGAGCTAACCTGGTTGATAACCAGCTCAGAATTTCTCACATAATATTCATTGTCAAATTGCAACATTAAAAGAAGCTCATATGTGTTAAACACATTTAGTTTTTCATATAATAAATATTAGAATTTGTGGTTAGAAAATAAAAATTTGCAATCTGACTTTTAAAATTGCTGGTAAAGTGGTGTAAGTCATCATTTTTAAATTTTAATAACTCAAAGACATTTTCACTTACAACAGACATGGATTTTCTTTTGTTTTCTTTCTTAGACCAAGATCAATATTTTCTAAATATAAGTCGTAGAAAATTTGGGACCATACAAAAATTAAATTTTGTATTTGGATATGTATATGTATACAACTTTTCATAGAAAAAAATGCCATGTCTAAAATCTACTCTTGATTTCCACCAATTTTGTACAGGGAAGTATGTTCCTATGACTGTTATTTTAAGAGATAATCGCTGTAAAATCTACTTTCAATCACCTGGTATACATTTGAAAAGAAGAAAAAAGCATACTTACTGACACATATACTTGTTTTTGAAAAGCTTGACCTTCCCAAGACCAACCATGGGTAAATTTCTTTTCTGGTGTTTTGGGAAATGGCAACAGAGGAGGAAGAGGGGTTTCAGAAATTGCAGGTTTCTCAACAGCTTCTTCAGAAACAGATGATTCGCCCTTTTTCAATTTAGCTAATGGTACTAATGGTCTGTTATAAGCATCTCTAAAAGTCCTTTGCTTACCATGAAGTCGTGCCCTTCGCACAACAGCCGATTCCTTTTTTTTCTTAACTTCAATAACCATAATATCTGGAGATTCTTTTGCTGAATCAATATTATTTTCAGGAGGGGAAACCAAGCTTTTAATATCCAAAGAATTTTTACTATCTGCAGTATTTTTAACATCTGAAGTATTTTTAATAACTGGAATATTTTTAATGTCAGGAATATTTTTAATGTCAGGAATATTTTTAACATCTGGAATATTTGTAACATCTGGAACAGTTTTAACAACTGGGATATTTTTAACATCGGGAGTATTGTTATTATTGTTCTCTAGATTCTTACAATTATCATTTGTAGAAGTTTCTTCAATCTTTTCAACAGCAGTTTTTTCCTGAGATATGTTAATATTTGTATTATTATTATTTGGAAGATCACATTCTTTGTTTATTTCATCATTTTCTACATCAACTACAACTATTTTTTCACGGTAATTGTGTTTCGGCACTTCTAACTGAATATATGTCTTAGTGTCTCTTGAATTTTCTTCGACAATTTCAATAACAGATGGTGGACGTACAGGATGTCTTGAAGTTTCTGTGATATTAACAGATGTTTCTTTACCAGGATCAATATGGTAAGGTAGAAAACTGACAGGAGTATGAGGACCATCCTCAGGATTAGTCTTAATACTCCAGTTTGGTTCTTTAACAAATGGGTCATTTACAATTTTGTGATTTTCTCTAGAACCAGAAAATGAAGATGAATGGTGTGGTGCCTCTAGATGTTGATGATTTATAACTTGATTATCAAGTTGAATGCTTTGTTCTCTAGGTTCTGTATGAGTATGTCTGTTTTTCTGATATGATGATGTATGTGGTAATCCAATACTATAACTGTGTGATGGAGGTGGGACATTAGGCTCACAACATTTGGAATAACTTGCATTGGAATTTGAAGATTTTGATTTATGATAGTCCCTGTAACTACCTTGTACAGGGTATGGAGAATGTAATGAAGATGGTGAGAGTGACTTGGGTGATGTGCTATATGAAATAGGTTTTAAACCTCTTTCTTGAGATGATTTGAAAGACGAATGAGGAATTTCTCCAGAATGTAAAGGCAGTGCAGAGTTTGATTTGACTGTGGGCGCCTGACTTGGAATAGCAGAACTTTTTTGGTTCATTCGCCCAGAATCGAGCGAGCTAAATGCATCTCTGTGTGAACTAGGAGGCTGAGGTCTTGAAGGTGGCTGGTGAAGATGTGGCTGAGGATGATACGGCACTGGCTTATGGATAGTGTATTGGTCATGATGAGGTTGTATTAGAGGTCCTGCAGGTTGATAATAGCCTAAAAGAAATTCAAAATAAAAATTTTCATTACAAATAAATATTTTGTCAAAAGTCAAATCTACCAAATATTATAATGTAGTTTCATGAAAAGAATATTGTGTAACATTTCAAATAAATCTAGCCAATAACTTACATTTAATTATGGTTTGGTGCTATTATTTCAGATTTAAGTACTTCAATGGGTAAGAATTGTTTTAGTTAAAAAATGAAGGAATAAATAAAAATAAGATAAAAAATTACATATATATATATATATATAAGTTTGAATATTTTAGGTTTAACATTATCAAGATCCACTAATCAAGTCTCTAATTATTTAAATGGTGCCACATATTCTCTTAATTCCTAAAGTTAAAACTTCTTAAAAATACTCCTTATAGCATTGGTTTGTTTGAACCTCAATTAATTTAACTGACTTATTGTTTATCTAGCTAAACGCTAGATTGCACTTGCTCACTGCTGACTTAATGTTTTCTAACATTAATTTCCTTTCTATGAAAGTTTTAATGTTCATTGATTTATGTACAATTTAAATTAAAATTTAACTAGTTTAAACTTTAACTAACTTAAAATTAAAGTTTCACTAACTCAATAAATAATTTCTCAGTGATTTTAATCGTTAATGAAACAGCTCAGACGTTAATTCTTTATCGATTAATCAATGTTTGCAAGGCTTTTACTTTTACTTTTAATAATTTGTTGGCATCTTCCTATTCTCCAGTTTGTGTAAAAGTTTTACATGTGGCTACTCTGTTTTTTTCTAGTTTTCTCTCTGGTTTCCATGATGATTTGATTTAATAATTTAATTTCTCATTCAAATTGGTTTTGCTGCTTCGATTGGGGCTGGAACAATATAAATTGCTATGATTAGCTATATTGTTTTATGAAATCGATGCAGCTTTCACAGCTTTATGAAGTACATGCCCCCTGACGAGTTTTTACTTCTAATTTTAAGCATTTTCATCCAATTACTATTTCTGTGGTCCTTTAGTTATTTTCTCTGTCATTAAGTTTAATGGTCCTTTTTTTATTATTATCATTCATGTCGGCATAATTTAAATTGTTTTTGTCTCTTATTGGTTCTTAATCTGTATCGCAACATTTTTGTGTCAGTCTTACCTATAAGTTAAAATCAGTTCTATTTTTGTTGCGTTGGTATTTACTTTAAAACTGCTTTACTTGCAGAGAAGAACTTTGAAAATATTGTCTTTGAAATAGTCCTTTTTCTAAAACATTTGAGCTTGGCAGATTTTTTCCTTGTATAGATTTATTTACATTATCTTCTTTGTTACTTTCTTCTAATACAATTGACTTTTTTTTTGGTTATTTAGTGTTTATACTACTTCTCTAATATGGAAATCATCTGCATTATCATGGAAGAGAATTCTTTTAAATAATAAATTTAATAGATTATTTTTACTAAGTGAATTTGTATAAGAAAATATAGAAGAAAGTCATGTGGTTGGCCACAACATATCAGTTTTTTAGATGGTTTATTAGTTAATCTTTGTGTCAAATACTTTGCATAGTAAAACTGTGTGAAATACATTTTTTTTTTTTTTTTTTTTTAAACTTTCCGAACATACATTATGTATGTAAGAAAAGTTTTGTAATCATGAAAGAAATCAACTGTGAGATTTTGGTATATTTCTACATTTTGAGGTCTCTTGAGTTCATTTTTGCCATCTTTACAGTGTTATATGTATGGAGTGAGTATGTGTATTATGTATGTGAACACATCACATACCAACACATAACATCTAAAAGCGTGGTTTGATTGACCTGAAAGTTGGTGGGTACTAATGTTAAAGGTCACTATCATATGCATTGTACAGAATTTAATGGATGTGGGACTTCTTTTACAAAAACACACACACACGCACACAAAAAAAAAAAAAACTTTATGATTTTAAACAATGGATTTATATTTTAAAGTGTATAGCCTCTAAATGTTTTATCCAATTGATCTAAAAATTGGTAGGTAGGTTACAAGTAATCGTCGCATGATTTGTATAGTTTTGATGACTTATAATTCTTTTACAAAGATAAAAAAAGAATTTCTTTATCATTATGGACTATAGATTTGAATTATTTACAGTTATTATTGCAAGAACTGTACAGATATACATAAGTATGTGATCAAACTATTTATTATTACATTATTATGTAAATCATTGTGTGTATCTTTTTAATGTGCAAAAGTTGATTTACAAATATGTATGTATACTTCGTGCCGTCTTAGAGAAAATAATAGCATGCAGATGAAAAATATTTTGATGGGAAAAATTGATTATCACTAATCAATAAAGTTAGCAAAATAAAATATTCAGGTTTTTTTTTTTTTTTTTTTTTTGTAATATAATATAAAATTTTAAATCTATACTATATCCTGTATTCCTTTGCTTTTTGGTCAGTCCGCACATATAAAATCTGAAGCCCCTAATTAAAATAGATTATTCCAAAAATCACTTTCACTTTTTTCTCAAATCCTACATAGACATACAGCGATGCAGCCCCCTGTAAAGGAATCTCATGAGCCACCACTGGCCAACAGCCTTTCGAGACATTCCAGTAAAACTTATTGACCGTTTCTCACACATTTTAGCTTACAGACCTCACTGACAAATTTTAGGACCCAGTAATGTATTTTAGTACCTAACAGCCTTTTCAAACACTTTAAGTGCCCAGAAGTCTTCTACTTTGACATGCCTTCGAGGGACAATTTTTTAGCATTCAATCAAGCACTATTTTTTATTTATTTATTTATTTTTATTTTATTTATTTATTTATTTTTTGTTAAATCTATCAGTATTCTCATGAGGAAAAAAAAAAAAAGCACAGAGCCTATGAAAATGCAAAGCAAAAGCATTTGTTTACATTTGTCATACACGAAAATTTAAATACAGAGGTCAAAAATTAAGGTAAAAAGATGGCAGCCATGGACATTACCAGGTATGGGCAAGGGGAAGGGGGGGATTATGGTCTTCCCCAAAATTTTCATGGTTCATTTAATTTGTCTTTATCTTTCCAATTTTGAAAAAGAAACTGCAAAGTTAATTTTAAATATTACAAGAAAAACACATGTTTTATGAAAATACGGCATGTCCCCCCACCCCACCCTTTAAGTGGCTCTTTTGTTTAAAAGTCAGCATAAAATATTGATTTAGAATGTTAAGATTTGTCACAATAAATTTTCTGTACGGGAAAAAAAATGAATTTCTGTTTTAAATAAAAAATACTGCCATAATTCAAATGTATTCACAAAATACAACCACTATTTATTATTTAGAAACTATTTTTTTATTGAAATATTTTTGGAGATGGAAGGATGTAAAAGGTCCATAAAAAAAAAGGTCCATATAGCAAAATAAAATTGACAAATTAATTGACCCTTTATGCCTCAGAAGAACTAAAACAATAATTTTAATATTTTTATGCTACTAAAACTTGTTAAATAAAAAAGAAATTAAAACAGACTTACCATAATCACCATGGGGAAATTGGATAGGCTGAGGATGCCGATAATGTGGCACAGAAAAGGCACTACCTCCATACTGATGAGGTATACGATGATCCATGCTCATCACAGGATGCATTCCACCTACACCGGGACTCATATGATATGGGGGTGCAGGGAGCATTGGAGCATGACTGGTACATCCATAATAATTAGGCCTACCATGAAGAACCGGATCACCCATATGAGGGTGAATTGAAGTTGGAGGAGACAAAGGTAAAGCAGCAGGAGATATATTTCTACTTCCAGGCTTATAAGTAGTCTGCATTTGAACACAGTAACTCTCATTAGCATTTTTAGACTGATAATGATACATCTGGGTAATAGCTACATCGTCATTACCCAAAATTCTTTCAATTTTTCTTTCTGATTTACTTTCTTCTTTAACTTCTAGGTCATTTCTACTGTTTATTTGAACTTTTGTCACTTCAGTGTACTGAGTTACTCCAACTTTAGTGGATGCTGTAGTGGATACTATGCTGTCAGTTGCTGAAATTTCATTCTGACAACTTTCTTGCAAAATTCTGCTTTCATTCTTGGACGTTTCTACAGATTCTACAGTCCAACTACCCTGATAGGGTGGGGCTGGTGACAAAGAATCGGCAATACTAGTACTATCAGAAGATTTATTTTCACTTATAGATGTTTCAGGAGACGAACAATGTTCTTGCTTACTATTATCACATTGATTGTTTATTTCTTTCTTTGGTGAAATTCTCTGTTTCTCTCTCTCAATTATTTCAAGATCACATTTTGATTCTAGAACTACTTTTACATCTAAATCAGCACATCTATCTCTATCGCGTTTATCGAATTTTTTTATTCTTTTTGGCTTTGGCTCAGTTATATAACTAGCTGCCAAAATAGCTTGTGCATTCAAACTTGCCATTCTTTTACAAACCCTAGTATCAATAATTTCAACATCAGAATTTTTTCGCTTTTTAGTTCTTTTAATAGGTGGTGAAGGTTTTGGCTTCTTTTCACTTCTTGATTTTTCATTATCATTACTTTTAGATTTATCTTTTTTATCATGAGAATTAGAAGATGGTTTAATGGCCATATGTACACTATCATCATCATCATCATCGTCGTCGTCATCATCATCATCATCTGAATTTTCTTCATTTATGAAATCTATCAAAGATGTTTCATCAGCATCTTTTAAATTTTCCCCTGTTGTACGACTTTCATTTTCATATAACACATGAACCTTTGCCAAGGCATTTAAACTGGCCATTCTGTGAGCTCTTGCAGTTGGCCATTCTTGAAGCATATGGTACGGAAATCTTGGTCTAAGTTCTCGTTCATTATTTTTATTTTTATTCGATGAAGACAATTTTTCACACAAAATTTTAATGGCTTTAGCCTTCTTAGCAGCTCTATCAGATTTTTTACATTTTTGATAAGTTGATTTCACTTTAGAAGTTGTATGCTTAACCACAGTTTTCCTTTTTCTTGAACGATTCCTTCTTTCTTCTTCTTCAGAATCTTCTTCAGTATCAGATTCTTCTTCTTCTTCTGAAGATAAAACAACAGAGGTTGAGTAGCTGACTTTTCGAACCGAAACTGATTTACGTAAGTTACATGATTTAACGACACTAACTGAAGACGAACGCTTTGAAACAATAACAACCTTTTCTCGGTGGTCATCTGAATTCTTTTTATTATCTTTAGTGACTGTTTTTCCATTTGTTTTCTTAACAGGAGCTTTTGAATTTTGACTCAGTTTTGATGCTTTCCAGTTTTCTGATTTAAGCAGGCAATCACATGATTTACGAGAGCTATTAGATTCTTTAATATTATTTGACCGTTTTCCCTTTTCCACCGCCATCAGTCTAGTCCCATAACGACTACTTCCGTCTTTTCTTACTGCTCCTGAACGAGGTGCAGGTTTTGATGATGACATACTTGAAAAAGGGTAAACGAAGAAATTTTTTTTCTATCACATTTTGCTTGATAATAAAAACCTGAAAAAATAAATAAAAAACTTTCATTAAATAAAATAATTAAAGGAAAAAAGAGAAAATTAAAAATAAAATTTTTTGAAATACTGATTTTAAAATAAAAGTGAGAAAAACAAAATAAAGCATAATCAGATCAACAAAATTCATATACAGTGTCTGACGCATTTTGTTTCTTCTTTAATGTATTATTTACAAATCTGATGTTTTCTTCAAAAACTTTTCACTGCATTTAATACTCTTCGTTCAATGTTTGTTATTTTCATAATAATAATAAAAAAATGAGGATCTTTGAATGTTCATCTTTAGTTTAATTTAAAGCATTCAATATTAGCTTTAAGAGCTTTTAAAAATATGTCAATGTATTAATACAGTTTAATAAAGCAAATAAATAATAAAATTAAATAAATAAATAATAACAATATTTGTATACACTCTTCAAAATTTTATACCAAATAATAATAGCAACAGAAATGAAATATAAATTACGGTGAATGGAAAGGTGGCTGCATTTACAATCAAACCAGAAAGCTGTAAAACAGTGCACAAGCATCTTAATTCTAAGCAAAGGGCTAAAATAAGGCAAAGGGCTGATTGCTAAAATCACACATTCTACTGTCCATGTAAGATGGTGTCACTGACACTACAGTATTCTACACAGTGCGCACCTAGTATTTCTGTCTGGAGTTCTGGAGACCCTGAACACAAACACCCCTGATATCTTATGAAATATTGGGCATTTAAAGCAAATAAAGATATTTTTAAATAAAAAAAGATTTTGGAAAAGATTAATATATTTTAACGAAGTGATGAGAAGGATTTGAGTATGTTAAAATTTCAACAGTAAATTCAAGTTAATCAAGATGGGAAACATTGAGGATTAAGATAAGAAAATAGCAAGATTTTAAGATCATTTTTTAGTAAGAAATATGAGTCAAAATTTAAAGTTAAATACATGTATAAATCACAAAATCTTCCCATTTTAAATAAGTTTTAAAATATTGAAACGGTTACTTTTCGTTGAGAAAATTATATGTATAGATCACAAATTTCTTAAAGAAAAAGAAAATAATGGCAAATATTAGATAATATAAAAGAAAAGATACAAAATAAATAAATAAAGTTTTGAACATCATTCATTTTAATGGTAGTTCAATGCTGATTAATGAGCTGACATTAATTTTAACTTTTAATTAATAAGAAAAAAATCTAGCAAAAGGATAATTAATTTAAAATCTACTAACGAAATGATACAGACAAAAATTGAAATTAAATGAAATACTTATAAGATAAAACAAACATTTTATATACCATGTTTTTTTTTTATTTTCTGTTGAATCATGTACGTTATTTTGTTATTATGTTATCAATGTAATGTGTATAGAATATTTAAAGTGATAATGACGTCAACTTTTGTAAGATGCCTAATTAATTTTTTTACAATTTTTTATTGTTCATGTTTAAGTAAATGTATTCATTTTCCTTTCAAAAAAAAATTAACTCATAATTTTTTTGGCAACAATTAAATTATAAATAAAGTAAAAAATAATATATTAGCAATATTTAAGCACATGGACTCAGTTCAGTAAACTAATACTAATGAAAAAAAAAAATCCTTGGTTTTAAAAATAAAACTATTAATCCTTTCAGAACAACATATATTAGCATCATGAATTACATTAGCACTTTATCAATGTGTAGAAAATTTTCAAAGTTATATATAATGATGTCAATTTTTGTGAGATGCCTAATTTAACTTTTTACAATTTTTTTATGTTCACGTTTAATTAAATTAATTTATTTTTATGTCAAAAGAAGATGAACTCATATTTACTTTTGTTTTTTTTGGCAACAATTAAATTATAGCTAATATTTAAATGGCTTATTTAAAGCTATCTTTGTCACATAATAAACAAATAATTTGCAATAAAAAAATATTGTGACTATAAATTGAGATAAAAATATCCTGTTTCTTAAGTTGGACCAAACTGCACACAGTGCACAAAATTTCACTTAAATCGGTTCATTAGTTTAGGAGTTCATCACGGACAAACATCGTGACACGGTATTTTTATATATAAAGATTATTATGAAATGTATAGATTGTGTTTCAAAATATAGTATGTAATGTATGTGTGTGTAGGGAGGGAGGGGGGATAGCAAAATGGGCTTCTAGGGTGCCATTAAACTTAAATCCACAAAACTTCATGTATCTTTTTCTTTGTGAGAAATTATTTGTTGTTTTAGATGGCGATGTTCTTTACTACCATAATGACTTGTGCTCAGTTGTTTAGTTTTGATTCGAATGAACCCAATTTGGATGAAGATGAATATTGTTTAGATATTTTCAAATCAAATTTTAGTTTCTTTGAAATGAAAAGTGATTTGGTAAGCTTGAATATGTGTTTTGACATTATTATTTAGTAATTGTTATATGTGTATGGTATGATTACATTTAAAAATTGCATATCTATGAAAATAAGTATTAAAAAATTTAACCTTTTTTTTTTAACCCTCATTGAGCCAGCAACGGGTTAATGGTGGAAAAGAATTTTACCTACATCGCTTTTCTTTATAAAGGATTGAATTATACATTAAATTTTAATAATATTATCTTACATAAAATCAGTTTTATGAACGAGCATATATAATTCGGACCCTTCAGCGCTCTCCAGATTACAACTCTTGTCAGGCATGTTTTCATTCAAATGAGATCCTTTTAAAAAATTCTTTTTTTATTAACTTAATTTTATACCTAACAAATTATCCTTTTATAGTAGCACTTACTTTAAAATTTCAAATATATTTCGAGCGCACTCGCGCTCATCATCAGTGCTTTCTAGTGGTTTCATCTTCTCTGTTTACATCGTTCTTCATCTCGGTATCTTCGGTTCTCTTCACTTCAGTAGTGGTGTTTCTTTTAATTGCTTGTTGCCAGATAGGAGGAATTATGCTATGTTCGCGATCGTTAATGGAAGAGTGGTTAGTAATTATCTCTATTGCTTCTCTTTTAAGGGCATAGTAGTGGTTATTATATGGAGCTATTTTACGGGTTTTAGCAGTATTAAAATTAATGGGGTTATTTTTATGGGTTATGTAGAGGGCAGTATTGGATCTATTGTATTTAATGTCGGCGAAGTGCTCTTTTTCGTGATCGTTGATGTATCTCTTAGTCCTTCCAATATAGCATCCTTTGCAGGGCCTGACTATCGCACGGGCACCCGGGGCTAGTGCCCTGGGCACGAAATTTCCGAGGGGCACAAAATTTTACTAATGGCTAAAGTATATGGTTAATATCTTCCTTTTTCTTTCTTTCATTCTTTTTTTTTCTTTTTTTTTTAACTCAACTGTGTTTCACTTACATACATTAATAAAATTTTAAAACAAAAACTGTCGTTAGACTGACTGGGGTAATTTTGTCTTTAGAACCTAGCCTAAAACAAAACCAGATTAAATTTTTGTTCAGATAATTTTTTTTTCGATCTGCTTTTTCGCCTGCTAAAAACTGTGGTACATTAGTAACCGGTCTTTTGTTTTGGAGGCTCTTCTAAGAGGGCACGAAAATTTTAAAGTGCCCTGGGCACAAAAATTTGTTAGTCGGGTCCTGATCCTTTGTCTTCATTTTCAAATTTAAAATCAATTTTGTAAATGCCTGAGGAGTTTTTAGGGTTAATTAAATCTTTCTCATTACGGAGTCTTTGAAATATGTTTTTATTTGGTTTTATAGGAATATTGATGTTGAGTTTTTTAGCTTCGTTTTTTATATTTAACGCGGCACCGTTACAATATGAGATAGAGGTTGTATAATTAGGTTTTGAGTTTTGAGCATTGTTGATGGCATTTAGAGTTTTTTGACGTTTTTTGTAAAGTTTGTCGATGAGGTTTCACTGTAACCGGCTAATTTCACGATGGTTTTAATAAATTTAATTTCTTCTTTTAAAAGGGTATTGTTAGAACAAATGAGTATGGCGCGGTTTATGTATGAACGAAGTGCGGCATGTTTATAAGAAAGGGGGGTTTTACATTTTGCATTAATAATTTCATTGCTAGCTGTAGGTTTTCTATATACGGTAGTTTCGAAAGAGTTGTTTAAATTTTTAATAATGCTAACATCAAGGAAATTGAGGGTGTTATTGGTTTCGGTTTCTATAGTGAATTTTATTTTATTGTCTAGACTACTTAGAGTTTCAAGAATTTGGTTGGGATTAGTGTCAGCGGGGATGACTGTAAATATATCGTCTACGTAGCGGTTCCAGAATTTACACTTATTAATGATTTCTTCAGCTTTTAGTTCAAATAGTCGCATTTTTATTTCGGCGATTACTCCTGAAATTGGGGAGCCCATAGGCACTCCCTGAGTCTGTTTATAGATGTTTTGGTCAAATGAGAAATATGATTCACTAAGGAGAAAGTTGTTTGTGCGGATAAGAGTTTCGCTGATTTTATTATTTCCATAAATGTCGGTAATTTTTTGGTTGATGTAGTTGGTGATTTCTGGAATGTCTATTGATGGGTAAAGATCCTTCACGTCAAAGCTAACTAAAGAGTCATGGTTATTGATATTCGTATTGCGGAGGTTTTTGATGAATATTTCATTAGAGTTTGTAGATTTTTCGGAAGGGGGAAGGAGTGAGAGGTAAATATTTTTCATGTATTTTTCTAGACAATATGTTGGGCCTTCAGATTTATTAACGATTGGTCTGAGAGTCAGTGGGTTTTTGTCATCTTTATATTTACCAAATAACCTGGGAATGATAGAAGCGTGATTATTGAAAATGGGGGGAGTATTATTTGGCCAAGTTCCTGTTTTTATAATATCTTTGGTTTTACTTATTAATTTTTTGAGGGGTGTGTGAGTAATTTTAACGGCATTTAATTTTTTAATTGTATTTAGCATCATTTCATTATATTGAGTTCTATTCATTAGGGTGATTTTGTTGGTTTTATCTGACATTAGGTAGGTGATATCGCGATTGTTTTTTAGGGTCTTTAAGCATCGGATGTCTTCGGAGTCATGTTGATTTTTACGGTTTGAGAGAGATTTAAAAGCGGAATTACGAATGGTGTGTTGTTTTGGGGAGGGAACATATTCAAGGGCTGTTTCAATGTGGGCAATAGCATCCTTAAGGTCTGTTTTTTCATTTAGAATAAACTTCGGTCCTAATTTTAGAATTGAATCCTGGTGAGTGTTTGGTTTAAAGTAAGTGCTACTATAAAAGGATAATTTGTTAGGTATAAAATTAAGTTAATGTTATCATATCCTTTTCTAATTAAGTTAAATCCTTTTTTTTTTTAAAGCCCAATTGGGAGAGGAGTGTTTTTTTTTTTTTTTAATATTAAACGTAGAATAACAATATTCAATTTGAATTCTAAATTTTATTTCAAAAGAAAAAAGTTTAAGACAAAAAGAAATTTATTACAAAATAATATTAAGTAAAAATTAAATAACCTTTGTATTCTTAAAATTTGATTTGGTCTAAGCTTACGAATAACAGTAAAATGAACTCTTATTTCATTCTATTCAATATTTTATCACAACTTTGAATTTAATTAACTTTTTATTATTAAGTTATTTTGTGTAACATTAAATATAGCAAACAAAAGTAAAATATTTTATTTTTTCCATATACGATTTTCATATTAAAAATAATTCTACACTTTTGGAAAAGTTTAAAAAAAAATACATATATATATATATATATGCAAAAAAAAAAAAATCTATTTTTAAATTTTTGTTATACTGACAGTGGCGGCTCGTGCCAACTTTCCCAGGTGGGGCCCGGTCCATTCCACAACATGTGAAATATATCCATAATTCAAACGCAAAAAGAATAAGTTATTTAATGGGGAAAATTAACTTTTTTTTTTTTTTTAATATTTGGGGTGTTCTATGTACATTATTATTATTATTATAATTCATTGTGAATATTATAAAATTTTACAATGTTACAATGTTGAAATTTTTAAACTGAAATTCTTCTGCATGCATTTTTTTTTTTTTTTTACTTTTGTGCATAACAACCCTAAATCTTTCACGTATATAAAATATTATATATTTAATATATGTTTCTTGTACGTTGTTTTTAAAAGCACAGCCAAAATATAAGAAATTAAATTAAAATTTAAAATTTCATAGACGGTATTTTAAAAATGTATACACACTTTTAAAATGTCGAATTTTTAAATTAAAGTGTTTGTAATTTTACTTTTTTATATTCTAGCTTATTTAAAAACAATGATGTAGGACAAATGTATACAAAATTTAAAATCTTTAGGTGATTTTGTAATGTTATATCAAAAGCCTGTACAGAAAATTTAGTTTAAAATTTTATATTCCTTCAACAATACAAAATTTTATAACTGTCGCAATAAAAAATAATGTGGTGTGTCACTCAGACAACTTTCTCTTATCCGGAAATTTAATATTATAAATACAGGTTGCAGATTAAGAGGTAAGATAATGAGTACTGTTATGTAAACCTGTGATATGATAATTAGTTCATATGATAATTAGTTTATATGATAATTAAGTTTCATATGATAATTAGTTCTGTGTGAGGGGGGCTACGGCCCCCCTCAACCCCCCGTTTCATTAATGCACCTACATTTATGTAGAATTTAATTCAGTTATTAAAGAATAATTCTGTTTTAAAAAAATAATTTATTAAAATTATTATTTAAAAGAAATTAACTTTTATGATAATCCAGACAATTTCCATATTAGAGAAGTAGTATAACACTAAACATAAAAAAAATGTTGAATTTATTCTCAATATTACATAATTTTTTTTTTTTGTTAAAAAGGAAAAAATTGATAACCTTATTTTAAATTATTGCAGATCGATGGTTCAACCATTCATTTTAAAGGTATCGACGAGCTCTTTTGAAAGATACCCATCATGAAAATTTACTCTTCTCGAGGGGGGATTTCCCCCCCCCAGGGGGGAGGCAGGGCTCTTACATACACAATTTTTTTTTTTTCCCAGTTGGCTATCTCTTTTACAAAAAATATATATTCGTTTCATTTGGTTTAGAGCAGTCTATAGATGTTAAACTCTACTTACCTGGAATTTCCCCCATAGACGTATTGCATTTGAATACTTTTGAGTGTCCCTGTACACGAACTATTTGCTTCATCTCAACGAAAAGCTTACTGTAGCATCCCTATATGATACACATTTAGCATACCCAGTTTGGAATTTCTGCTACTATTTGTTCTTGAGATATGCTGGTAACAGACACACAGACATCCATCCACACAGACCATTCGCTAAAAACATGATTTTCATATTCAGGGGACCTCAGAACAGAACATGTAAATATAACAAAAACTCACATTCGAAAATTTGACCCTAAAACAATACTTTCTCAACCTTATGGGTAAGAAAAGTAATTAATGTCTGACATTTTATTTCTTTGCAGTTTTTTGCATAATGTCGAGTTAAAAATGTGCAAATAAAGACACTTTAAAAATCCATCGCTATACTTAAAAAAAAAAAAAAAAAAAAAAGTGTGTATGTATATATATTTAAAAAGGATTGAGTTATCCCTTAATAATAATAATAATTTAGAAATATATTTTTTAAATAATCAATATTAATTTATGTAAATGTGATTATTATTATTAAAAATACTTTAATCAAATAGTATTTGACTGAAAAAACAATAATTATAAAAAATATTACACTAAATCGCATGATATATATATATATATATATAATAAAAAGGTTTACAAATTTAGGCAGCCAAAACTGTTCAAGTATTTAAATCTGATTATTATTTATAGAAAAATAAATATTCTGCTCACCGAGTTTTTTTACGAGCAAACCTTCCAATTACTTTCTCATTAAATTCTGGAATTGTGAAAATAGTTTTTGTGGATTGCGAGAACCGCAAGTGCATTTAAACTTTCCTGTCCAACAGAATTCTCAAAAATGTTTTAATCCTTTTGTCAATAAATTTTCAACAGATTTCCTTTCTATAACTGTTAATTTTTAAACAATCATAGATTTATTTGGAAAAAAAAAACATCGCAAAAGTCTCCTCTTTTTCACTATCGGTAGAAAAATAAATAAATAAAAAATACTGTGAAAGTCGCCAAATTCTTTGGGTTAATGTATTTTAAAGGAGACAGTTATTTTTCATTAAACTGCAATACTTTGGCCAATTCGCCAAGTGCCCCTAACACTTTAAAAGTATGGGAATACTAACATTGATAAAGCTCTACTTCACCAAATGTGTTAACCTGCTGTTTCATGCGCAAAGCAATAAATACTATACTAATTAGACTACAATATACTAATACACTATACTAATTATACTAAAGAAAAGCGGACAAAGGGACAAGCAAACTTTATGTCTGAGAAGTATAAGAGGAAATTGGATGCGCATTTTTAGCTTGATAGATACATTTTTACAAGCGTTAGAATTAAAAAAAGAAAGATATATTACTTGATTTTTAATAGGGAGAAAAATTCAAGCGGGGCCAGGCCCCAGGTGCCCTCAATGACGAACTGCCCCTGGATACTGACATATTTTATTCATATTTAAAAACTTATTTAATAAAGGAATACAGAACAAAGATATCACTGCCTGCATTGAACATTTACAAGATCAGGGGTTGATCCAGGTTTTAATTCTTGGGGCCCATTTTTGAGAAAAACATATTTTTGTGAAATTTCTTTTTATTTTTATGAAAATAATAATAATATCTCCCATAATGATTTAATACTTTTTAACGAAGTTAACAATACATATTTAAAATTATTGAAATTTGAATACCTTAAACATCACTTCGTGCTGGCCGAAAAAAGGTTTTCTGCCAGCACGAAGTGATGTTTAAGGTATTCAAATTTCAATAATTTTAAATAAATATCTCCCATTTTATTAGTCATTCTATATGTCTTGGTTATTTAAAACACAATTCTGAATAAACCTATTAAATTTGAAGCAAAGATATTTAAAAGTCAACTGTCTTCAACTAACTCAACAAGGTATTTTTTCCTGATAATTTTTTAAATTATATATAATTACTTAATTTTAGATGAAAATAAAAGTCATAATGAGAAATTTATATAAAAAATATTGCAAATAACAAAGTGCTCATTCATTAGTTATATTGCATAATACTGCTTAGCAAATATAATCAAAGGGAAACAGGAAAATATCTTAAATTTTTAACCTTTTATAGGTTGAATTTAGATCTGGGTACAATTTATATTCGTTTTATGTATATTTTTGCCTTCTAATGCTTTAGTTTAAAGAACTCTATTATTGAAAAGGTGTAAAATGTCTTTATGTATAATTAAATATTATTATATTTTATTTTAATTTAATAATGTCAACTATTTTAAGCACGCCAACCCCTCTTTGGAAGCATATGATTGTTTTTCTAATTTATGTGATTTTTTAAAATTTATGGTAAAAATGAAAATGGCAAAATAAGCCATTTTTATGATTTTCTGTACATTTTTCCTGTTACGATTGAAACGTAATTTCTATTTCAAAAAATCAAGTCATTCTTTCTATTATATCTGATAATTTTTTCAAGTCAGTATTCAGGAGATTTAATTTTTAAATGAATTTTTAATTTGATGTTTCCAAATGGGAACATTAGCCTGTAAAAGGTTAATAAAAAAACTGAGTATTATTATTGCTATAAAATCTAGAATAAGTATCTTTAATATGTTATGCGCAACTCAATATAACAAAATTATTTTTTATTTTTGTAACAGTTTACAAAACATATTTATTTGTAAAATAATTGTAAAAATATATATTAATTAGATTAATATTAGATAATACTCTCCATTAAAAACTATATTTCGCCAGAAAATAACAATAATAAAAAGTAAAAAATACACTTTTACTAGATTGCATTACATAAAATGAAATTTATAGCATAAATCATAAAGGATAGAGAGAGGAAGGGGAAGTACAATTGTTTGTTAATTATTACTATTTCGTAGCTAAACACAGAAATATTGATTTTTTTTTTTTTTTTTTTAATATATTTATTGATGGATAGTGCAATGTATTTTTGCTGAAACTTGATAAATTTGATAATGTATTTCTATATTGCAAATAAAAGTAATACATTTTAATTTTTTCTAATATATTAAAAGAATATTTGAATAAATAAGACAAATAGGCAAATTTTCATCAGCTTTCTAATTTTTCTTTCACTTTATTTTATTTTTTACATGCATTTCAAAACTAATTAAATAACAATAACCAAAATTACAGATTTTTTTTTACAACATCCTTCATTACCTTTACTGCTAAAATTTATAAAAAAAAGATTACCTAAATAGAAAAATCTATTTTCTTAAAGGTAAACTAAGGTAAAACTGATCAGTGATCACTAACATGAAAATTAATACATATAAATAAAAATGCACAGATATGACATACTTACTTTTATCTTAAACTATTAAATTAATTTTTTCATGTAATAACTAAGCAAGGATGCTACAAAAAAGTTTTCATATTTATGGAAGATAAAATTTCAAAAGAAAATATAAATATTTATATCTTATTAAATACTTTCCCCGTCGTCTACAGATACAGAAACAGAAACGCGAATTCCCTAGTTGAGTTGAAGTGTATTTTTGATGTAGCATACAAACAGGGGTACATACAAACGGAACGCTTGCAAATGAACAAAAAAAAAGAAAAACTCTTTACAAAAAAATAATAATAATAATCTGGAAGTATTCAACATCCTAAATTGCGAATTGCAATTTAAAAATTAATTACTCCGAAAATTTGCTTATATCATCTGGCAATCGAACCTTTGTTTTGTTTTTGTTAAAGAAATGTTTTGTTTTTGTGTTTAGTTGAATGAATTAGGATGTGTTATATCATTGAAGATTTAATCATCAAAGTAAGCTGGCACCAAAAGATTTTTTAAAACTATTTTTTACGTATCTTTCTGACTAAATTGCATGTTTCTTCCAAATGAAGATATTGATATAAATTTATGATAAGGGAATTTACATTCTCATTTTGAAAACTGGTGAGGAAAAACCACGATTGGGTGTTTTTTATTTTTTTTTTAATAAGTATTATCAAATTGTACTTTTTTATTTTATCTGTCATTACACATGTTGGATGAGATTTATTTGAAAATTTGTAGGCGACTGCTTTATGAAAGTATTTAGTGATTGAAAAAAAACTAAATGAGGAGAATTAGGTGCTTATTGGTTATAATAAAGACCATGTTGGCGACTACATTCCCATATTGTCGCCAACAAGAACATTGACGATATTATTGGATGCGATAAAATTTAAGGGTTTAAAATTTAATAAAATTAAATACCTTTAAATAAAATTTAAAGGTTTGATAGATTTTAATTAACAAAAAAGTATCATGCATGAACGAAAACATTTCTCCATCATTGGCTCTCTATCACACAATTGGCGACAAATTTTTATACCATCAATAAGAAGTGCCTAAATTGATATTTACGTATTATATTAACGTTCTCTACAAAATAGAAAATCATCACCAAGTGCACGATTGACAGCCAATGATGGAGATGGAGAAACATATGAAGATTCTGTGCCTAACAGCCTAACATAGAACATACAATCACACTATATAAATGCATAAAATTTTGTATAGCAGCAATCACTAATATGAATTTATGTACGCATCGTATACATGAAAACCAAACAAATTATCACTGGGTGCCCCCACCTTGTTGTGCATGAATCTAAAAAATGCGCGAAATTTCATATTGCAGAAATCACATACATGAACACTAAATTGAACAACATTGAATATCCCTAATTTGCTGTGACTGAATCTCAAAACTGCATAAAATTCCATATTGCACCAATCGCGAATATGCACTAAGTGCATTTTTCCATCATCGGCGCGACAATTTTTATTTTGTAGAAAAAGTTGATAAACTAATATGCAGATATCTTTAAATTACAATGGAGTTATATCATCATTATTTACCATAAAATTATTGTATCATTAAAATTTGTAGTGGATATAAGGCAGTAATTGCTGATATAAAGTTTCATTATATAATCTCCACTTATTTGTTAATATCAGTAACCAATGTAAACCAGAATTAGGAGTTGGTACATTGGTGAGTGTGGATTTATAGACTGATAAATCTTGAAAAATATTTGAGAGGCACAATCAGTAGTTTTTTTTTTTTTTTTTTTTTTTTTTAATCATTGCGTGTATTATCTATAAGTAAATATCTCTATATAATCTAAAGGAAAAGTTTTTCAGTTTGTTTCATATGATTCTTATATTTTTCTAAACAATGTTTCAATGTTTAATATAGGAGAAGTTGGAGCACTGTGGGACACTTTTTAGACAATGAATTTTAGAAAATTTATTTTTTATTCAATTTTTACCAAACTCAGTTCGACAAAGTTTAAGCATTCCTGTTGGGATTAAAATTTATTTCACTTAAGTATTCCATCAAATTTGATTTGAGTAAAAAAAAAAATTAAAAAATCTTTACAATAAATGTTCCAATCCAAGCTGCCCCACTGGGTGAGGCAGCTTGGGACATAGACAATAAAACTTTAATGCATAAAAATTACTAAGCCTAATTGATTAAATAAGTCTTTATTTATGGATTTAGAGTCTAATAAAGGACAATGTATAGTATACTAGTTTATTACATTAACAAATATTGTATTTTACATTTGAAAATTGCTCTCATCTAAATTCGAAAGAAAAAGCAATTTTCTTAATAATAATAACCATTTCCCTAATTTTAGCACATTTAAAGTCTCAATAAATTTATATAGTACATGTAAATATTGCTTTCTTTGCATTGCATAGTGGTGAAGCAGGTTGAGAGAGTGTCCTAACCATTTGGATCATTATCATAATGTAACTCTCAAAAGGTACTTAGCAGTACAATACATTTTTAACATTAAAATTATTATGAAAGTCCATATTATATAGACTATATTGCCACTATAATGTCCTAAGAAAACTAATTCCTATTTACAAAATCAGAACTGTAATTTAAGGTGTCCCAATGTGGGCCATGTCCCAAGCAAGGTACCCCACTTTCCTGTACAAATTAACTTATTTTTGTAAAATTAATGCAGTGCAGGTAAGATATTGTGAAATAATTCTAAAAGTAAACAAAAGCCTTCTGTAATCATTGAAACAATATTAAAAAAGAAAAAAGATTTTACATTCTCGTATTTGACTCAAAATGTAACACTGGTATACATAAACACCAATGATATTTAATTTACTGCATTGATTGATGAAGATAAAATTTAAATAATGTAATCATGAGTATATAAAATCAAGACCTAAAGTTTTAATTCAGATTGCACACGCCAAAAGAAAAAATACTCACCAAAAAATAGAATTGACATATTTTTCTTTTTTTAAGTATATTGGGATTTAATTTTCCAAATTATTTTAAATGCTTTTACAAACATGCATAAAATTTTATATAATAAAATAGTCTCATATATTATCATGTCTCATAATCATCTATAATTAAAAATCATTTTAATGTGTTTCATTTGAGATTTCAAAATATTAAAATATCTAAGAGCATAAATGTGAAGCGTCATTCAAAGAAATACTCTGTCAAGCTATGTCCAATCAAAATCTTTTTCCCGTGAAAGATTTATTTTTTATTCCATTACTTCCCACATTATTTTTTATTTTACTCCAGAAAGCAAAAAACAAAATCTTGCTTACGATCGGCCAGACTTTACTGTTTTTTAAATCAGTTTAAAAAAAAAATGGTGTCATTGTATAGTGTAAGAATTTCATCTATAACTAGATCAACTTTTTATTCACCACGACTACAATAAAAATTCTGCTCACCAATGATGAGTATAAATTTTATGCCTTGTGTAAAATCATTTTGTTATATTATGTAAAATGTTCGAAAAAGACTTAAAGGCAGGGTTCATTCTACAAAACAAGAATATATCAAACGGGGATATGTTGAATCTTTTTTCTTACAAGAAAACATTCAAAAGGTGTCGTCTTTAAAAAATGCTGAAAACAATGTATGTGATTCTACTCTTCAAAAAACACCAGAAAGTGAAAAAATTATCGGCTGAAATGAATTACAGCGACCACAAAAAATTATCAAAATTAAGCATATTTAGCAATTTCACACTGTTAGGCGATTGATTTTGAGTACTTGGCGGAGAAGCAAAACACGGTTCTGTTCGTACACGGCAATCTCGGTGCTAGGGAACTTATCGCCTAACAGCACTAAATCGCGAAAAATGCTTAATTTTGATAATTTTTTGTGGTTGCTATAATTCATTTCAGCCGATAATTTTTTCACTTTCTGGTGTTTTATGAAGAGTAGAATCATATATATTTTTTGAAGACGACACCTTTTGAATGTTTCCTTGTTAGATATTAAATAACTTTTCTTAGTTTTTCACCACTAAATTTTTATTTTAAACTTGTCCATATTTTTATATTTGAATATTGTAGGGTTTATACACCTAAAGTTTACTGCAACATTTCAGAAAATGCAGTAAAGTGAAGCTTACTGGTTTAAAATAGCAATGTACATTTGATAATAGATTAACAGTTTTTTTTTTTCTTCTTTTTTGATATTCAATAACATTTAGAAGTTTTTTTTTGTGAGAATTTTCTGTTATCTTCAAATTTTTGTATTTGATTATTGTACAGTTTGTAAACCTCAAGTTATTTAAATTTTATCACATGAAGTAACTTAATAAAAGATTTAATTTTTATTAAATGTTTTTTATATGAAATCAAATATTAGACATTTGCTGTTTTAAAGTTCTTTAGCATACAAAATCTATTCTTGAAAGAAAATGCACAGTATTATTTATATCAGATTAATTCCAATTGCAGTATAAAATTCATGTTTATTATTGAAAACATGAAAACTACTTAAAAACTCAAAGTAGCATGACTTACCAGTTTTCTAGATTTAGATAATAATCTCACATTCCGCATACTTAAGAATTCAAAATTCAAATAGTTATTCAAACTCGCTTAAATATGGGCTAAACCCCTTAGAAAGAACCCCACGGAAGGTACACCACCTTAGACCTAGGAAGACCCTTGTGTAGTCAATCAGCCTTAATCTCAAACACGCACACAAATAATTATTCAAATAAGTTTAGATACAAACAACCTAATAGCTGGCAACTCTCTCAAGAATTAATTAAAAGTATATTCCTTTCTGACCCCGGCCATACGATCATGCGGGTTAGACATCCACTTATATTTTTGCATCTGGAACAGTGGTATGTAATAAAATCAGGAAATGAATGATCGAGGTAATTAGCAGAAAGTGTAAAGTACAGTTTTCAATCAACAAATGTTGGTTATAGTCCATATTTTTCTTTCAATTTGCAAAAACAAAAGAATGTAATGTTATAAGGGGGGGGGGGATGTTTCGGGTCGGAAATGGTTATAGATAGTACCATTTTCTGAAATGCTTTGATTTCAGAAATTTGAATATGGAGTCAAAAAGGGATGTTACTGTTCGAAAAAATGAAGTTGATGCAAGTTTTAATATGAAGATGACTCTCTAAATAAAATTCAACTGAGCATTAATAACTAGATGTTATTATCGAATCAGATGGCACCAACACATTTATAATGATGTTTTGTGGTAAAATTAGTCAGAGGTGGCTTTTTTTTTTTTTTTTTTTCTTTTTTTCCCCTAACTGCACATATAGACTAGACGTCACAAAAAATCGAAAACATCATAAATATCTGTAAGTGGGAACTTGTGTCAAAGTTGAAAGTGTACAACTAGATGTCATGACAGTCACAACATAGATTTGCAACAACATTCTATGGCCATTCATTTTTGAGCTATGTGAGATACAAAATCCATTTCGTAAATTAGTATTACGTACAATACTTCCTTACACTTTGTGTAACACAAGGAAATAATAACTAATAACAAACAGTTCAGTTCAGCTTTAACCCCATAGCAGAAAATGTGAGACGCGAGACGTACATCACAGATTTTTTTTTTAGTCTGTAGATTATTTTCAGAACAGCAATATATAGAAATTTCAAATCTCTCGATTTTGGCCGGAAATATTGTAATTTCCAATCTTTTTCCATCCACTGCATAAATGCCAGTGTTCATTTTAAACATGCTTTATAAGATTCTAAAACCTATAAAGAGTTAGAATTTTACAATATATTTCACATGTGTAGTTTTTTTTTTTTTTTTGCCCCCCCCCCCCTCTCTTCACTAATGATCAGCTATCAAACATCTCACATAATCATTGTGATTTCCAGTCTTTTTCCATCCACAGCGTAAATGCCAATGTTCATTTGAAACATGCTTTATTAGATTCTAGAACCTGTAAAGAGGTAGAATTTTTCAATATATTTCACATAGGTAGCTCTCCCCCCTCCCCCCTCTTTGCTAATGATCGGCTGTCAAACATCTCACAGAATCATTGTGATTTAAAACCTTTTTCCATCCACAATATAAATGTAAATGTTCTTTTAAAACTTATTTAATTAAATTCTAGAACTTATAAAGAAGTAAAATTGTTCAACATATCTCACTTTTGTAATTTTTTTTTTTTTTTACTACTTTCTCCTGTTTCCGCCTTCTAATGATCAACAATAAATCGCTCCTTAAAGGTATTGTGTCTTCCAGTTTTTCTCCATCCACAACTTTTTCAACTCACTATATTACATTCTAAAATCTATATAGAAATAGAATCCTTCAACATCCTTCACTCATACATTTTTTGTGACACCTTCCCCCCCTCTTCTCCACAGAAACAATTGGTGATCACACAGGTGATCATTTACAGGATTAACCTAAGTAATTTGGATACATTGGAGCTATACTTGGAAATTGCTAGAAGTGTATTTCATTTTGTGTTAGGTGTTTTTCATATAAAACTAAGTGCACAATATGATGTTCATATACTTTATAAACAATATACAGGGCTACCCAAAAGTAAGCTAAACATTCTTTTCTATTGAATGTAATTGATGGAAGTGCTTTGCTACATTTTACTGTATCGACGAACGCTGCTCAGGAATGATAATTAATTTTTTATACACATACAGTAAACAAAGTATTTTCTTAAATTCTATTTTCAACTCTTTTTTTTTTTTGGTATAATATCATGTTTTGAGGCGCCCTGAGTTTGAAAGTCCAATTTTTAGCAGTTGATCTGTATGTATATATCTGTTGTCAACATAACTGAAGAACAAATCACTACAGGCAATTCAAATTTGGTATTTTGAAATTCATATTAGTTTGCTACTTAAAAAAAAGGATTAATATTGGCAATTTTGAATGCAGTTTTATAAGAGTCTTTATATACAGGGTGATCCAAAAGTCAGGACAAACTTTAAAAATGAATAATTCGAAAATGAATCAAGATACAAAGATACGGTTTGCACCAAACGGATGGAAAAGAAGCCGGGTTTTGTGTGGCAAAGAAAAAAAAATAGTTCTGTTGGCGACCAACAGATGGCGCTGTCGTATTTCTGATGTAGGATTATGCAAAGCAACAAATGATATAAAAAGGAACAATTACAGCAGGTAATGGTAGTCGACGCTTATATGCATCGAAATATCGCATTCTCAGTCGCTACTTTAATCACGCATGGCCTCCAAGATCTCCCAATCTGACACCCTGTGACTTTTGGCTGTGGGGATTCTTGGAAGTCAAATGTGTACCGTGACCAACCCGCATCACTAGCAGCACTGAAAGAGGCCATCCGCCAAAATGTGTCTGCCATAACGCAAGAAATGCTACTAAATGCTGTGAACGATGTAGTGAATCATCTCACAGCTGTACTTCTGAATGATGGACATTGAACAGTTACTGTAGAAGTACTAATTAACTGTAATTAAGCTGTCTGGTAAGTTGTCAACATTTTTTTTTTCATTTGTAAATCATCTTTTGGTGAAATAAAACAATATAGCGCCATCTGTTGGTCGCCAACAGAACTAATTTTTTTCCTTTGCCACACAAAACCCGGTTTCTTTTTCATCCGTTTGGTGTAAACCGTATCTTTGTATCTTGATTCGTTTTCGAATTATTCATTTTTAAAGTTTGTCCTGACTTTTGGATCACCCGGTATATAAATGTAGGCATTATAATTGAATGGAGGATTGAGAGGTACAGTAGCTCCCTTTACACAAAATTATATTTAAAATAAAACTATTCCAGTTTTAGATTATTTTAAAAGTAGACTGAACTTTATTACCTTACCTTATTCTTACGATTTAATTTGCAATCTGCCTTTTTAGTATTGAAATGCAGGATAAGAGAAAGTCATGTGACTCACACACCAGATTATTTTTCATTTAATTAATTCATTTGGAAAAGAATTCTTTAATATTACTTTTTTTTTTAAATGTTTTTATTGAAAACAAATGGTAATATATTGTAATAGAAAGGATTAAACTGATTAAAAAAAAATATATATATTTGATTTTTTACTTATTTAATTCATTTGAAAGAAATATCTTTTATTATTATTATTATTTATTGTATTGTAGGAATCAAATGGTAATATAGCAGAAGAGCAAGAGCTATAAAATGCATGATGCTAAAGCTAAAATATTTAATAAATACTGAGTACAGCCATCTTTATAATTATAGTTCTTGAATAATAGTAGTTTTTGGCATCCGATAAATACCTAAATTGCAGTTCCAGGAACGATGCTACGGTAGGTCTTGTGTACCCAAAGTTAAGAGTGATATTTGAAAGGAAATTTATTATTATTATTATTTTTTTTTTTTAATCTTTTCTAAAAACTGATAAAAAAATTAGTATGCTGTGGCCACCACATGACTTTTTTCTATGTTTTCCTGTACAAATTCACTCAGTAAAAATAATTTATTGAAATTATTATTTAAAAAAATTATCTTCCATGATAATGCAGACGATTTCCGTATTAGAAGAGTAGTATAACGCTAAAAAGAAAAGTCCATTTTATTCTCGATATTACATTTTTTTTTTTTTTTTTTGGTTAAAAATTAAAAAAAAATTGATAACTTTATTCTAAATTATCGCAGATCGATGGTTCAACCATTAGTTTTAAAGGCATCAGCGAGCTCTTTTGAAAGATACCCATCATGAAAATTTACTCCCCTCGAGGGGGAACTTCTCCCCCCCCCCCCCCCCCAAAGGTGGGGAAGTACACAATTTTTTTTTTTTTCCCAGTTGATTATCTCTACTACAAATAATTCTTGTAAATTTCATAATGATTATTAAAAAATAATTCTCTTTATGCACATTTATACAAAATGTTGTCCTATACCACCATGTTAAAAATTTAGAAAAAGCTGGATGGCAATGCAAGCTGTTGGACAATTTTTACCAAAAGTTGATAGGCACTAATTTATATCAATGTGTAACTACATACCAATTTGTATGAAATTCTGTGCAGTTGTACCTGAGGTACAGTTGCCACAAAATTTTGTCAGACACACACACACACACAGAAAGACATTCATTTTCTAAAAATGGTCAAATCGTGTTCTACAGCTTTCAAAACGTGTAAATCCATCAAAAACCTGAGGTCGAAAATTTTTACGAATCAATTTCTTTCTTCTATTGAATATAGAAGAAAGTAATAATTATTATTTTTTTTAAATTCATGTAAATATAGCGAACAGCGAAGCCTGCTAGTATTAAATAAATGTAAGCTTCTGACAAAAGTACACTTATTGTATCATGCAATCTTGTTTTTCTGCTACTTAAGTGAAATTATGCTGCAGATTATTTTCTAATTCCTAAAAAGTTGTCGCAGATTGACAGAAAAAATTCTGCTACTGGGAGCTTTAATCTTCAAGAAACGTAGATGGCTGACTGAAACGTAAAACTTTTGCTCAAAACTCTAAATGTGTTTTTTCCAAAAATTTTTTTGGAACATGCTTGACATGATACATCCAATTTTGTTGCTTCATATTATAAAGATATTGCATATAGCACTCAAAATTATTATTATTATTTAATTGATCCTTAAGATAAGAGGTGACATGTTCAAAAATTGGAATTTAAAAATCAGAATTCAGAAAACTTCATTTTTGAATGAGATATCCTTATAATGCAAAATAAGAAAAATACAAGGTAGAAAAAACCAGCCGGAAGAAATTGTTTTTCTTTAAATATTATCATACTAGCAGGCTTTGCCCGCTTCGCTGGACATTAAACTTAAATGAGTTGTCAAAATGCCATATCGTTATTAATAACCTAAGTTCTCGTTGTGATTGGTAGAGGTTTTCTCGCTCCCAATGTGAGGAGGCTGGGTCCCCACTGTCTTCGGCACAACTTACCTACTTCTTACTTCCCCACCCTCAGCGGGTGAGTTCGAAGTTTTGCAAAATCCCACTAATGTACATAATGCGTATACTTAATCAATATCCACACACCAAAATTCGCCATTCTAAGATAATTCAAAGCGAATTCAAACGGAAAAACATGTTTTTACACATGTTTATTGCCCTCCGACTCCGAGAAGGGGGAGGGGGGGATTTCGAATTTCGTGAAATGCAGTTACAATAAGTGCCGGATGCATACAAACAATTTACACACCAAATTTCGTTACCACAGAAGTCTTTAATAGACAGTATTATAAATAAATAAATACAAAAAGCACAGCTTAAGTATCGGAACCCTTTGGTGACTTTAAATATTTTAAGCCATTTTTGCGATGAACTGAATTGGCTATCTCAATTGTGCAATTAAAGATCTTGGCGAGAAACGTCCGAGCTACTTCGATGCCGAATTTCAAATTTTGCCAAAGGGATCCAATACTAAAGCTGTTCCATATCGAATCTGGGTTGAAAACGGAAAAAGGGTAAAATAAATTAGAAATATCAGACCTACATTTATAAATTTGATACCGAATGAAAGGGGCGATTTTGCTGAATCCAGGGGATCAAACAGTTTTTCGATGCGACAATTAGATTTTTAAAAAATAACTAAAGTATGAAATTTAAGTGGCAACGGAAAAACGGATAAAGGGAAAAATAAATTAGAAATATCAGACCTATCATTACAAATTCAGTACCAAATGAAAGAGGTGATTTTTCTGAATCTTGGGGTGTAAACAGTTTTTCGATACGACAGTTAGATTTTTTAAAATTAACTAAAGTATGAAACTTAGATGGCAACACTTCATTTCAATCTTTTCATAATTTGTAGTGCGAATCACGCGAATACAAAAGTCTTTAACTTAAAAATTTATTTTTATATTTTATTTTTTCATTCAAAGCATTTAAGTGAAAAAATATTTATGGCGCATGCGCAGGCGTTTTTTACCTACAATTTAAACACTAATCATAATTTTGAAAATTTCTATAGATATAATTTCAAGTTGGGTGAAGACCTAAGTTTCTGCCAAGCGCTGTTGAATTCCGTCCAGCTGTTCTCGAGTGATACCCGGACAAACGTGTTTTAGTCTTTTACCCCCTAGGGGGGGGGGAACGGGGGGGAAATTCTGAAAAGTTGATAGATATAATTTTAAGTTGGGTGAAGACTTAAATTTCTGCCAAGCGCCGTTGAATTCCGTCCAGCCGTTCTCGAGTGATGCCCGGACAAACGTGTTTTAGTCTTTTACCCCCTAGGGGGGGAACGGGGGGGAATTTCTGAAAAGTTGATAGATATAATTTTAAGTTGGGTGAAGACCTAAATTCCTGCCAAGCGTCGTTGAATTCCGTCCAGCCGTTCTCAAGTGATGCCCGGACAAAAAAAAGCGACATTCGGACACGATGACACACACACACACACAGGCAAAATTTTCTGAAGTCATTTTCGGCTTTCATGGGGTGTAAAACGTGAAGATATCGCAAAATTTTTCGATTCCGACAAATTTACAGACAAAAGTCTGATTTTATTAATATAGATAGTAATAAGTTGCAACTTTGTAAGATACAATGGATGCATTTTTCTTATAAACAACTTAAAGCAAACTTTATTATGCCTATAAAAATTTAATTTTAATTATTAATTATATATACTAAATTCATAATTATATGAGATTTTTAGCCAAGATCAGATCACTCTCTAAAATACTCAAAATCCATTGAAGAAATCAATTTCAATTTAATCAGTGTAAAATTTTATAATTTGAACAATTTTATTTCTTTAACTGGTAGTAAATAGTAAGGATCACTTGCTTACTTTCTGATAAAAGAGCTTTTAATTGACATTCAGTTAATTAAAGGAACAGGTATGCAATAATTAATTGTATCACATGTCATAAAAAACCTCATTTTCTTTATTGCCATATACAGTATATATAAAAAAAAAAAAAAAGCTTTTTAGTAGTTCAATACTGCAATCTGTTTCTTAACTTAGAATAATATGAATACAAGATATGGATTTTTTTTTTTTTTTTTTTTTTTTAATGTATAGCCTGTAGAATTTGCAGCGGAGTTTAAAAGTATTTTGATGTATTGATACAGTTCATTGGTTATCAGCTTAGAGGCCATATGAAGAATTATTTTTTTTTAAGTGAATAAATATTTTGTCTAAATTCTATAACTGTTATCACTTGTACTACTTGAACATATAATATATAATAATATGAGATAATATCTTTATCTATGCGAAACGTTCTAAAACTATTAGGATTTAAAAATTAGCATTGAAATAATGCTAGTACATTTAAAAAATAGCTAATGTTTAATTAATTAAATTTTCTTTTTTTTATTTAATATGTTGCACAGTAATCATCACATAAAATTATGCATTTTTATACTTACAGAATTTGTAGGGATTGCTTTTTTTCTTTTTTACAGAAATGGTAGAAATTATTAAAAAACACCCTACCTATAATTAGTAAGGATGCATCACCTGTATATATTTAAAACTATTTTTCTAAAAATAATATTTTTAATATTAATTGAATTATAGTTTTGATTTGACACTATATTATGCTTTGAGTTACTATATAGTTAATGCATTTCAATTTTGGGCATCTGTTTTGTCTTTTTGTTGGTTTCTTCCGTTTTTTTTCCATTTTCTTCCACTGTCCTGGAAGAAACCCAACCCTGCTTTATACCTTTGAATAATTTTTTAACACATGAAGGACATTTATTTTCCAAGTTGAAATAGAAATATATTTTCTTTATGCACATATTTAAATTGCAAATTTCAACTTTTTTTTTTCCTGTTTAGGAATACGATTTGATAACTGAGGATTTTATTTTCACTTTGGAAACAAAAAAAAAAAATAATGTCATAAGAAAAAATTATTACATTATTTTTAATTTAAAAGAAAAAGGGTGTATGCTCTATTTAACGACTTTGAAATTTGTAACTTCCACATGAAAATTATATTAATGGAAACATTATTGATTTGTTTTTGTGTGTTATAATTTTCTTTCTTTTATTGTTGTTCATATTGTCTTTTAAATACAGTCAATTTTACATTTCAGGTTATATTTTAATGGAGCAGTTGCCAGCTGAATCGCGCAAAAATATTTCTGAAGAAGAACTGTTAGAATTAGCCAAGAAAGAATTACTGCAAGATGTAAAGTGTGCATCTGTAAGAGCTGAACAGTTTGGTGCTCACAGTTGGGCAAAACCTCAGAAGTATGTGCCTAACAAACGCTTTTTACGACATATGTTAGTAAATGCTTCAAGGGATAACTACAGAAAAGAGGAAAAATTAAGACTTTCAAAATCATCTCGGGTAACATCCCATCATTCACGTAAACGTGATTCTCCATCCAAAAAAGATAAAGCTCCTAAGAAAAAAAAGTCAAGATGGGACTCATCTCCTGAACAGAGCAAACTGACTTCATCGCACAAGTCAAGTGATAAAGAAATAAGATCTCATAGTCATCCTGCTAAAGTAAAAAAGAAAAAAAGTCGATAACATTTTTTGTATTGATTTCTTTAGAGTAAATAAATTTGTTGATTTATTACATACATTTTTATTGTTATTAAAGTTATATAAATTTTTATGTCCATACATCTTTAATAATTATAAATATTACATTGCTTTAAGATTCCATTCATTACACCGTACCAGACTACTTATTTGGCGAAATTTACAACATTCCTTATTTGTACAGGCTGCTTAATACTGTTGATAATGTTAAAAGCTGCAACTTAAAAAATAAATAAATAATCATAATAAGATTATAAACAATTTTTTTAAGCAACCTTGAAAATGTGGAACAATAGACTGTACATCGAAGAGTTTAAACTTGTTGATAGTCTGGCATATTGATAATGGTGACTTGTAAAATTCAGAAACTACCCTATAAGTACAGTCAACACCCTCTAACTGCAAAAGTTTTGTCCAAAGGTTGTGTGGATTATAGGTCATTGTTTACATTTTTCTTTTGCAAATAGAAAGTGAGTTATCTATATATTAATACGCAAACAGGAAATTTGTTGTACATTTTTGACATATTATAAGAGTAGGAGATTAAAAATAGTATTGTTTGAATGGTATGGTTAATGTGAGTTTGAGAAAAAGAAATATTCTCTTACAATGATAAGAAGGCATTCAAAAATACCTTTATTTTTATACACTTTTTCATTTATACACATAATCTTTTGTAATTAAAATTCCTTTCATTTCAATCATCTGCATTTCTTAGCAAACATAAAATTTATGATATGTTTTGGGCTACTTTTAATAAGAGGGACTTATATGTAGTATGATTTGAAATCATGGTAAACATGGATTGCCGAAAAAAGATTCTCATATGATGTCAGAGCATATAAAAACACCTTTATACATATATACGTTTTTATTAACATGTTCATGCCGACACATTTTGTTTGCATAGTCTTCTGAGTTGATTTCTAAAACAGAGATACTGGGCTTATTTGGTGAAATTTACAAGCAAAAGTATCCAATTCTGGCAACCACACTTTTTACATGTTCTGTCTGTCTATGATGATGCGCCATGGGGACTCGGTTATGTTGAGTGGGGTTTTTCATAACATGAGTTTTACATACTAGCAAAGCCCCGGTTTGCGAATGAACCGAATTCCGAATGTGGGAAAAATTTAAAAATCAAACTCGAAATGTACAAAACTCGGCCTGATGCTGCCTGCGTGCCAATAGATCAAATGCAATTTTTATCAAAATCACACAAACAACTGTGGAAGAAAATCATATTTATTGAAATTTTATTTTTCCGACCTGGTCCAGGCATTATTTTCACTCAGTCGGAAAAATAAAATTTCAATAAATATGATTTTCTTCCACAGTTGTTTGTGTGATTTTAATAAAAATTGCATTTCTTTCTCCCATTATCTAATGGTGTTTTCCATTTCCTGCGGCTTATTTTCTGTTGAGCTATCTACATGATAGACCAGAGATGTTTCTGCCTAAAGGTTGTCTGAGTGAGTAATGCTGACTGGGGTGTCTGCCTGGATAGCTCAATTGGTAGAGCCTTGACCTTGTAAGTCAATGATCCGGGGTTCGAGTCCCGGTCCAGGCATTATTTTCACTCAGTCGGAAAAATAAAATTTCACTAGACCAAAGTTTGTTAACAAAACCATTTTTTAATTCATGAAATCAATGATAGTAAATCAGCGAAGGCTTTTCTCGCTTTGCTGGTCACTATATTTAATGAAAACTCTTTTCTATATCACTTTATAAACAAAAATAAAATGTAAAGAAATCAGGAAATTGCTTTAAAACCCGCTTTGGTTCCCCACTGCCTCCGGCAGTGACCCACTCATTCGCAGACTCTCGGGTGTCTGTCCCTATTGCTTGTGACAATAGCTTACCAGTAGGCTTCCATTTGGGTGCTTATCAGATGACAGTTTCGAAACAGACAGTATCGAAAAAATTGAAGTAGCCATTTTATATTTGAATCCCAGTTACATATGAATATGGTGTACATAATATTTTCTTTCGCGTTATTTTCTATATTCATTTGATTTATTCGATCAACCATAAAATGACAACAATTTCACGCCAAATATAATATTACAATGTGCTATGATCGGCTATGTCTATCGCATGAGACAATTTTTGTGGTTATAAGTTATAATAGTAGTTGGTATATAGAAAAATAAATAATGAAATATGTAAACCTGATCATGGTACGGCCTTAATGTAGCTCCCCTTAGCGACTTTTGAATTTTTATCGTCACTTTAGACAAAAATGCATAATTTATGCTATAATTATTTTTTTTTGTTTCTTTCTTTTCTTTTCCCTTTCCTTTCCATATTTACTGAATTCGATTCTTTGTTTTTCAATATCACGTGATTGAGCAGACGACTATTTTATTTATTTAACCTTCATTTATATTTCCATTAATTTTTGGAACTCTCGTGCAACTTTATCTAAATTGTTTTTTTACTCCATTTTCCATTCTCATTTTTTCATGTGCGTGAGTAAAATATTTTATAATTTTTTATTTTTCACGTGAAAGCATATTTCATTTTATGTTTGGAAAAAAAAAAAAAAACGTAATTTTTTTTTTCCTTTTTAGCAACAATTAAAATTTTAAATGTCCACATTTAAAGCTTTTACCAGGTTATTATTTTCACACTTTAATTAATTTTTAAAAATCTAATCCAAATTTCGTTACAAATAAGGTACCAAATGAAAGGTACATTTTTTCTGAATCCGTCTGTTTAATTAACTTATTGATCGGACAATTAGATTTTTTAAAATTAACTAAAGTATGAAAAGCTGGTGGCAACAACACACAGACAAACAGAAGAAAATCTCTCTTAGCCAATCCACTTGCATACTTGCCAACTTTTCCAGTTTTTCTGGAAGACTTCCGGTTTTTTAACGTATTTTCCGGTCTTCCGGACAGATGATGAAATCTTCGGTTTTTTAAAAAGTCGTGGATACCGTGCATTTTAAAAAGAAACCCCAAATGTTCTATGAAAACTCCTGATTAGAAACCTTTCTCCATCCATAGCATAAATGTCAATATTCATTTCAAACATTCTTTATGAGATTCTAGAACATGTAAAGAAATAGAATTGTTAAATATTTCTTGCTGATGTAATTATTCCCCCCCCCCCCATTTATTTATGTCCAACTAGTGATCAGCAATCAAATGTTCTGCAGAAGTCTTTTGTTTCCTAATCTTTATCCATTTGCAACATAAATCATAATATTAATTTTAAACTTCTTTCATTAGATTCTAGAAGTAGAGTTGAAAGAGTTTAATATTTCTAACTCTGTAATTATTTTTGTATCCCCCCCCCTTCCCCGGATTGTGATCAATGATCAATTCTAGAAACAATAAAGCAATGGAAGTGCTCAATATTTCTCATGTATGTAATTATTTTTAGATCTTTATTGCTGAATTTAATGAATCTGTTTATTTTTCCTCAATTAAATTAAATATTTGTATGTCATATTTATACCAAATGTGTAAACATGGGAAAAAAATGAAGAATAATTTTTTCAGGAAGGAAAATTTTTCCCAAATCAATTTAAGAAAATTAATACTCAGTTGGTTTTATGCACGTTTGAAACTGATAATTAGCTACTGCTCCATTTTTTTTTATATGTATGATTAATGTACATATGCAAAAATCATATTCTATATTTATTTAAAAAATTAGTTATACTTTAACTTAACTAAGTTTTTTTTGTCTATTGTTAAATAAATTTCTTACGGATTCTGTTTTGTAGATATTTATATGTTGAAGAGGAATAACTTCATTTAAAACTTTTATTATCTAGTATAATCAATCTATAGTAAAACGTTTTTATAGATTGCTTCTAAATATTAAAATTGAAAAACTGTATTAATACGTCAAAGAGGAAAAAAAAAAAAAAATCTTCCCTTTCTTTATGAAATCTTCTGGTTTTTCAACAAAAATCTTCCCTTTTTTTATTAAAATTGGTTGGCAAGTCATGGACTTACAGGAAAAAACTCTCTTAGCCATTTATATATAGAGATATAGGCAATCCATGGTGACAGGGAGAGATTTGATTGGTTTATTTGAATTTCTATGATCATTTGGTTTCTAAGAGAACAAATTTTGTTGTTAACCACTTCACCGGCCACTGGTACTATGTGGAACTAACTTGGGGCTATGTTTCCCCTGAGTTATCTCGGGATGGTCGGTGAAGTGGTTCATGAGGTTGAGTGGGTTTTACGTCGAACTAGGCTTGTGCAAAGAGCAATTGGTGATGATGTGGGATTCAGCTCTTTATTTTTAATGATAGATATCATAAATATGTTTATTTTTCAAGCAATTTTGTAGGTGTCTTTTAAGAGTAAACTGCTCTGATGATTTTTTTCCCCCATTTGATAAGGATTCGGTCCTTGAGTGGCCGAACACCATGGTGTACATTAAAAGTGGCTGGTGCATGGAAGTCTGTTGTGGTTGCAATGTGTTCGACTCCAAAATAATACTTCTGGGGAGGTCACTGAAGCGGGACCGCCATACCCTCTTTGGAGGATCAAAATTGAGATTTTATGTCAGACTATCATTAATGGCGAATTTCTGACCGTCGCTTATTGCTAGGATGACCAAATAACCTTGAAATTACAGGACAGCTTCTATTTTGAAATCATTTTTCTAATTTTTGAAAAATTGTAGCCAGGAAAATCACTTATCATAATTATTACCAATTTGCTCCTCATTTATTTAAAATAAAAAATACCTCCTTAAATAAATAATAGTTTTTAATAGAATATTATTATAATGGTTCTCTAATATGGTCACCCAGCCGATTGCCCATAGCATAGCGCTACTGCGACATAAAGCCTTCTCATTCGAATGTTAAATATTTTTTTTAGGTGCTATGTGGTAATTTCTATCCTTAATCTGTTGCCGTGTCTGAAAAAAATCACTTAACATAAACAAGTCATTCAAGGATTCAAGCCCTCTGTTTTCAGATTTTTCCGTATCTTAAACTATTTGTGAGCCACCAGTGGTACACATGCGTGAACGTGTTAAAATTCTATATAGTACGCTGTTAAAACTTCAGTACCTTATTGTCTGGATTTATTTTTTAAAATCTCAAATGCCATGTAAGATCATTAATCTTTGCTTTGTTTTAACTGTCTTTCTTTTCATAACAAAAATGAGTATATATATTTATATTTTATTTTTCTGACAATAAAAGTGAGTATAATTTTATTATTATTTATATTTATTTATTTTTCACATCATTGACATATTGTTCCGGAATAGACAGTGCCCTTTGCTATTGAAATTAAAAAGGAAGTTAATAGGTAAATGCATTATCATGTAAACAAAGATGCTAATAATGATTTCTTTCTTTTTTCTTTTTTAAGACTAGTATAATTACTAAGAACACTGCTTCTCTGAAAATAGCCTAGTGGCAAATGGGTCAGGCCAGTTTCTCTTTTTTTTTTTTTTTTTAAATCTTCATGCCATAAAAATAAAACTTTTTAATATCATTGAGTCACTCTGGGACAAATCATTAATTCTTTCAAAATCCATCTTTTGAATGAATTTCATTCATTATGTTTCAGCACGAAACTGTATCAAAATTCATTAACACACTGTTCATGAAACATATTAATGTAACTGTACAGATGGACTGCAGCATTGGTATTGTAGTGGGTTTCCAAGTATAGATTCCTTTTAAATTAAAGTGCTCTTGTAAGGAAACAACACACACTTCTATGGCGGGAATTGCAGTACCTCACTAAGACTGTTGTAAGCGTAAATTCTCTCTTAAAATGTAACACAGCACAACTTGTATTGATGTATATTACAATCACACAATCAACTGATTGGGAAGTAATTTTAATATATTGTATTTCTTTCTCCCATTGTTTAATGGTGTTTTCCTTTACCTGCGGCTTATTTCTGTTGAGCTATCTACATGATAGACCAGATGCTTCTGCCTAAAGGTTGTCTGAATGAGTAATGTCCACCGGTTGTCGGCCTGGATAGCTCAATTGGTAGAGCTTTGACCTTGTAAGTCAAAGATCCGGGGTTCGACTCCCGGTCCAGGCATTATTTTCACTCAGTCGGAAAAATAAATTTCAATAAATATTGTATTGCTGTGTCTCACTATCTTAAAAGCATCTCAGCAATACCTTACGATGAATTGTAACTGGATATACACATAATCACCACAACATAGCTCATTCAGCATCTCCAGTTGGCTGGTTCGTTCCTCCCATGGGGGACTTACTCTTGAGGTGCTGCAATATCAAATCAAGATTGTTTGTAAAGAAGCTCTTTGATTAAACATAAGACTAAGCTCAATCTTAAAACATAGACACTGCAACTCCAGCCTTAACTAGACATTCAATAAACTTGATAACTTGTTCAGTCTCTCCTTTCTGTATCCTTGCTTAATTCTTCGAAACATTGCTAGTTTGTTCATGAAGGAGAGGGTTTTGCCATAGCCTCCTTTAGCAAATGCCAACCGATTCTGCTCAATTCCTGTGTCAAATGAAGCAACACTTAAAAACCGAAACTACTGATAGATGGAAGCACATACTCACCAACAACATTCTTGCGATTTAAGGATAAATTATACATTTCCATCTAAAAATTCAGCTATTAAATTTAATTTTCAGTTCAAAATTGCATTTTTTTTTTCTTTTTTGGAAAGAATAGATAAAGTGAAAGTAAGAGCTTTATCGTAAACATTTTTAATAAAATATTTAATATTTTAAAAATATTGGTTTAATTTCATTCAAAAGTGAACAAGAAAACCATATTTTTATTTTCTTCTATATGTAATATAGAGAAAGTATTGGATTCGTGAAAATTGTCGACCTCCGTTTTTTGATCGATTTACACGTTTTGGGATGTCCTGAACACGAATTGGTAGTATTTAGAAAATGTCTGTCTGTCTGTGTGTATCACGTTTTTTGTGGACGCTGTATATCACAAACCAATGGATCAAATTTAACCAAACTTGGTATTTAGTTGCACCCTGACATAAACTGGTGCTGATTAGATTTGGGGATCAATCGCTCGACAGGTGGCGTTGTGATCGCATTTTTTGTAAACTTTTAACATGGCAGTATAGGACAAAATTTCATATAAATGTACATAATGAGAGTTATTTTTAACTTGTGATTGTAAAATTAATATGAATTATTGACAATAGTAGTAGTTAACTAGAAAAAAAATTCTGTGCGTCTGGGGGCATCGCTTCCCCCCCCCCCCCCCCCCCCCCGTGGGGGCTAAATGTTCAAGATGGGTATCCTTCAAAAGGTCTCGTCAATACTTCTAAAACGAATGGTTGAACAATTTAAAACAAAGTTATCAATTTTTTTTTTTTTTTTTTTTTTAAACGAAAAATACCTTATTATTATTTTATTTTATTTATTTATTTTATTTTTTTTTTTTGTTACTGAATGAATTTGTATAGGAAAATATAGAAGAAAGTCTTGTGGTGGCCACAACATACTAGTTTCTTTTCAATTCACGCAATTATTTTTAAATTTACTTGATAGAAAACACATGAAACATGTCAAATAAAAACACATTTTGCATTTCTTTTTCTTTTTGTATATTATTAACTAACTAGAATGTTGTGGTCACCACATTACTTTCTTCTATATTTTCCTATGCAAATTCACTCAGTAAAAATAATTTATTAAAATCATTATTTAATAAAATTATCTTCCATGATAATGCAGTACCATTTCAATATTAGAGAAGAAGTATAACACTAAATATTCAAAAAATAGTTCATTTTATTCTCAATATTATTTATTTATTTATTTTGTTAAAAATGAAAAGAAATTTATAAATTTATTTTAAATTATTGCTGATTGATTGTTCAACCATTCATTTTAAAGGTATTGGCGAGCTCTTTTGAAAGATGCCCATCATGAAAATTTATTCCCCTCGAGGGGTGACTTCCCCCTCCCCCCTGCGGGGGGGAGTCGGTGCTCCTACATATACAATTTTTTTTCCTAGTTGACTATCTCTGTTATAAATAATACATGTAAATTTCATAATGATTATTAAAAAATAATTCTCTTTATGCACATTTTACAAAATTTTGTCCTATTCCACCACCTTAAAACTAGTATGTTGTGGCCATCACAAGACTTTCTTCTATATTTTCCTATACAAATTCACTCAGTAACAAAAAAAAAAAAAAAAAAAAAAAAAAAAAAAATGATTTTTTTTTTCAAAGCTTTTTTAGATAAAAGTAAAAAAAATCGATAACTTTGTTTTAAATTATCACATATTTATAGTTCAACCATTCGTTTAAAAGGTATTGACGAGACCTTTCGAAAGATACCCATCTTGAAAATTTAACCACCCCTGGGGGATACTTCCCCCAGGAGGAGAAGCGATGCCCCCACATGCACAAATCTTTTTTCCTAATTAACTACTACTATTATCAATAATTCATATTAATTTTACAATCACAGGTTAAGAATAACTCTCATGATGTACATTTATATTAAATTTTGCCCGATACTCCTGTGTTAAAAATTTAGAAAAAATACGATCACAGCGCCACCTGTTGAGCGATTGATCCCCAAATCTAATCAGCACCAGTTTATGTCAGGGGCCAACAAAATACCAAGTTTGGTTAAATTTCGTTATATATATATATATATATAGTTTCTTTTTTGTTTGTTTGTTTTAAATTATCACAGATTTATAGTTCAACCATTCGTTTTAAAGGTATTGACGAGACCTTTCGAAAGATATCCATCTTGAAAATTTACTACCCCCCCCCCAGGGGGGTTGGCGAGGCTTCTACACATACAAAAAAATTTTCCCAGTTGACTATCTCTATTATAAATAATTTTTGTAAATTTCATAATGATTACTAAAATATAATTCTCTTTATGCACATTTATACAAAATTTTGTCCTATACCACCATGTCAAAAATTTAGAAAAAACGGGATGGCAACGCAACCTGTAAGACAATTTTTACCTAAAGTTGTTAGGCACTAATTTATGTCAAGCTGTAACTACATACCAATTTGTATGAAATTCTGTGCAGTAGTTTCTGAGCTACAGTTGCCACAAAATTTTGTCACACACACACAGACAGACATTTTCTAAAAATGGCCAAATCGTGTTCTACAGCTCTCAAAACATGTAAATCCATCAAAAACCCGAGGTCGAAAATTTTTACGAATCCAATACTTTCTTTTACTGAATATAGAAGAAAGTAAAACTTAGAAAAAATGGGATGGCAATGCAACCTGTCAGATAATTTTTACCAAAAGTTGATAGGCACTAATTTATGTCAAGGTGTAACTACATACCAATTTGTATGAAATTCTGTGCAGTAGTTCCTGAGATACAGTTGCCACAAAAATTTGCACACACACACACACACACAGACAGACATTTTCTAGAAATGGTCAAATCGTGTTCTACAGCTCTCAAAGCGTGTAAATCCGTCAAAAACCCAAGATCGAAAAATTTTACGAATCCAATATTCTTCTATTGAATATTCTTCAAATAATTGAATAATATTCCAATAATCTTCTATTGAATATAGAAGAAAGTAAAAATCGAAATTTAAAATTAAATAATCAAAAACATATCAGGTCTATCCAGGGGCGTAGCTTGACGCGCAATGTTTTAAAAGATAGGGCGGCATAATGAGGTTTCTGGGGGTGCTGTTTTTCGCCTTAAAGTTCATTTAAAAATGGATGTATTCTGTTATAATGCATAATCTTGTTCATTATTGTTAGTTATCAAAAACACTTAAGAATTTTATGTATCACAGGCTGCCTTCTGCGACCAACTGGTACACCGACCAGCAAAAAAAGTTTGCATTAAAATGTCTGACTGTAGCAAATCCCCAGTAGGTGGCACCTGCAGCACCCTCCTAACTAATTAGATGCCTAAAATAGCTTTTTTAAACATGTATAACATCCTGTTTTCCTACCGTGCAAACAACCCTTGAAAATTCTCATTGTATACACGACTCTTTAAAAAATCTGATCATAACAAATTCCTGTTTTGGGCTGCCTATGGCATGATTTCCTGTTTTAGATTACAATGGACTGTTCGCTTACCATACAAAAGAGTCTTGAAAGTTCTGATCGTATTCGGGACCCTTTAAGAATAAGTTAGTAGCAAATTCCTGCTGAGTGGTGCCCTTCCATATTCAGGCACCTACAACCTACAACAGCACGTTCGCTTACCATGCAACGACCCTTGAAAATTCTGACCCAAGTGAATTCACACTCTGGAGTGACTGCAACGCCCTTCTCCCATTTCAGGTACCCACAACTGACTCGTAAGTATGTGCAGTCGATTTCTCACCTCCAAAAACTTAAAATTATGATTTTTCAAGACCTTAGCTCAAATAATAGGATTCTTCTTCTTCTTCTTCAAGGATTAGGCCGAAGGCCTGTTCCGGCTTCTTGGTCAAACCACCGCTTTCTAGGCCTACCTTCGTCTCGTCTGCCTTGTGGGTTGTAATAAAACGCGGCTCTAGGTAGTCTTCCACGTGGCATACGTCGGATATGGCCTAACCAATCTTGTCTGTATTCCCTAATTTTATCTTCTAGGCAAAAATATGTTTAATTCTTTACGTATATCTTCGTTTCGAATTCTATCGGGGATTGTACAGCATTTAACAGATCTCAAGAACCTCATCTCAGCAGCTTGTATTCTGCTTAAATCCTGGGAGCCCAGAGTCCATGACTCAGAACCATATAGGAGAGTGGGGACTGCCATGACTTTGTAAAATTTTAGTTGAGTTTCAGGTCTAGTTTTTCTTTTCAAAGTTCGGATTAGGGTTCCACAAAGACGTTGAAATTTATGTAATTTCTGTTGGATGTCATGATCATAATCATAGGTTATGTCACAACCTAGATAGGTGAAATGTTGGGTTTGCTCAATAAGTTTATTATCTATAACTAATTTTGTTCTAACTGGTTCTTTGCCTTTGAATGCCATAGACTTCGTTTTTGAGATTGAAATTTTTATATTATAGTTTAGACCGATTTTGTGAAGCAAATAGATGGATCTTTGAAGGTCATCTTCATTTGTCTGAAGAATTAATTATCTGGTCATCTGCAAAAAGCAAAGTATTAACGTTGGCTGTGATTCGGCAAGGAAAATGAATTTAAATAAAATTATCTGGAAATTAATTTATTTTTCTAAAATTATTATTCTTTTAACTCCATTGGATCATAAAAAATCTGTCTTTCAAAGAGCTTATATATCTTTAAATAGAGGTGATGAGGAAAGCAAAATTTCGTGCATATTACATGCTATTAAAAAAAAAAAAAAAAAAAAAAAGCAGTTTATTGTATGTTATGGCTATTGTATAAAGACGAAAGTAGATGAGGTTTGGTTTTGGTTATAATGATTTCTCACAAACAATTTTTGATTCTAAGTGATTCTTTAAGCAAATTATTTTATTTTAGTTTCATCGCTAACAGGTTTTGAATTATCTATTGTCTTTAGAATTCAACTAGTGTTTCTTGATATGAAATAGTGTGAGGAAGCTGATTTAACGTCACATTAATAGCTGCATATTGGACAATAAGCGACGGTTTGAGATGCCTCAGTGGCGGTCCAAAGACAAGCCATCACAATTTTTATCTTCTGCGGAAGGTATGGCTCCTCCGCTTCGGTATCCCCCAGAGGTATTATTTGTACGGAGCATGGTGGACATTTCAGACATGACAGATTTTACGTGCACCAGAGACTGATGTCAAGGATGACATTTTTCAGATCTTTTGTAGGAATTTCAGACATTTTTCAGTTTTTTAAAAACAATTTTCAGGTTTCAGTTTTTTAAAAGCAATTTTCAGGTTTTTTTTTTTTTTTTTTAATATTCTTATTTTTGCTTAATTTTCTTTCTTCTGACTGTTTCTTAAACAACTTATTTTCATATATTCTTCGTAGAAAGTATAATTTTGTGTATTTGTTTCTTCTTTTATTGCAAAAACTAAATTATCTTTGCACATACTTTCAGACTTTTTGTCTGTCTCCTGCTCTCATGTGTGTGATATACATGATGGTCTTCGGCTGGCTCGAGTATCAAATCCGCAATCTTTTCTATTGCGAGATCGACGTTCTATCAACCAGGCTACCACAACAATATGAAATAGCTCATATAGTGAGTAGTTGAAAAGAGGAATGGACTTTCAGGGAGGGAGATGTAAAATGATAGTTTATTGATGGAAGAAAATTTGTCATTGAGCCTGCAGCTAAAAATTGTTTAGAAATATTCGGCTTATAAAAGTTTTTTTTTTTTTTTCAAAAACGTTGCTCTGTAATTTCTAAACTGGATTAAATTTGATATGAGTAATTAGAAAAGTAAACTTATTAGTAGCAGTTGAATGGATGCCATAATAAGTATGTGCTACTAAGCATTAAGTAAGCACTTAAATAATAAATGTAGAAATTCAAAATTTCCGTGTAAAAAACTATTTGGTAATTGCTATTATATCCTTCAAAAAGAAAAAAAAAATTGCTATCAGCAATTTTATTTACATGACAAAGCATATCTCTATGAACTTCTCTACCTTATTTGCCTCTCAATCTGACCGATCAATCTTCTTCTGGACATTTCGATATCGAAGAATACTGCGTATATCGAAATGTGTATGTGTCGTTTTCGGTACTATTTTAGTTAATCAAGAACTCTGATAGTCGGGGCTAATATAACTGCAGCTCTACTCTATTATATAATGATTAAGAGTGAGGCACACTTCCCCCAAGGGTTAACACCTGGGTTTTTTTTTTTAAAAAGCCCAACACAAGTAAGTTTTTTGGGTTTAATTGGGTTTTTTTATATTAAACCTAGAATAACGGTATTGAGTTTGAATTTTAAGTTTATTTCAGAAAAGAACTGTTTTAGACTAAAAGAAAACTTATTAAAAAATAGTAATTAATTAAACATTAAATGATGATCAGGAGTCGATCCAAATTTTAATTTCTGGGGTCCATTTTTGTGGAGAAAAAAATGTAACACCTTCCATTTTATTAATCGTTATATATAAATGCTTATTATCAAGTTAATAGTGTTTCATTGAATCATGTTATAGGTAATCATGAAAAATAATTCTGGAAATTCAGGAAAGTTTCATAAAAAGATAATTTTCATAAAACTAAATCTTTTAAAAAGGCTGGTTTTTTTTTTTTTTTTAATTTGAAGTTTGTGAGGGGTAACAAAAGAACCCTATTTTTTGCCTTTATCGTACCTTACAAAGTCAATAATACATTTGTTAGTTATGTTTAATATTTGTTGTTAAATCCTTAGAATTTCAGACAAATTATTACTTTATCTTTTTTATACATTATGATTTACAAATACAAAAATGACTTACAATTCATTTCCTTTATTCTCATCTTTCTTTTTTTTAAACTGTTTCATTAAAAAGAGAATTTTTTTATGTTGAAACTGAAATATTCTAAAAAAAAGTGAAAGATTTAAAAAAACCCAATGGTTTTATTGAATTTTTTTAAGTGGGTAAATCCAAAAAACCCTGGGCATTTTATTTATTTATTTTGGGGGGGGGGGGGGGGGGGTATATGGGCAGGTCTAAAACCCTGGTTAACACAGGATTTGACTGACCTTGACACTCTCTTATAAGAAGCCTTAGGAAAGTTTTGCCCAAGAAAAACTACTTTTAATTCTAAAAAGAGAAAATAGTTACAAACGAACTGAAATGTATAGAAATACATTTATTATTAATTTTGTATGTTTTATTGTTATAAAATTGAATATAAATAAAAATTTTTTTACTATTTTGTACATACTATTTTTATATGACTAAGTAATATATATATATATATTTTTGTGTGTGTGTGTGTTTTAGATACTATTTGGAAAACTAATATGTTATTTAATTGACTGCCTTGTAAAAGGGCAAAGTTGTAGGGGGATATTATATATATATATATATATAAAATACTGAACAAGCCTATTATTTTAAAGGTTCTAGAATCTAATAAAGCACATAGCTGCCAAGTTTTACTCCCCGGGAGTAAAATTTACTCTTTTTTGACATTTTTTACACTTTTACTCCTAGATCACTATTTTTACTCTTTTTCTACTATTTCAACATTTTTCTACTGATTTTTACTTTCTTCTATATGTAATATAGAGAAAGTATTGGATTCATGAAAATTTTCGACCTCCGTTTTTTGATGGATTGACACGTTTTGGGATGTCCAGAACATGAATTGATAGTTTTTAGAAAATGTCTGTCTGTCTGTATCACTTTTTTGTGGATGCTGTATCTCACGAACCAATGAATGAAATTTAACCAAACTTGGTATTTAGTTGCACCCTGGCATAAACTGGTGCTGAATAGATTTGGGGATCAATCGCTCAACAGGTGGCACTGTGATCGCATTTTATGGAAACTTTTAACATGGCAGTATAGGACAAAATTTCGTATAAATGTGCATAATGAGAGTTATTTGAAACTTGTGATTGTAAAATTAATATGAATTATTGATAATAGTAGTAGTTAACTAGGAAAATATTTTGTTCCTGTGGGGGCATTGGTTGCCCCCCCTGGGGGGGGGGGGAGTAAATTTTCAAGATGGGTATCTTTCGAAAGGTTTCATTGATAATAGTAGTAGTTAACTAGGAAAATAAAAATTGTGCATGTGAGGGCATCATTTCAAGATGGGTATCTTTCGAAAGGTCTCATCAGTACCTTTAAAACGAATGGTTGAACTATAAATCTGTGATAATTTAAAACAAAGTTATCGATTTTTTTTACTTTTAACGGAAAACAAAAACTAGGGGGGGGGTCTGCAAATTTTTGTGTTTGTGCACTGTTTTACTTTGGAATTCTTGCAGGTTGGCAGGTATGAAAGCAAGTTTAATATGAATATTGATAGTAATATTGTGAATGGAGAAAGATTAGAAATTGCATGGCTTCAACAGTCGGATCACCAATTATTGGTTTGATGAGCAGGAGTACAGAAAAAATTTATAAAAAATGGATTAATAATAAATTTTAACTATTTATGTGTGTTGTGTAATTTAAGTGCACAAAAAAGGGTCTGAAGTTTAGTGTTTGTTGTTCATTGTTTAATGCTTATCTCACACACACACACAAAATTTAAAGTTTTTAAACATCAAATTTTTAACTAGTAAACTAAAATAATGAACCATTTGAAGTCTAATATAGATTTATTTATTATAAGATATCCTTACATTGTTACTGAAACTACATAACATTTGCTACAGGAAATATTCATAATGTTGCAACTTAATAATATAATGCATTTGAAAGTAACAAAATATTTTGATAATGCACTTTACCATCACCTGTACTGTATAGCAATTCACATTTTCCTGTGAAAAGATATACTATTTCTTTATCAACTTCATTATTTTAAATGGTGCAAGTGCTTTATAGAAACAAAAGTGCAAGAAGATTTTTTCTTTTTTTCATATAACACAGTCAATACCTGAACTGTACAAGAAATAATATATATATATATTTTACACAATCAATGCAATATATATGCGAAGCATACATTTCTTTGGTATACACACAATTGAAATACTCAAAAATATAAAATTATTAGTTACAAATCAATACAAGCATTAATTATTAGTATAAAAGTTTTCAGTAAAGTTATATACAATGCAAGAAAATAAGCATTTAAAAAGGCTTCGCAAGATACAAAATAAAATAACACCTTTTGATTATCGAAAATCAAATATATTAATGCCATAATATTAAAGACTATATAATCATAACAAAAAGACTATTTAAAGCATATGAAACACGCAAGAAAGGTCTAAAATAAAAATTTTAAAGTTACTGATTACAGGAAACATGAAAGAAATCAAAAGTATACAAAAGTTTGTATCATCACTTATAATTATAATTGCACTGTTCTGATTGAAAAATATAAGTGAAAAAAAAAAAAAAAACTGTTATTAAGAAATGCCTATAAAATAAAATGTTTTCAATTCATATGATGAAATGCAAAGTAAAAACACAGCATTAATTAAGTCCAAACCATGTCTGTGTAACAGTACCATCATCATGGCAAAATCGAATTAAAAAAAAAAAAATTACCATGTCATAAAATTTTGTATGATGCACAGAAAGAATAAGAAAAGCAAATTAATCTCTATAAATATATATATCCAGGGGTATAATGATATATATTATTTAAAAGCAGGTTACTTTTCAAATTTACATATTGCATATTTTGAAATAAATCTTTACTTTTTAAAATGATACAAACAAAGATGGAAATGCGGAATGGTTTGCCTTACAGTAGACCATCATTATAGCAGGCTTCCTATGAAAGATATACCTAAAAAACACAATATAACATAAGGTACTTAAAAATAGGGCTATAAAGTTAATTTATTTGCTTCCAAAATATTAGCTTATATGAATAGTGCAATCGTTTTCATAAAATTAACAATAGGAAATTAGACTAAATGTAACTGATACTGAAGTTAATTTTAAAAAGCAAGGTTAAATTAAAAAATAAAATAAAATAAGTGATATATTGAAATGCAATATAGCAGAGGGGACTATAATTATACCCAGTACTTAAACTTAAATGCATTGTGAGAATAGTTAAATGTGCAGGGTGATGATAACTAAAGTTACGATTTCAAATCGCTATAATTTTAAAACTACCCATCAGAGTGATTTGATATTTTACCAGAGCAATCGTGAGGCAATGAAATTTTGTTTGGGGGAGGAAAAAAAAATAGTTCCAAAGTGTGCCGTTAATTATCCATAAAGTATTTGTTTCATGAAGCTCCTCTTTCTCTTTTCACTATGTATTTTTTTTTTTTTTTTTTTTGCTTAAAAAATTGTAGTAAACCCTTGAAATGTACTGTTTCCTGCTATTCCATTGTGTTGCTAACAACATTCCTGTGTTTAATGAGTCCATTTAGGTGTTTCCCCTGACAGTGCCCTCTATAGGAACATGTTGGAACTACATTTTTCCTTCCCCCAAACAAAATTTCATTGCCTCACGACTGGTCTGGTAAAATACCAAACCGCACTGATGGGTAGTTTTAAAATTATAGCTTTAATTATAATCACCTTGTATATTATTTCTGCATGTATACATGTGCATGAAACAGAACAGAAGTTAATCAAAAATGACAAATACGAATGCATTTACAGGGGTGATTATGACTCAAAGGTAAAAACCCTGAAAATTAGAACCTCAAATTAGAAAAAACCCAAAATATCAAGTAATACTCAAACTATTTAGGCCAGAAGCCCTCAATCATTTTACATTACATTCACATATCACCTGCATAACAAATGAACAACCAATGAAAGAAAAAAAAAACTTTATAGGAAATACGAAAACACAGATGGGTTAGAGTAAAAACCCTGAATACAAACACCCCTGTGCATATAACATAATTTCACATAAAATGCATAACAGTATTTCATTTTTAAACAAAATTAAAAACAAATATATATATATATTTTTTTTTTTTTCAAAATTTTAACTAAATCTTGCATTAATGTGTATAGTTTAAAGAGAAATTCAATCTCTAGAATTAAATAAATATTTTTACATAAAGTGAAAATAAAAAATTTTGCATAACGAAAAAAATAAAATTAAAATCTGTGAATAAATAAAATTTAAATACACATGGATCAAGTGAAAAGTCACTCGAAAAGTAATCTAATTAATTGTAACGTAGCTACTTATTCAAACCACTAAATCAATTTAGAAAATAATTCTAAGTTGTATTTCATAACTTTACTTAAACAACATACATTAAAAAGACAGATTTTATAATTCAAAGATGCTAAAGACTACTCATACTCTTACCATATTACACTAGTCACAAGACCACAAAAACACACACAGAAATTAGTACATGTGTATTTCAGTTCAATATTTTACAATTTCTAAAATAGGATGAAACAACCCTATTTCAAGATTTATTTTATTTTATTTTTTAATAGCATATTTTCCTTTAGATCTTAAAAGAATATAACACAACTGAGAAAAAATATTATTACTATTGTATAAAATATCAAATAAACTGTTTAAATAATGCAATACATGCTATAACAGAATTATCAGTTTTATTTAGAGTTGAACTTATTGAAAACAAAAACTAAATAATAACAGCTCCCCCCCCCCCCCCCATATTATACCTCAGAACAAATCAAGTTTGAAAAAGGGAGTATATGCAAACAACCTGCATGTCGTAAGAGGTTACAATCATTAAATAAATAATAAGTAAAATGTTTAATATTTATGCTTAATTTTCTAATTGCCAAAAGAAAATATTAGAAATATAATGGTAGACGATTTAAAATATTTTCGTTTTCAATGGGAATAAAAAATTAATTAAACAGACAAAGAATTAGATAATATCTGAAAGAAAAAGGAGAAAAATGAAAATTGTAAAAATAAAAATTCAGCTAAACCAATAGAGAAAGAAAAAAAAAAAAAAAATTTATTTTAACAATTATTTAATAAAAATATTACATTTAATATAGTTTGCCATAACAAATCAATATGAAAATTCAATTTTAAAATGTTCAACTGGATGAAATCAAACTGCGAAATAGAATTGAAGAAAGAAGCAGAACTTAAATTACCTAACATGCAAACACCCTGAAATAGGCTACATACTTGGGTGCAGAATGAGTGACAAGGGGAGATTCATTAAAGATAAAAACCAGAATTCAGGGTTAGCCCCTTAAAATTTTTTCCTCTAAAGATACTGAACATTTAATGTTAAAAAAAAAAAAAAAAAAAAAAAAAAAAAAAAAACTCAAATATATCTATCATACAAATATATATATGTGTGTGTTTTTTAAATAAATATTAATAATTTTCTGACAAAAAGAAATAACCATAATGTAATTATTTTATTGCCTTTAGATAGAGTACATCATTATCATAGATGGCAACAGTTATGGGCAAGGGAGATTTTGAAGTTCAATATAAAATATCTCTTTTTAATAATTTTAAGTGAATAATTATAAAATTATTTTTAAAACTTTAAAAGTTAAATATTTTAAGAGAAACATGTTTCAAGAAAGTATAGTCTTAATTCGTCCCTTCCCCTAAAGCAAAATAAAAATTATATAGTTTACATTTTTTATTGTTATTAAAAAAAAAAAAAAATGCCTTGAATTCTCACCCTATGCCTGTATTTTTTTTTCTGATGGCACTTATGATCAATACGAAAAACTCAATTTTCAAAAAATATTCTTTCATAAGGAAAATATGCTATATAAAAGTATCAAATAGATATTTATATAGTTAATTTTTTTAATAATTCAGTTTCGTCATGCAACAATTTTATAGATGAGAATGAAGTGGAGAATGCATGATTTGAAGAAAATCCTACCATTATTCCATCGTTCTTCATCATTACCTTTATTTAACGGTGAATAAATGAAATTACCAATTTTTTTAAGCTTTTTCAATCACAGTAAAATTACTCTACAGTTAAAAACAATTTTTCAAATAATATAAATTATTAATCTATCAGAGTGAGTAAAAAAAAAAAAAAAAGTTATTTACAAAGGGATGAAAGTTCTATTAAAAATTTTTAGATAAAAAAAATATGAACAAAATTTGTTGCATAACAAAAATAAAAGAACTAGTGATTATTTATATGTAATTCATTTTAATCCATTAACATCCAACTTAATTTAAAGCATAAAAATAAGCAAAATTCTTTTAAATTATGTTTAAGACATCAACATTAACCTAACCCAGAGAAAACCGGTTTTTGGAGTAGGAATAGATTAACACTTGATGGGAAAAGATTGGAAAGCGATTTGTTTACTTATTGAAGTAAAATAAAACAGTCCAATAAATAGGATGCCGAGTGCTAACAAGTTAAAGCATTTTGTTGTGCTTGATTAATGATCAAGTTGGCACAGATTTTTTTTTTTTTTCCCCCACTTTAGGAGAAAATAAATCATCATACAAAATGTACGAACATTAAATGTTTTTAAATTCAAATTTAAGTACATGTGACAATGATAGCAAAAGTTAAAGACAAATTTTATAAGAAATTAATTAATATGAATAGACATATATTGTTTAATCATACTTTTAAATATGATAATTGCAGGGGTAGTACAAGCAAAAAGTGACTAAACAGAAATTTTGAGGCTAAATTTTTGAAATTTTCAGGACAAAATTATTAGTTTACCCACAGAAATAAGACACTTGGAATTTAATGTGCAAGAAAAAAATAGTTAATTTATTCAGAAAATAGAGAAAAATGTTCAATTTTTGTATGTATGTATAAAGTACAGGGGAAAATATTTCAGATTGCTTTTTGATGCTAACTTCAAAAAATTTCACTTGTGGCTGAAACATATAACAAAACTTAAAAGGAAAGTTAGCTAATACATTTTAACAAATACAAGAGAATTTAAAACGACAAAAATAGAACATTTAAGTCACTATTGTCGAATTAAGAAAAAAAAAATCTAGTCAGAGCAACTGAAACTCTGCTAAAACAAATTCTCATATATGGCAATCCTTCTAAAACCTTCTCCGACGTGTGCTATTTTAGTCATCTCTATATTAAAAAATCTAGAGTGACTCCACTCGACTTTCCGAACATTGAATAATTGACAGTTTGGTAGATAAAGTAAAGTAAGAAGAGCTGTTAAATAAACAAGAGAGAGAAAATTATAATAGGGTGTTTGAGTGTTTCTCTCCATATAGTATACGATGTTTAATTTAACAGTACTGAATTTTGAGTCCATAGATCATAATGATAAAGAATTTTTCGTTGTGTCCCTGTAAAAATCTATAAATGCTAGATTCACCAAAATGCTTATAGTTAGTGCAACAGTGACTTATAATATTTATATAAATTTTCAGCTCAATTTAGACGCTATCACACTTTTTAAAATTTGGTCCCATAGGCCATAATGATAATGAATTTTTCTTTGTGTTCCTGTAAAAAAACTGTAAGTGCTAAATTCACCAAATCTATACAGTTTGTGCAACTGTGATCTATAACACGTGTATAAATTTTTTGCTCAGTTTAATAAGGCATTTAGACACTATCAAACTTTTAAAAATTTGGCCCCATAGGCCATAATGGTAAAGAATTTTTCTTGGTGTCCCTGTAAAAAAACTGTAAGTACTAGATTCACCAAAATCAATAGGGTTCATGCTATGGTGACTTACAACATATGTACCAACTTTCAGCTCATTTGAGCAAAGCGTTTAGACGCTAGCGTGTTCACTCACACACATAAACACATCATCGTAAAAATAGTAAAAGCAGACTCAGGGGACCTCAAAACGTATAGAAACATCAAAATCTCAAATTCGGATTTTTGAAATGATTACAATACTTTCTTTACATATGTATGCTCGGAAAGTAAAAATGCACATAACTTTATAGAGTAGCATCAAACATTCCTGCTTACCCCTTCCCCCCCCCCTCCTTATAGAAGGTTACACTACTATTTCAACCTGAAATAATTGCCACACATTCTCTCCCCTAAGTTATGATGCATGCTTAGAAAGTTTATTTACTACCTAAACTAACATTTGAGGCAAAATTTTTTTAGAGGTGCAGCATGAGTTTGAGATTTGGTTGCCTAATTTGAATAGTTTAAATGTCAATATGTAGCATAACTAAAAATTTTAGGAAATTTAGAACAACTTCCCATACATACAGGGTTGTTATAATTAAAGTTTGCCCATTCAGAAGGCTCTAGATCTAGTTCTATGGCTCCAAATGAAATAAAATTTCACTAGTATGTAGTAAACAAAATTTTACAAGCGATATGCTCTGCGGGGAAAAAAAAAAAAAAAGTTAAAATTTTTGACAATATCTAAAGAGTTGTGACAGTATCTAAAGCGATTTTTTGTAAAAAACAAAACAAAGGAAAAAAAATTTCGCAGTTGGTAGTTTCTGAAAATAGGTGGTGCTGCATCATAAAAAAAAAAAAAAAATTACAATTTTTGTCAATAGCTGGTGTGGTACTGCAACAATATCTAAGGTAATTTTTGTAGATTTTTTTTTTTTTTTTGAAAAAATGAAATAAATTTTGTATGTTTTGTCTGGATTGACCGAAATTGACAGAATGAATAATCTGCAAAAATTACTAATTGTAAAATAAATTTTCCTTAGTTTTTTTTTTTTACAAAAAAATCACCTTAGATAATGGTTCAGCGCCACTTATCAACAAAAATTATTATTATTTTTTTTTTTTTTTTTTTTTTCGCAAAGTGCATCACTCGTACTAGTGAAATTTTGTTTTGTTTAGAGCCATAGAATTGGCTCTAGAGCCTTCTGAATAGGCATACTTTAATTATACCAACTCTACATATAAAGGGGTGACCAACATTAGAAATTCCCTGACTTACACTGTTTTTCCCCAAAAACTTTTACAAAATTAGTAAATAATTTAGCAATTTGCAATAACGAGCTTTCAAATATATAGAGAGAGAGCTTTCGAATATATATATATATATATATATTTTCACAAAATTTGTGAAAATTCCCTCACTATTCCATGATTTCCTGACTAGTGGCCAACATGATTTAAAGACATTAAATATATATATATATATTGTAAAGTTTTCAGGTCTATTAGAATATGTACTACCCCTGTAATTGGGCATTTTAAATTCAATTAACTGCAACTTATGTATCTATATATTGTTTACTTCCATATATTGAAAAGCAAATATAAAGAACTTTGGATAAATTTATATTAGTTAATTCAGCAAAATAGTGATAATAATGAACATTTTGTTTGGTCACTCAATAAGAATAAAATTTATTATTAAAAGGAAAAGTAAATGCTATTCAAATTTAAATATTTGCTTGATATACTTTATGAATTCTCCCAGCAAAATTCAACATTTTACTCTAAATGCTATCAAACTATTTTTAGGCATATTTAAACATAAACACTAAAATAAAGTATTTTAAAATGTTTCAGGCAGTTTGAACACACTGTAGTTGAACAAATAATTTGAACAAACTAATGCTTTACATTATTTAGTAAACCTAACAGAAGAGCATGTTATATAGCTTCATAGTATTTAAAGAGGGGGAACCTCAATATACAATTAACTGTACAACACATTCTGGCTTTAGCTGTGATAACTATTAAAAAAAAAAAAAAAAATCTACAGTTGAATCTCAATATTTTAAATCTATCATAAATTATTTGCTTTCCCAAAATTGTTTTTTTAACTGTAGCACAACAAATGCAGGGTTCTCATCAGAGGAAAAAGTTGGGTGAGGAATTCTCACCCTTCCTCAAAAGCAAACTGAGACTTAAAAAAAAAAAAAAAGAACTATGTAAGATTTCTAAAAATTAAGTGAGACCTCAAATAAACTTTTAATAACAATAATAGGTCTTTCACATAGATACAAGTGTTTTGAATAGATGGGAGGAGGGGGAGACCAAGAAATCACATACATTTGAGCAGATTAGGGTCCAGTTTGTCACATGTTCCTTCTATCATATAACAAATGTAAATCTATGAAGAAACAGTTGAAAAAAGGTTTTTAGTGCCTTTTTTTATTAATTTGATTCCTGAAAAATGAAAAAGTGCATGCATTTCTTGCAATATTACTGTTTTTAAGTGAGAAAATGAAAAAATATGCGAGATTCTTGCAACCTCGTGCTCTAATGGGAACCCTGATACGTGAAAGTCTGATAAAATGCAAGCTTGTTAAAAAAAAAAAAAAAAAAAAAAAAAAAAAGAATACTAAAATAAGTTGCTTATATATATTTTTTTTTTGCCGGAGTTATTTAGATTTTGAATACAGTGGTAAAAAAACAAAGTTTTTGCTGGACCGTTTAAGGCATCTTTGTCCTTTATCTAAAGCATTTTGCAGTTAATAATAAAAAAAACTTTATTATAATAGAATTCTTGTTGCTAAGCAATAAAAAATATCATAAGGTCAAACTTTTAATTTCCAGCTAACCGCTCTCACCGCATTAAGGAATTTTTAAATGTGAACAGAGAAACAAAAGAGAACGAAAGATTTTTTTTTTTTAAATACTTTTGTTGTGGTATATTTTGGACACTTTTAAATAGCAAAACCCACTTGTTTAGTTTCAAGTCAGTTTTAAATGCCCAAATATCAAGCAAATATCAAGAGTAGAAATAAATAAATATCTATTTTATGAGACTTAAAATAGTCAGATATTATTTTTTAAGGTTTTGTATGATTATAATTCTTGTAGTAGTCAATGGGGACAACAGATAACTACAAATTTATTGGACTATTTAGCATGCAAAATATTTCCAGCTCTAAACTTTGTGCAATCAAATTAAAAGACATCTAGAAGCATATCAAAAACATTTAGAGAAATAAAGAGTTTATCCAGAGAAAATGATATGCACAAGTATATAGTCTTCATATATACTAAAATTTGAGCAGTGTGCATACATGGAAATTCGGTTGCATTAAAAAATATAATGCATATAAAACACATAAGCTGTTAGTTCAATAGAATATATAGGCTAATATTAAAAGCTCAACTTTAGGGACGGATACCCTAATATGCAGATAATTCACACTTAAAAAAATTTTTTCACTGAAGATGTTTACCAGCAATTACACAATTAATAGGAATAAGAATAAAAAGACTTTATTTGTACTAGCATAACTTGCGAAATATTTACAAAGAGGAAAATATTTAAAATATGTATACATAATTATGCATACCTGGATTTTGTATGCAGTTTTCATAATTAGTACAAGATACCAATTTAAATTTATTAAATATAGATTTTTTTTACTTCGACTATTGGCAAAAAATGATTTCTACTTTTTTTATTGATGTTGTTTAGGAATTTAATGCGATTTGTCATTTTACAAAGAATTTTCAAAGTGTTTATTTTCTTATCTATGTTATGTCAAATATATTTTTTAATCAACTTTTGCAATAGAAAATAGAAACCTTACAATTTTCCTTAAACTAAAAATGGTACTTCTTTGTTTTAGGATCAACATTTCGTGGGTTCATTTCATGACAATCACAGGAGTTGATCCAGGTAAAAATTACATCATGCTATTAATTGCTACTTCGCAAAATTCAAGTGCACAAATTAGTTCCTTTACCCAATTCAAATTCGTAAAAAAAAAAAAAAAAAAAAAAAAAAAAAAAAAACCTTTCACTCCCCCTCCCCATGTTTTCATTATTATTTCAAATAATTGCCTATATTCAGTTCAATAAAGCACTATTAACTTGATATTATACATTATTTAGATTGATAAAAATGGAAGATTGCTTTTCAATAATTTCTTTTTCACAAACATATTTAATTTTTTACAAAATGGGCCCAAAAAATTAAGACTTGGATTGACCTCTTCATTTCCAAGTTATATAGAAAACATTTGGCTAAATTAGAGGCAATCTTTAAAAAAATAATTAAAATGATTAAAACAGTAAATAAATAAATTTAAGAAAAATATAAATATTTTTAAAAAATTAATTGAAACTAAATACATTTACAGTTTACATATTTGTTTACATTCACTGCACTTATGTTTTTTTTTTTAACCTGATGAAAGGTTTATGCTTATTTTCTCCAAAACAACTGTTCTATGTTTTGGCAAGTAATAGTATTTGCTTATACAAATATAATTCAATCGTTCAGCAACAGTTTTTTTTTATGTATTTTACTGTTGCAACTGTCAATCCCCCCCTTTTTTTTTTTTTTTTTTTTTTTTGTAACAGAAAAATTCAAGAAAAATAAAGTGCTCTAATTATTTAATAGAAAAAATAAATAAAATAATAATAATAATATTTATTTATTTATAATGACAAACTCAAATGCTTATTGCTCTCAGCTGCTAGAGATACTGAGTTCGAATCATAATTCAGGCATGGTCAGTAGACGGTCCAGAATACATTTGTAGCCCTTGGTCTATATCTATCATTAGCTTTAGTGTGTAAAAAATTACTGTAGAGTAAAAGACCAAAACCAGTTTAGTTAAAAAAAAAAAAAGGCCAGGTATAAAAAAAATATGTATACATATCTATTTTTAAAAGAGCATTCCATTGCATTTTCTTCCCTCACAATGTGCTATTTCAATTAAAATAACTAACCATTCAATTTTTGCTTAACAAAAGTTAACATAAACATATAGATTCTAAGTCAAAAATGAAAAAATATAATTGTTTGAAAACTTTAAAAATATGAAATACTGATAATAGGAACAAGCACTAATCAATGTACTAAAAAAAATAATAATAATAGTTCATACTCACATTAAATATAATTAAAACTGGAGTGGTACAGTAATATAAATCCAAATAAAAAGCTGATCTTTTTAAAGACTAGAATAGTACAAAGAACAGATAAATATTGTATAAACTATTAAACAAGAAACAATTCTTAATGTACTTTCTACTAAAATACAGAAATGAATTGAGACTGAACGTAAATAAATGTAAAACTATACATAAAATCAGAACAAAAACATTTTTTTTTTCTTATTTTAGCAATACAGGTTCTTTTCATACAATAAATTACATTAAGAGGGAAAAAAAAAAATTGATTATGATTACAAATATTTAATTAAAAAACAGAGCAAAAGTCACAACAAAATTAAGAAATTGAAACTTGAAGAAAGTAGCACAAAGATGTCTTCTTGATTTTTTTTTTTTTCCTTTTTAATATCAAAAAGCTTTTCAAATCTAAAAGTTATTTTCACAAAAATAATTAGAAAACAGTCTATTGTAGTAGACATTTTGATTCACATGATTCTGGTTAATTATTACTATAATAAATCTGAAGAGCTTAAAACCTTGCAGCAGAGAATAATTTTCTACAAAAAATCCATTGTACACTTTTTTTTTTTCTTCATAGACTATAAAATATAAAGATGCGCATGAAGAAAAACTTCATGACATAAATATGCGCTTCATACATGAGAACAAGACAGAAAAGAAACATGAATATGGATCTACTACAAATGAAGTATTCTTCCTAAATCCATGATATGCATTCCCACTTCTTTGCTCGAGTCATGAATCTTGACTAGGCCCATAAAAGATGAGCTCTGGTATCTGACCGCCTTGAACACCTGTACCATTGGTGCTGTCCGACGAACACTGAAACTGGAAAGTAATGCACCCAACAGTCATCTCACTCACACCATCCTGACCGAAATAACTCAACTCCGCTCCATCCAAGACCGTAGATGCCGTGTAATACGTGTCAGCTTCCACTAGAATAGGATGCTCAAAATAAACATGAAACGTATTGCTCGAACCATCAGAATAAAAATTTGTCTTGTTTTCGGCTAACACTTTCCCCATTCTTTTAAGTTCAATCTTCACTGTATAGTCAGCAGCACCATTACTAGATCCATACAAACCAAAGCCTACTATGAAGATGCGTTTGTCCACAGAAAATTGTATACTGTCGCATCTTCCACGATACCTCCACTGATTACTTCTGTAAGCAGACGATTGAAAACGATGACACACTTGAGTTTTTAAACCTACACGCGGCTTAGTCGAGAAAGGCAAAGCAGGTTTGTTATTAGCTGTGTAATGCAAGAAAATATCTTTTGTTTCCTGTAAGGTAAGCAATCCTGACTGAGCGGCCCCATTGGCATACTCTTCTAAAGACATAGTCGGTATTCTAATTAAATGCATAGCATTTCCAAGAACTTTCCTCTTATTTTCAATAGTGGGTTCTAAATCTTGACGATGGCATTCAGCTGTTGCCCAATTCAAAGCTGCCTGAAACAGTGCATACTCTTTGATCATAAGAGTTTCTCGAGACAAAATCGATTCGAGGGTACGGTAGTCAATATCGGCAAAGCCTTCTGAAGCAAGGGCCAACTCAGCTTGAGCATCAATCACTTCCCAACATCGCTGCATTAAATCGGGTTCTTCAAACAAGCGACTCTGGCTCAACAGTACACATGCATTTTTTGCAGTAAGACTTGTTTCCAAATAGCCGACACAAGCCCGAGCCAAATGAGGCACTAAATATTTCTTGGCTACATATAATGTAGATAAAACTGTATCAGCTTCTAAATTTATATCATCACAATAAAGGAACCTTTAAAGAGAAGAAAAGACTTATTAAAACATTATGTATAACTATAAATCAAACAAGGATTGATCCAGATTTTAACTTTTAGGTCTATTTTTGTGGGAAATATATACATAATGTTTGTTCTCCAATTTGAGTTGTAAACAAACAAGGACGATCCTGTTTTTCGAGTAGAACTGTCCTTATTTGTCTATGATTCAAATTGAAGAACAGAGAATGGTGTAAAACTTTCTCTATATAATAATCCCTACACATTATGTTCCACATCAAGATTTATCCAATGACAAGTTATCATGGTGACATTGAACCAACTATACAGTTTGACCTGATAATAAAAAACAAGCTTAATAATAACCGGAGACTTGGCGTTCGAATATTAAAACCTGAATAAACTACTATGTCAGAAACGCCAAAGAAAAATATTGCAAATGCATACAGCTGTTTCGGTAGCCTTAAGCATACCGTTTTCAGTGGAAAAAGAATTCTGAATCTGGAGAAGTGCTCAAATATATTGGAGAGGGACCGAATCTAGTTCAACCAATAGGATTACAGGAAAGGTGGAGTGTGTGGCCAATAGGAATTTAAGAACGTTAGCTGTGTAAAAGTAAACAGTAGAAAAATTAAGAAAATGTGGACTGAATGTAAAATTTCCAACAATCGGACAAATAGTGAACAGCGAAATCACAATTTACAAATTTTTAAAATTTTTTATAAATATGAAAAGCTTCAAAGAAATCGAGTTCAAGAATGGCTGCTGTTCCCTATTTGTCTGATTGTTGGAAATTTTACATTCAGTCCACATTTTCTTAATTTTTCTACTGTTTGCACAGCTAACATTCCTCAATTCCTATTGGCCACACACTCCACCTTTCCTGTAATCCTATTGGTTGAACTAAATTCGGTCCCTCTCCTATATATATGAGCACTTCTCCAGATTCAGAATTCGTTTTGCACTAAAGACGGTATGCTTAAGGCTACCGAAACAGCTGTATGCATCGCAAATATTTTTCTTTGGTGTTTCTGACGTAGTAGTTTATTCGGGTTTTAAAAAACAAGCTTCTTTTCTGTGAAAATTGTTTTATGAACTTGAGTTAGTGAAGGGAGCGTAAGTGGTCTGAATTTTTCGCCTGGATCAACCCGTAAAGAAATTACAATACATTATATGGAAGCATGACAATTTCAGAGGTAAGATTCACAAAAAGCAAAAGAAGAGCAGAAAATTTACGTGAAAGATGGATATTGGATAATAAAACAAAATTCCAGAATGAGAAAGCGGGCTAAAGCATCCTATTACAGAAATAATTTAATAATTTTATCTTTAACCTATTAAAAAAAACAAATTGTTTTCGGTAACACTTTATACTTGACTTGCAGATGTAGCAGAAAAACACATTGGAAAGCACAAGCTTTGTTAAATATACATTATTGCCAAAAAAATATACACTGATGAGGTACTAAAATAATAGCACGGAACTTTATGTGTTATGCATTTCTTTAACATGTATTTTTGAATAAACTATGGGACTCTGTCCCCTGCTTATTTCGCTCATTAGCCCCCGTGGCAGCTTACCAAATATTGCTGGTTACAGTATTTGAATGAACTGAATTATTCAAACATTTAAATGAATATATTTCGAGCCATTCAAAACCATGACCAAATCCCACCCTATACAGCTGTTAACGAAATATAAATGAAACTTAATTTGTGTTTGATGATATTGATTAGAAACATGGTTAATTTAAAATAAACTAAATATGCATTCACATTAGTTTGCAGATGATAAGAGTAAATAAATGAAACACATAAATCATCTGATTAGTTGAAATTTATATTTAAATAATAAAAAAATCAAAATTTTAAAGCTATTATGACCTCAGTTTTATAAAAATATTTTTAGTGACACAGGTTTAACTTTTCATTTTAACTTTCTCTTACTTTTATATAGGGTAGAGAAAGTATTGTTTTTGGGTCAAATTTTTGAAATTGAGATTTTGTTTCTTTTTAAGTTATATGTATATATATATAATAAAATAAAAAGCTATATGCATTTCATAGAACTGCACCAAGTACTCGGTATGTACTCAGTGCAGTTTCCGAAGTGCCACTCTTCCGAATTTGGACTAAGTATTCGACCGATACCAAGTAGCTGTAAGAATTTCATTATTTTTATGCATTGTTGAAAGAAATGCTTGTTCATTTTAGATATAAAAATTTAATTATAAACCATCTTGTATGTATGTAATATGCAATTTTTTATATACACTTAGTACATAAAATCATCTGTAAAATAGACAAAAATAAAATTAAATTAAATTCGTGTAACAAGAAGTAAAATTATAACTAAATTAATTAAAAACCTTACATTCTTCTTGAGTTGAGCCTTAGTATTTGCGGGAAGGGGCCCCTCCCATCGTCAGAGGCAGCACGCTGTTGGCTTGCTCAGTTGTGTTGACACATTTGACTTGTTTTCTTGCAGTCTCGATGGTCCTACACCAGTTACAGTTAATTTCCTGTGCTGGGTCGTTGCCATTACAGGTAAGTGGATTTAATAAAATTTCAATTGTTTCGCGATTCGCGGTGTATATTGCGTTATTGTAATCTGCTAGTTTACGAGTTTCGTTAAAATTTATATTGATTGGTTTGGTTGCGTTAATCTATCAATATAAATTTTAACGAAACTCGTAAACTAGCAGATTACAATAATGCAATATACACCGCGAATCGCGAAACAATTGAAATTTTATTAAATCCACTTACCTGTAATGGCAACGACCCAGCACAGGAAATTAACTGTAACTGGTGTAGGACCATCGAGACTGCAAGAAAACAAGTCAAATGTATCAACACAATTGAGCAAGCCACCAGCGTGCTGCCTCTGACGATGGGAGGGGCCCCTTCCCGCAAGTACTAAGGCTCAACTCAAGAAGAATGTAAGGTTTTTAATTAATTTAAAAATAAAATATTTTAGAAAAAAGGAACCCTTATACAATATTAACACAAAACTTTCGTTACACACTTGTGCAGATAAAAAAGACACTTTTAAAACTAAAAAAAGATTGATTTTGAATTAAAAAAAAAATAAAAATACGTAATTATTAAAAAAAAAAAGTAAATACTAAAATGTATTAAAAATATGTTTTAATAATCAAATCTGTTGTTTTGCAAATTATGGCCCAAAACCACCTAACATTTTACATTTCTAGGATCTGAAGATTAATAAAGCCTAGCATGTTTAAATTATAAAATATGTCTTTTAATGTTCTCATTTCATATGTAAATTTCTTGCCTCCTAAATTAAGAATCAATGTATAGGAATTTTTATATTTTCTAAGAATTAATTGAGGATGATAATTTTGCATCTAAGAAAGACTTTATGAATAAAATTATCAGTTAATTATGGTTTTATTAATTTACTTAGCTGGAAGTATCGACTTTAGTAAGGAACTTAATTTTGTATATACTACACTACAAAAGTTCTGAAACATGTCATGAAAACGTGCTGTTTTCCATTTAACTGAATTTTGGTGTTCAAGTCTTTTTTATACTTTCAAAATGTGCAAAATTCTTTATGGGTGCATCAAGTTTATTCTTTCTTACAACTACTCAGTATTCGGTACTCGACAAAGTAGTAGGATCATTCCGTGTGAAATCAACACAAAATGACCCCCCTCGGATTTTTATGAAATTGGGCTCATTTATTTGTCCTATTGAGAAATGAATGTATACCAATAAGTCCCTATGTCTTTTAGTTTTTGATATACAGGGTTGAAAAAATGGAAAAAATACAAATTTTTATAATTCTTCAACTACAAATGTACCCATATTTTGTTTTCTATTTCACTTAGAGATATAAAATTGATAGCATTAGAAAGCTTGTAATACAGGGCTTGCAAATGATATATCACATGTAGTATATATATATATATTTTTAATTTCATTTTAAGGTCAAACATTTTGTCTTTTGACCTTCAATGATTCAAAAAGTACATATTTAATTTTCTTTTAAAAATTATATGTTATTTTTATGTTTATTATCTATAATCATTGTAAATTTCAACATAAGACAGCCATGAGATGCTGAGTTATAAATTAAAATGCAACCCTCCATCAGTATTTTCATAATAACATAAGTTTTACCCATATTTTGTTCCCTAATTAATTTAAATTTAGAGATATAAAATTATCATTAGAAAGCTTATAATACAGGCTTTTAAATGATATACCACGCACGTATATATTAAAAAAATTTTTCATTTCAAGATCAAACATTTTTATCTTTAGCCTTCAATATCTCAAAAAGTACACATTTAATTTTCATTTAAAAATTATACATTATTCTTACATTTATTATCTATGATTATTGTAAATTTCAACATGAGACGGCATTTTTTTTTTTTTTTTTTTTTTTTTTTTTAAGCGTATGTTATGTTAGATAAATGTAAGAATGACATAATTTTTAAAAGAAAATTAATTTTGTACTTGTTGAGATACTTATGGTCAAAAGTCAAAATGTTTGACCTTAAAATGAAATTTTTTAAAAATATATATACATGTGATATATCATTTAAAAACCTATATTATAAGCTTTCTAATGATACCAATCTAGGGATTAATCCAGTTTATTAAAAATAGTACCCCATTTGTGAATTTGTAAAATTATTTGTGAAAACATCAAGTAAGTTTGTGAAAATTAATAATGCTCCAAAAGAATTAACTGTAATGCACAAAGCAGTTTTTTAAATTTTAAAATATGTTTAAAAAATAAAATGAAACAGTTGTAAAGATATTATGGGTGAGTCAACTTATTTCTTATATGTAAGGTAAGATAAGGTGTTTACTTAGATATTTACCATTGTCTCCAGTAAATATCCAAATTGAGGGTATTTTTATGTGTTTGATGCAATTAGAAGCTTATAAAATTTTTTAGTGTGCAGCTAGATTGCTGAGAATTGACTTTGTGAAAGTGCCTCTTTGCTAAAAGTTAAATTTGTGAAGGTACCTCATTGTCAAAAGTTGACTTTGCGAAAGTGCCTCAATGCGACACTAAATTTGTTCTGGATTAACCTCTGCAATCTTATATCTCTAAGTTAATTAGGGAAGAAAATATGGGTAAAACTTACGTTATGTTAGTATGAAAATACTGATGGAGTGTTGCATTTTGATTTATAACTCAGCATCCCATGCTCGTCCCATGTTGAATTGAAATTATAGATAATAAAAGTAAAAATAACATAATTTTTAAAAGAAAATTAAATATGTACTTTTTGAGATATTGAAAGTCAAAGGTCAAGATGTTTGACAGTTTTCTAATGATACCAGTCTTATAACTCTAAGTTAATTAGAAAAAAAAATATGGGGACATTTATAGTAGATGAACTTTGAAAATTTGCAATTTTTACCCATTTTTGCAGCCCTGTATATAAAAAACTAAAAGAGATAGGGAGTTATTAATTGGTATACATTCACTTTTCTATAGAACAAACAAATGAGCCCAGGTTCATAAAAATCTGAGGGGGGTCAGGTTTTTAGCTGTGTTGATTTGACATGGAAAAGATTGAGTACTCGGCCAAAGTGCTAGTCAGTGCAGCACTAGCATTTTTTTTACTTTCTTCTATCTTCAATAGAAGAAAGTATTGGATTTGTAAAAATTTTCGATTCCGGGTTTTTGATGGATTTACACGTTTTGAGAGCTGTAGAACACGATTTTACCATTTTTAGAAAATGTCTGTCTGTCTGTGTGTGTGTGTGTGACAAAATTTTGTGGCAACTGTATCTCTGGAACTACTGCACAGAATTTCATACAAATTGGTATGTAGTTGCACCTTGACATAAATTAGTGCCTATCAACTTTTGGTAAAAATCGTCTTACAGGTTACGTTGCCATCCCGCTTTTTCTAAATTTTTAACAGGGTGATATAGGGCAAAAAATTTCAAGATGGGTATCTTTCGAAAGGTCTTGTCAGTACCTTTAAAACGAATGGTTGAACTATAAATCTGTGATAATTTAAAACAAAGTTATCGATTTTTTTTACTTTTTACGAAAAAAAATTAGAAAAAAAAATTTTTTTTCTTTCTCTCCCCTTAATTTTATCAAACTCCCACGGTTTCCGTGTTCTGACAAACTTAAACTAATTTTTGCTTTTTACCCCTAATTTTTTCAAAGTCCTACGGTTTCCGTGTCTTGACAAACTTAAACATATTTTTGCATTTTCCCCCTAATTTTGTCAAAGTCCCACGGTTTCCGTGTTTTGACAAACTTTAACAAATTTTCACATTTTACCCAAAATTTTGTCAAAGTCCCATTTTTTTTTTTTTTTTTTTTTTTTTTTTGTTTCTCCCCTTAATTCTATCAAACTCCCACGGTTTCCAAGTTCTGACAAACTTAAACAAATTTTTGCATTTTTCCCCCAATTTTGTCAAAGTCCCACGGTTTCCGTGTTTTGACAAACTTAGAATAATTTTCACATTTTACCCAAAATTTTGTCAAAGTCCCACTTTTTTTTTTATTATTATTATTGTTACTGAGTGAATTTGTATAGGAAAATATAGAAGAAAGTCTTGTGGTGGCCACAACATACTAGTTTTTTTTTTTTTGGTGACATCACCTTAAAATTATAACTCAAAGAAAAATGTCTGCAAAAATTACATGAAAGCAAAAGTCAAATTAAATATAAAAATTTGTCAAAATCGAAAAACTGTTATAACTGAAATATTTTGTCCTGACTTCAACATTAAATATCACCTAAAATAATGCTTTGACTCATAAATGGTTTATTTCATTATGTTTATCACACATTTCTATACAAATTGGTAAATTTTAATGTTTTTTATTTATTTATTTTTGCTGTGTGTGTGTGTGTGTGTGAGAAACAGTTTTATAGTATAAGATAAGAAAGTAGAAAAGACACAATAAATTGAAAAATAATAGTGGTAGTAGGATTTTTTTTTTATTTTAGAATAGAGAGATGCGTGATCTATTGGAGATAAATGTATAAAGAAATACAGTACCAGTTATACATTTTTTAAATCATAAAAATTTAGAAGAAAAAAATAAATAAATAAATAAAATTTCGTCATTTTTAAATGGTAATAAATTCCTTATTTTTCAAGCTACACAGAAAAAAATTGCATTCAGTTAAAGTGAATATTTTTCATATTTTAAAGAAGGAGCTTAAATAAATGATTTTAACTAAATGATTGAAGTTATGACAATCACGACACCACTGTTTTCATATCGTAAACTTGACTCTATCAATTGTATAAAAATATTGAGAAAGATTTTTATTTAAAAATAGTGATTGAGAAAAATACTGCAATTCTTTTTTAAAATCCTGAAACATAATACAGGGGTGAAACTACCAAGCTTGCAAAAACCCTGAAAACTGTTCCTTACATGCAGATAGGGTGCATTTATTAATGATATATCATAGTAATCATTTGTATCATATGGCTACTTATATTAAGCAGGGTTGGCAAAGTGGGCCCAGCCCAGAAAAACCCGCCCGGGTTTTTCTGGGCGGGCCCACCAACAAAAACCCACTGGGTTTTTGCAAATAAGTGGGTTTTTGTTAAAAATTATTTATAATTTACAAATCCCATCTATAAAGTATAAGAAACACCTTGCCTTTAAATAAAAAACTCTTAATTTTTATTTTCTAGAAAATAGTATTAAACATAATAAGTAGCTACAGTTATAAATATAATAAAAGCAAGTTTATCTTCTATAATTGGTTCAATTTTCCTTTTCCTGTAAAATTGAACGATATTTTTGTTTAACAGCGGACATAAATGTTGTCCAGAATCAATATTTAAATAATTAAGTTGTTTAGTTTTAAAACTTTATAATAATTCTATTTTAATTTTAGTAGCAACATAATTATAAATCTAATAAAATGAAATCTTCTTCTATAACCGTTTCATTTCAACTATTAAAAAACTTAAAAAAAAAAATAAATAAATAAAATAAAGCAGTACAACTTATTTTTATAATTAAAACTAGTTGGCATAAGTGGACTCTGCTCAGTTCCCCTTCATATATATGTTCTCATAAATTTCTAGTACAGGACATTCTCTTAACATGATTATCATTTTAAGAGAAATGAATCGAACCAAACACTTGACACAGTGACAGAATGAAATCCCCACATAATAGGCTATCCACCGTTCACTAATGATATATTTATTTTATTCTAATCTATTATTTTACTAGGATCAATTTTGTAGTTTCGTTTTCATGCTACTATTTCCAATGCAACAATCCTCAAAATGCATATTTATATGGGATATCGCCCCATTTTGCTATGTTGATAAAATCTTAAGTTACGAGTAACTTGCGAAATTTTCCTATTAGAATATTTGTAGTCAATTATGTTCAAACAAGTATCATAAATGTTATTTTGGAGTTCTCTGATACATTTATGATTCTCAAAATGGACATTTATGTTCAATTTTGCCCTATTCTGCCATTTTAAGTAAATCATAAATTCCAAATAATTTACGAATTTTTTAAATTGGAGAATTTATACTCTATGATAATCATGCCAGTACCCTAAATATTGAATAATATTTCAAAAGTGGTCTGACATCTTTACAATGAAAATATCCCTCAAAATTGACATTTATGTAAAATTTTTCCCTATGTTGCCATGTTAAGAAATTCGTAAATTTCCAATAACTTGCGAAATTTTTAAAGTAGCATGTCTCTAGTTACTGATGTTCATTCCAACATCAAAACTCATATTTTAAAACTGGTCTCATATTTTTTCAGTAAAAATTTTTCATTTAATGCACGTTTAAGTAAAATTTTGCCCTATTCTCCCATGTTAAGAAAAGCATAAATTTTTTATAACTTACAAAGTATTTTAATTCGAATGTTGCAAATGAATAGGGCTCTTGCTAGTGTCAAAAGTAATATTTTAAAACTGACTTCTCTGTGACAATTTGATCTTGAGATATAGTGTACACAGACTAACAAACTAACACACACCATACAAATTTTGCCATTTTCTGTAGTATTCCTCACACATGAAAATGTGTAAAAAAAGTAAAAAAAAAACCAAGGTCGAAAATTTTCTCGATTACCTAAGTTTTCCATCTATAGCATGATGGGGAACTAAAAAATTTAAATGATATGTATTGTACTTAAGAATTTAAATTCTTTTATTTTATCAGTTATTGTCATTAACAATATTTATTTTGAATAAGCATGCATTAAAATAAAATATAGCTTAATCGTACTAATTAACACTATTTTAATATTAGAATCAAACCAATTTTTATTTCTAAGATAAATATTAGATTAATTATTAATTAGTAGTTTAATATAATTAGGTGTATTACAATTAATATGCTAAATAACATATATCTAACATTTTAATGCAAATGTATTTAAACAAAAACCCAGAAAAACCCAAGTGGGTTGGGTTTTTCTAGAAAAACCCGGGTTTTTGCCAACCCTGATATTAAGTAACATTTATAGACTTTGTAATACATTATAAGGCAATTAAACATTTAAAATGAGAAATTTCCCTAAAAACAAAGTAATTTAACATGAAATTCAAAGACAACAAAATTTTCAAAAACCCTGAATTCAGGGTTAGCCCCTGAAAAGTTTCACCCCTGATAATAGAAAAAAGTTCAGGATATTTTTTTTTTTTTTTAAACAATTGTAACTCATAAAATACAAATACTTTAATTAAAAAAAAAAAAAAAAAAAAAAAAAAAAATCTATGATACACACACACGCACAAAAAAAAGCTACTGTATTAACTGCATGTCATGAGTTAAGGTTAAAAAAGATTGTCATAAAGTTGTAATAGAATAAACATAGTTTACTTATAAACATTGAACTGCAATTCTAAAAATTATCTTTAAACTAATTCATTAGCCCCTTAACTTCAATTGATAATCATGACCCCAGTAGCAGAATGTTCGGTATTTGTCTGTGATTCAAGAATATCGGAGTAAGTCAGGCATCACAAGTAGTATTAGCAATTCATAAAATAAATATAATTTACATCTACAAAGAAAATAAATTAATATACAATAAGAACACTATTCAAGATTCATAATGTGAATTATATTCATACTTTCAGTTCTTTTTGAGATGTTAAATTTATCTGCAGAGCTTTGAACAATCTGCAGCATTCCCTGTCATGCTGCACTGTTTCTGCTACTGGGATAATAACAATCACTGGCATGAAGATGCAGTTAATACAATAGTATCAAAAACAAAGGGCTTAAATTTCATTCATTTGTTTTGTGAAATATTTAAAAAATTAACCATTTATCACAGTTTTAAATAATAAGTACCTCAAAAGTGTTAAAAAGGCAGCAGGCTCTACATCTGGAATCTCAATTTCAGAATCATTTTCAGCAAGTCCACCATAAAACATTGCATAGAATACTGAACTTCCAGTCGCAAGAACATACTTATGAGCAGGTATTTTTTGAGTATTTCCTTTAGGACCCACTAAGAAGTGAACATCACTCATCAATTCGTTGTTGAACATGGCTGCATTACGGTCACGGACACTCGCATGATTTGACTGCCAATTAGGATCTGATGTGCTGCCTGGACTTGTGCCACCGGTGCTGCTGCCACTGCCTGAAGCTGGGGAAGGACTGCATGGTGCTGCACATTTCAAAATAGGACTTGGCAATGGACTTACTAATGAAGGTGGAGGCGAATACTGCAACGGTAAGTTAGCTGGGATAGTTTGTAAATTTCCTAGACCTACAAAAGACACAAACATTAAAAACACATGAAAAATTACTACTCACTACTCTCATATATAAATTATGTACAGCATTCATATCTCCATCAAAAAGAAAAGTTCAATAAATTTTAAATTTGGCAATTTAGCTGCAAAATTTTTCAGCAAATTCTTAATCCTTACAATACCAATAGCAGAATTTTCTGTATCAATCTTCGGCAAAACAGAATTTATTAGCGATTCCGGAATGCCACAGCAATAGCAAGTCTGGCATCACAAGGAATATTAGTAATTCGTAAAATAGATAAAATTTGAGTCTACAAAGAAAATAAAAAGATACTAGAAGTACAGTGAACTAGAGACATATTTCAAATTCTATGAGTCTTTTAAAAGCCTGGTATTTTTTCTGAACTGTTAAAGTAATCTGCAAAGCCAGATTGCTTTTCTATTTCTAACATTTTAAATGTCCTTACAGCCATCTTGCACTATTTCTGCTACTGTAGTGTTGACTCTAGAACAAAAGGGCCGCTGGGGGGAACTCTATAAAAGGGCACTTTAATACTCTCAAAAGGGGCACTATAATATTCTCAATAATTCAAAAAGGGCACTATAACATCTTCATAATATATCACTTACAAAATGTAGCCCCACCCCCCCCCCCCAAAAAAAAAAAAAAAAAAAAAAAAACTTACTAATTTTTTTTATAGCAGCAATGTATCCAAGGTATAAATAAATAAACAAAATAATGAAATTTTAAAAGAAAAGAAAAATCAGATATAAAAAAAAAGCTTGTACAAGCTTATAATATTATATCATAGAATGCACCAAGACAAAATCAGATTTTTATGAGAAACAATTTTGAAATTTTTTTACATTTTTGAATGAAATATATCACTTACAAAATGTAGCCCCGAATTTTTAGTTGCTATTTGGTATACTGAATATTCATTATTCAGTAATAATCAAACATTTAGTGCATGCCTATTCAAAAGAAACTTGTTTAATTACAAGAACAATTGATGTGAAAATAATTTCAATGCTATACTTTAAACAGATACAAAAAATTGAATTTTTTTAAACAAAATCTTAAATTTTTAGAGTAATAATAAAGTCAAAATAATGGACAATTTTAATAGTTTGGATATTAGAAAATGTAATAAAACTGAATCTACAATAAAATAATTGAAATTGTACAACATTAAATTCAATTTTAGTGCAAACTCACAGCCATGAACTTTTCTGAAACTTTTTTTTTCTTTCTTTCTTAAGATTATTGCTAAATATACCTCAAAAATCGAGAGTTTCTCGTAGAGGAGAGGGGGGGGGGGGGGGGGGGGGAGGTAGAATTTCGTTTTTACCGTTAATTAAATAAATATGCTATTTTTCCCGTATTTGACAGAATTCGGGATATTTTTACGACCGATTGCCGAAATTTTTAATTATTTCATTGCAAATTTACAAAATCTACTTTTAATAGCAAATAATTGCTAATAATATACTATAATTTTGAATCTAATTGATAAAATTCACTCTTCTTTCAACGATGATTCCTAAAATTCGCGATATTTTTGCGGTTAATTATATCGAAAATGGGGTTAATTATTAACGAAATATACAATTATCTGGCTGCTAATAGATGAAATTTGAGCCCTTTTTAAAGCTACATCCCCCAAATACCAAACTTTGCTGTTAATCGATGAAATACGCACTTTTTTCAACACCTAATCCAGAAATATGTGAAAATTTACAGATGAATTAAAAAACACCGGATTATTTCACAGCTAATTGTCAAAAATTACGTTTACTCGGAACTAAATTATTTTTTCTCCTAATAAGTAAAAAATTACTCATTTTTTTTTCAAAGCAGATTTCTGAAATACGCGATTATTATGCGGCCGATTGTCGAAACACGCTATTATTTAGCTACTAATCTATGAAAAATGCGTTCTTCTGAAAGCTGAATCTTAAATACTCAACTATTTTGCCACTAATCAATGAAATTTGCATTTTTTATTTTATTTTATTTATTTATTTATTTATTTTTTTTTTTTTTTAAGCGGAATCTCGGAAATCGGGAATAATTTTGAAGTAGATTTCGCAAATACGGGATCGCTTATCCACTAATAATAATTTAAAAAAAATTACGTTTTATATGCTATCATTTGACTGCAAGCCAATAAAGTTTTTTTTTTTTTTTTTTTTTTTTTTAATCCTCTAGTTGATTTCAGTAAATCGCGATGCATTAGTAGCCGATAACGGAAACACGCAATCATTTCGCCGCTAATTAACAAAATTTATGTTTAATCGCAATTAATCGCTGAAAAAGGCTTTTGATGCTAATCGATGAATTTCTTTCTTTTTTCAAACATGATTTGCATTATACGTATAATTTTGTGGCTTTTTATAAAAATACGGAATTATTTTACAGCTAATTTTTAAAATTACGTAATCGTAAACTAATTGCTACAATAGATGTTATTTTTCTAAAAATGTGTAATTATTTAGTCATTAATCAGCTTTTTTTTTTTTAATTTGATTACTGAAATGTCATTTTTTGCGGCTGGTTTATAAAATACGCAATTTTCTTGACAAATCCATTTTAAATCCGACGATTTTTGTGAAAGTCCCATATTCAGATATGAAAATTTCTTAAATCACCCACGCACTATAAAAACTAAGTTATCGCGTATTCAGTTACCCCAACAAAAAGCACAGAAAATATTCTTTTTCTTTCTCCAACGGTAGATACTTGGTACGATAAAGTTTGAAATTTTCCATGATTTTCTCAGAAACTTGTATATTAAAACACTTAAGAAAGTTTCCTATTACAGAGGACAATTCCTCCGTTAAAGTCTGACTAAATACTGTTTTCTCCAAAACTCGCGTGATTACGGCCTAAGACACTTTAGAAAGTCTCCCACGGAAGATAGCTCTTCCTGGTCTTAGATTCCTTGCGTTGTCAATCGTACTTAAAGTTCAGTAGCTTTGAATCCATTATTTTTATCAATAAATAATTAAAATAAACAATTTTTTTCGTTAGAAAGTATTATTTTTAAGCGACTTATTAAGCATTAAGAAGATAACCCATGAAGATAATCAATCATGGCATTCCGTTTCTTTCTTCCCCCCCCTTTCAGCTTGCGGTTTTAATTAAGCACACTCTCAGCTAATGTAAACAAATATTGTTCCCGTTCTGAGTCAGCAATATTTCGATTACGCAATGCCTAGCACTAGAATGTTTTTTTTTTTTTTTTCCTTTACTATTTATTTATGAGTATTGTAAGATGAAGCATCTGGTTCTTCAGCTAGATTGCAAAAGTTAGTTTTTTTTTTTTTTTTTTTTTATTATTATTATTATTTTTTTTTTTCAAAAGGAGTTGAAGGGCTTTCATAGATAAAAAAATAAAATTAAAAAGAATTCTGTTTATGCGGCAACTATTGGAAATGCAAAATCAAAAGTTGATAAGGATTGGATCGCGGTATGTGTGCAAGGCAAAAAAGAAAAGAAAAAAGAATAGTATTTTTTTTTTTTCCAGTGTCTGCCACTATTCAGTTTTATGTATTCAATAAAATATATTTAGCTAGGTGGTCAAGGCTGAATTTGCGGAGCATAAAAAATAACTCGTGGAGTTTTTAAATTTTTTCGGAGAAACTTCGCAGAAATCGGAGCAGTTGGGAAACCTGTGAAAAATACAAATAAGGGCCGCCGGGCGCTAGAAATAAGTTAGTAAGGGCCGCGGGGCGCAAAAATGTTAGTAATGGGCCGCCGGGCGCTGCGCCCTGCTAAATCGGCCTAGAGTCAACACTATACTGGAAGGAAAGAAATGTCATTTTTAGAAAACTTCATATGAGGTAAAGACATAAGTGCTTGTCACCCTCATAAAAGACATATTAAAATAACTGTTAATTAACATCTATGGATTTGAATCTGCTCGAGCTAGATTCTCCGGTTTTAGGGAATCTAATGCCATTGGTTTCAAATCCATAGATGTTAATTAACGGTTATTTTAACGTATCTTTTGTGAGGTTATCGATGACAAACACTGGTGCAGATTTTAAGAGTGACAAGCACTGGTGTACCTTAGTACATTAGATCTAAAATGCTGCAATCAGAATACAAAAATGTTAAATGTCTTATGAAATATGATCAATATTAATAAGTAATTTGTAAAAATGCAGGCCTGTAGCTAGACTATGTTCCTAGGAGGGGCAAATTATTTTCTAGGGGGAGCAAAATATTTCTTTGAATTTTTCGATATTTAACATTTCCTAGAAAAATTTGTGCTATTCTTTTTCTCTTTTTTTTGGAAAAAAATGCAGCGTCTGATATACACTGAACTGACGGACAATTGCTAAGGACGGATAACACTGTCACCCATAGCAACCACAAAATGTGGAAAATCAGAATAAGTCTAGGATACAGTAAGAAGAGGTGTCCGTATGCAAATTTTCTTTTCCACATCTGTTCATCATGTGATAGCGCTGATAAGAGCTTTAAAGGATTTGATGCGTGTGGACTGTTGTTGGTCCAAGTCAAAGTTTTACGGGAAAGATTTAATTTACAAACTTGAAATTTTTTATATGTCTTCCCGATATCACTTAAGAGATTTTACGTGTGGCCGAATTATTGGAAAGATCGAAGAAAGGTGAAAAATAACGGATGTTGCCAGGGAGTTCGACATCACCCAAAGCGTTGTTTCACGGCTGTCGAAATCATTTAAAACTAGTGGAATATGCAGCAAGCATCAAGGGGAAGGTCATGTGAGATGTACGATGTCTGCAGGAGACAGGTACATTGTCCTATTGGCAAAAAGGAACTGGCGCACCACAGCTCAGCAGCTGGCAAATCTGTTTTTTGCTGCTACAGGACAGCAAATCTCCTGAAACACTACAGCCAGATGTTTGAGAGAAGGTGGACTATACGCCCGCAGACCTGTTGTGTCTGTCCCATTGTCCAGATTGCATTGTACATCAAAATTCTTCAAATTTTCTTTCCAGCACACAAAACTTAATATACAACCCATACAGCACAAGATCAACTTGCAGTTCAAATTTCATCCATTTTGGATAATAAACAAAAAATTTACATTTTTTTTTTGCAAATTAAATTTTATTCTAACATGTAATCTATCTCTCAAAAGACGATAGGAGTTTCCATAGCAACGAAATACATTTAAAGGTACTAAAAAAATCCTTTTTCTTTTTGCTTCCATTACCCGACTACCGTAGGTAATGCAATTCGAGATTTCACCTGATTTACATGTTTTAAGGTTTCCTGAAAGGGGACAAAAAATCTGAAATCGAGTTAGACCGTTCAAAACTGGTATACATAGGTTTTTGGGGATATTTTAAAGTACTTTTATATTATTGAAAGTGGGATTTGAGATTTCACCTGATTTACTTGTTTTAGGGTCTCCTGATTAGGTTTTCTTTGTATCTCAGCTACTAATTAAAATAATTTCATAAGTAATACATCATTTGAAAGCTTTGTTGATTTGGAATTGAACAGTAGATTACAGTAATTTCTACCACCAGATGGCGCTGTAATATTTTAAAAGTTCAATATTTCAAATTCTAATTATGATTAAATTATTTTTAATACATCATTCGAAAGATATTTTAAAGTACTCTTATATTATCGAAAGTCGGATTAGAGATTTCACCTGATTTACATGTTTTAAGGTGTCCTGATTAGATTTTTTTTTTTATCTCAGCTACTAATTAAAATAATTTCATACGTAATACATCATTTGAAAGCTTTGTTGATTTGAAATTGAACAGTAGATTACAGAAATTTCTACCACCAGATGGCACTGTACTATTTAAAAATTTCAAATTCTAATTATGATTATTTTTAATACATCATTTGAAAGATATTTTAAAGTACTTTTATATTATCAAATATGGAATTCAAGATTTCACATGATTTACAATTTACATGTTTAAAGGTGTCCTGATTAGGTTTTCTTTTGTATCTCAGGTAAACACCAACTTGCAGTTTAAATTTCATCATTGACTTCAGTCAATAAACAAAAAATTTACATTTTAACTGCAAATTAAATTTTATTCTTACAAGTGTAATAGATATCATGAAACAGGATGACAGTTTCTTTAATAACAAATACACTTAAGGTAAAAATATTCCTTTTTAATTCCATTAACCGATTACTGTAGGTAATGGAATTCGAGATTTCATCTGATTTACATGTTTTAAGGTGTCCTGAAGGGGGGCAAAAATTCTGAAATTGAGTTAGACCGTTCAAAATTGGTATAAATAGGTTTTTGGGGCCTAGTGGATAATGTGGCAAAAATGTTTCGAAAGCGTAAAATTATTGGGGGGGGGGGGGCAAAAAATTAGAAATTGAGTTAGACCGTTCAAAATTGGTATATATAGGTTTTGCGGGACTGGAATTAAAGAGTACATATTGCAAATCTCTGTCGCCAGAGGGCACTTTGACATTTAAATAATTCAATATATCCAATTCTGATTATGAGTAAATTACTTATAGGGAGAAGATTGGGAGACCGTACGTCCCACCGGGTTGCGGATTCGCCATGATCAGAATTTTCAAAGGTTCTTTACATGGTGAGTAAACAGGCTATTTTAAATCATGAAACGTAAAGCGGCACCTTAGTCGCCACAGGGTGAAAATTTATTACAATTAAAAATTTTCAAAGCTATTTGCGGTATGATCGAGAAAGCTGTTGTAAGTTCTAAAATGGGGATAAGGTGCTGCAGGCGCCAAAGAGCTGGACTTTGCTAAAGTCAGAATTTTGAAAAATCGTAATACGGTGAGTGAACAGGCTATTTCAGATATTGAAACGGGAAGAGGGTATCACAGGCGCTACCAAGCGAAAATTTACCGCAATTAAATTTTTGGTGTATATAGGTTTATGGGAATTACAAATCGAATGAAGATATTTTTGAAAGTGTAAAATTATTAGGAGGGGCAAGAAGGGTGGTGAAGGAATACGCACACTGAGTGCTGGTTCGAGTTTTTACCCGATCAGAAATGATTTTTTTTTAAATTCCTTTTCTTAAGAATAAAAGTTTAGGAGTAATATCATGGAATTTTGAGAAATCATAAGGGGGGGGGGGGGGGGGTGAAGGAATACACGTGCGCAGCACGCTCATGGTTCTACATTGCCAAAGGCAGTGGGGACCTGGTGCATCAGGGTTCCCACTCTTAAAAAGGAAAAAAATTCAAGGACTTTTCAAGGCCCATTTGAAAATATTCAAGGGGGGGGGGATCACAGAATGCTAGGCATATACACAAAACTTTAGTAAATCACACAACACTAGGTATATGCACAAAACTTTAGTAACTACTTTCATTAGTATTATTTTTTTATAATTAGAATAATAACTTTGCCTGTTTTCACAATACATTTTGATGGATTGACCAAATTAACTTTTACAAAAGTCAAAAAATGATTAGTTTAGAATTTGGATCATTATGATTATTCTAAAGGTCTTAGATTTGAGTTCTGGTCTGGTCACTTTCTGCTCAAATTAATGACTAGTCTACTAAACAGGTAAGAGATTGGCAAAAAAGACAAATAAGCTGAAACTATATGCAAAAGCAAGATAATGAGAATTTTACGACAAAATGCATTATATTAGACAATGGCGTATGCATGTGGAGATGGAGATAGTTTAGCCTTGATCGAGCGTTTGCTAGAGTGGAAAATTCAAGGATTCTCAAGGACTTTACATGAAATTCAAGTACTTTCAAGGGCCCTTGAAAAAGAAAATGAAATTAAAGTACTTCTTTATAGTGATTCATTTAAAAATAGTGACCAGCGAAGCAGATGTAGCCTGCTAGTCTATAATAAAAGGAAAGGTTTGTCTATCTGTCCGTCCATCTGTTCTTCTATACGTTCAGCCCTTATTGAATGCAGAAGTATAAGAATTGACATATGGATGCTCAGGAGCCTTCCCGAGGGGCTTCTGAAAACAGAATTTAAAAATTTTAATTAGTTGTGGGGATATTAATTAAAATGTCGACCTATGTCTAATCAAAAAGCGAGCTCAATAACTAAAAATTCACCGCGATTGCATAAACATAGATATTTTAATGGAATTAAAAGCAGAAAAAGTGGAAAATAGATTAGAAAATATCAGTCTGATCGTTACGAATTTGGTACCAAATGATAGGGGCGATTTTTCTGAATGAAAGAGTGCAAGCAGCTTATCGATACAACAATTTGGTTTTTTAAAAATAACTGAAGTATGAAATTTAGATGGCAACATCATTTCAACTGCCAGACAACTGTCTGCGATGGAAAAAGAAATGATTGTAACCAATTAAGATGTCGCATATTTTTATAGTGGGGGAAAAAATTGCAATTTTAAAACTTTTTCAAATTTTTATTCACGTTAAATTTAATACATATATATATGCTAATATAATAAAATAAATATATAAAATAGTTATATAATAAAATAATTAAAATCATAATATACCTTTAAAAAAAATTACAAAATATATTAAAACTGAAGTGTAACAAATAAAGCTTTTTTTATTTCACAAATTTAAAATTGATTATGCATAAAAATGAAATAATATGGTGAAATTAACGCTAGACAACTTTAGAAATATTTTTTTCATATTAACTTTTAACAGAAAAAATAATTAATTAGTGTTTGAGATTTTTCACAAGCGTATCACTTGAGATCTCTGTTTAATATTTTTGACACAGTGAACAATGTAATGTGAATGACAAACTAAAATAAATACATATATATGCGTGTGTTTATAAAACTAAAATAATCTTTAAAAAAGTAAAAATCATATTAAAAAAAATAATTGTTTACACCAAATTGTACGTTGCATATTTACCCAACATCCAAGTTTTATTAAAATGAGCGCAATTTGTTTCTTCTCTTCGCTTGTTTGTTTTCGCAGACATTATACGTCTTCCAATGTTGACTACTTATTTATACAAGTGATCATAGCCACTACGCCATTGATACTATCGCAAATTAAAATAATGATCAAGATAGTGCATTCTTGGGTTCATTCATTTTAATACTGTCCTTCTACTTCTATATTTCATTTTTTTTAATTTGAAGTAAAGTAATCCATACAATTATCAATTTTCAAATTACCAAAAACAACAACTAATATGCTAACTACCCAGGAGCAAATCAAGATTCAGATCATTTCGATTTCGATACAAATAAAAATGATATGATATTAATTTTTTTAAAAGAAATGAAAAAAAAAACTGAAACGAATATTCAAACAAATGAGTAAAATCTAACAAAATAACATGAAAGAAATTTATCAGGAAGTTTCGTCTTAAATTTGTATTTCATTTCATTTTTTTTTTTCCCCCTTTAAGAGTGTGTTCAGTCAGTTTTTCGACCCATGATAAACGTCCTGGCCCGTAGTAAGAAACTTCTTATCTCTTCTTTGCGGCGGCCCCGTGAAAGCGATCCAATTTTCTCATATCTCAATCTGACCGATTAAATAGAGAACTTCGCTAAACATGAAAACATGTTCTTCTTGTCAGTGAATGGCAATGGTATCGATCAATCTTCCATCTTTTCTGATCCTGTTGCCGTGTTGTTTCGCCGCGTGGTAATTTTACCTTATGAGGATTTAAAAAACATTTATTATCTAATGTAATCGACCAGGTAATTTACACTGAATCTTAAATTTACTGTACTATTTATGTTTAACTATGTATTTGTACTGTAATGACTAGCATGAAAAGATTTATTTTATGCCTAACAATTATGATTACAATTTCTAAGCCTAATATTGATGTCACGTAGTCATGAATCTCTCTATTTTGTTGTAATATTTTAAGCATTTTAGACAGTTATAAAGATAGTTATTCCAAATAAGGTTTAATGTTGTACCCAAAGTTTGCTTTATTGTTTCATAGAGCCAATTAAAATTATGTAGCACGTGTGATCCTTTTATTTTTCCTATGTTGTGATTATTTATGTGGTTGAGAAAGTATTGTTGAGCAGCGTAACTTTTGTTAAAAATCTGGTCTTTCGTTTTAAACAATTTTACTTTCTTAAAAGGAAACAGTCTAGCTTTTAAATTATTTGTTGTACAGGTGAAAATATGCTACATGCTTTCTGATATAGCTGTTGCTGTTATTTATTAGTTATAGAGAATACATAATTTAATGTATTTCTAATTTATGCCCTACAACTGTTGTGTATTGGTGTACCTATTGATCTAGTTACTGATTATCATTTTCTGGCCTCTTTTGGTGTTTTCCCTGTCTTATAAAACAATATCTTGCAATTAGTTTTGATGTGAATAATGTTATTCATTTATCCAACTTATCAAGTGACCTTTTAATTTTTTAATGTGTTGCAATATTAATGCATATAGGCTAAATTTGTTCACTTTAAATTACATGAATATGTCAAGGATATATTTTAAGAAAATTCCAGGACTAGTGTTTTTATTTTTTTATTTTACAGGTCTATATCACGCTTTTATTGAGCAGCTTTAGTATAAAACAGCTTTTATAAAAGCCCTTTGGTGAAATTTAAAATGTAACACTAAAGTAACTTGGTTTCATGCCAAGGTTTTTACTTATCTGCGATAACTAATTAAGTCGCCAAAATGAGACAAAATTTGTCCTTACTGGAAGTCTTGTACAAAAGCCAAACAAAAACATACTTGCCAGCTGCCCCTTATTTCATAGGGGACTCCTTTATTTTGGGACTGCATGGGTCTGTCCAGAGCAGGGTTAGAAATAAGCGGTCGTCAGTCGCATTTTGCGACCAGTTTTTTCATTTTGACGCCTAGAATTCCAATCATAGGTGCCATATTTGATGCCTGGATTTTTTCCTCATCATACCTAATCATTTTCCCAATCCCATCAGACTGTAAACAAGTCTATTTCAGTCAATTGAACCTAATAAAAACTGATTTAAGAAATCATATCTCTATGAAAGTAGCTGACGATTTGTTAATGATTAAATTAAATAGCCCTAAATTGGAAGATTTCTGCCCAGAAAATGCTATTAAATTGTGGTGGAATGATGTATCTTCTGGGTGAAGAATGAATTTGCGATTTTAAATATGTACGTTTAATCTTGCATGTATTATTTACAAGTTGATGTTTTATTATTATTTTTTTATATATATACATATTTAATTATTGATGGCACCTAGATTTTTCATTTTGACGCCCAAAAAATTTAATCCAGGAGTCATTTTGACGCCTAGTTTCAAAATTCTTATTTCTAACACTGGTCCAGAGGTGAATCTGGGTCTGTTAAAGGACCTTCACAAAATTTTTCCTGTTAAAAATAGGCCTTTAAAAAATCTTTTTCACTTCGAAAACTAATCTTCCATGGAACGAACAGGCCGTCTGAATAATTGAATGTGCTTTGCTGTTTTTCCTCGAGAAGCTGTTATTCAATTTCTAATTTGTAAAAGGTTTCTATACATGTGTGAGTTTAGCTCTCTAAAAGTAAACCGTCATTGTCTAAAATGAAACCTTAATTGTAATTTTATTTTACAAAATAAAATTTTTCACACACAAAAAAAAAAAAGAATCCTAGCTGAAAATTTTGGAAGAACTTTATTTTCACATTGAATTTAGGTTTGCAAAATTATGTGTAGAATTTTTCACAATTTCACAAAAACAGGCCTTGTCTGAAAAGTCTGGACAGACCCCTGGGACTGTCTTCCACTCTCAATTATTCTCATACATTTCTCCCTTAACATTTTAAAGTTATACCTATAATTTATGCAAAACTTCATCAAATTTTTAAGCATGATTTTTGCTTTTGCTGAAAAATCATTCTCATGAATCTCTATATAACACTATTTTTAATAATTACCAGGGTTCCCACGGTCCTTGAAAGTCCTTAAGAAGTACTTGAATTTCATTTTCTTTTTCAAGGGCCCTTGAAAGTACTTGAATTTTGGGCAAAGTCCTTGAAAATCCTTGAATTTTCCACTCCAATAGACGAGCTTAGCGCAAATTCTGTCAAGGCTAAATTATCTCCATCTCCACATGTGCACGCCATTGTCTAATAGAATGATTTTGTCATAAGATTTGTATTTCATTGTCTTGCTTTTGCATATAGTTTCAACTTATTATTATTATTTATTTATTTATTTATTTTTTGCCAGTCTTATACCTGTTTGATGGACTGGTCATTAATTTTGAGCAGAAAGTGACTAGACCAGGACTCAAACCTAAAAACTTTGGAATAATCATGATTCGAAATCTTGAACTCATCGTTTTTTGACTCTTGTAAAAGTTAATTTGGTCAATCCATCAGAAATGTATTGTGAAAACAGGCAAAGCTATTCTAATTATAAAAAAAAATATTACTAATGAAAGTAGTTACTAAAGTTTTGTGTATAGGCCTAGCGTTCTGCGATTTTCCCCTAGTCCTTGAAACATTTCAAATAGGCCTTGAAAAGTACTTGAAAAGTCCTTGAATTTTTTTCTTTTTTAAGAGTGGGAACCCTGATTACTAAATTTTTACTTAATAATTAAACAACTTGTGAAAATAAATTTGTGATGGTTTAAATCATGAATTAAACTATTAAATACTGTCATATGTTGAAAACTCATCAATTTTTTTATAGGCCTCCTTTTTTCAGTTTCCCATCATACTATAGGTAATTGTGAAAATTTTTATACATTTTCAGGTGTGAGGAATCTGAAATTGACAATATTTGTAGGGTGTTTGTTAGTTTGATACACAATATTTCAAGAACAAATAGTCGTAGAGAAGTCAGGTCAGTTTTAAAATATTACTTTCGACACTGGCAAGAACCCTATTCGTTTGCAACATTCCAATTAAAAAACTTCGTAAGTTATTAGAAATTTACGATTTTCTTAACATGGGAGAATAGTGTAAAATTTCACTTAAATGTACATTAAATAGAAAATTTTTCTGTAAAAATGTCAGACCAGTTTTAAAATATTAGTTTTGATGCCGGAATAAATGTCATTCACTATAAATATGCTACTTTGAAATTATTGCGACAGGCATGAAAGTTTTCTGCTTTTTCGCGGAATTCCGCTTTTTTTAATGCTGTCCTGGCAGTTTCTGAGATCGATGCAAATCCGTTGAGAAATCTTGACCGAAAATTAGGGGGGGGGGAGGTCCGCATTTAAGAAAAGCCGATCATGCAATGTATTTTGGCTGCATCGCAGCGATGAAGATCGCTCGAACGGCACTTCCTCCCCGGTACTTCGAAGGTCAAGGGAAGGCGATCTTTGGAGTCAACTATGAGTCAAACCCACCCGTCCCATTACGATCGCTTCGTATTCCGAAATTCCAAAGAGGAGAAAAAGTAACATCCGAGAATGCCTGCGATAGTAGCTGCATGATTGACCGAGAAATCGTCTGCGAAAAAAATGCGTATCTGTTTAAAAAAAAGTACTTCTACTTTTACCAATTCAACTCAACTTTGTTTGAAGCCTTGCTTTTGCTTTGTTTTTGTTGATCGTCCATGCTGCGTTGTACGCTAGATATTTCTATAAGCTAAATGAAATATATTTAAGAATATGTTAATATGAATACTCTAACGATAAATGACGAGCATAAAGCTCGTGAAATTGATTGTAATGAAAAAAATAAATTTAAATTTGCATGGTTAAATAATACTGTTAAAGTAAACGTTAAAAATGAAGAATTCCAAGTAACTGTCGGCGATAGCATAAGACAAGAGAGCTCTTAATAATCTACAGATGTCAAGAGCAACTGCTTCCTATAAAATGCGCCTTGGTTTGGCAAAAACATTTTTGGAAGAAACAATAGAAAATTTGCAAATTTCTAAATTTTCTCTGAATGTTGAGCTAATAATTTCAAAAGTTTTGTCAATTTTAGTGAGTAATGTTCTGTAGAAAATGTAAATTACAATTTTTTTTTTTTTTTTTTTTTTTGAAATAGTCTGCATTAAACATAACATAAATTTGTCAACAAACAGTTATGAGTTGAATGTACTTTATTTATCAATATAATGTCACTCATTGCTCCAGATTTGATTTCAAACTAAATTGCTTAATTTTAGTTGTTTGCTTATTGACATTTTTAAGAATGAAAATAGTAAATTAGAATTAAACTTTTATATAATTATACAACTGTTTTGTATTTAAATATTTGCATTCATTTATCTTTAACAAGTTATTTTAATAACGTCGTATGTTGTACATGTAGTAAGTTTCTATAAATTGCGGTAATTTTGTCTTCGCGTAAAGTTCAGCTTTTTTGATCAACTTGCACTTTCATGCCTGTTGCGAGTTCTTCGAAATTTATGAATTTCTTAACATGGCAGAATAGGACAGAATTTTACATAAACGTCAATCTTGAAGGATATTTTATTTTCCCTGTAAAGATGTCAGACCACTTTTGAAATATTATTTAGGATACTGGCATGAATATCATAGACTATAAATTTTCCAATTTAAAAAATTCATATGTCATTGGATTTTTTAACATGGCAGAATAGGGCAAAATTTCACATAAATGTCAATCTTAATAAATTATCATTGTAAAGATGTCAGACCCCTTTTAAAATATTTAGGATACTGGCATGAATATCATTGAATATGAATTTTCTAATTCAAAAGTATCACATAAACATCTATCTTTAGGGATATTTTCGTCATAGAGATATCAGACCTATTTTAAATATTTTAATGGCATTGACAATACTGGCTTGAACATTATTGACTACAAATATTCTAATTTGAAAATTTCGTAAGTTATCCTAAATTTAAGATTTTGTCAACATAGCAAAATTGAGCGATGTTTTATATGCATTTTGGGGATTGCTGCATTGGAAATAGTATGGAATAGCATAAAAACTAAACTACGAAACTGACCCCGATAAAATAAATTAATAGATTAGACTAAGATAAATCCATAGAGCTCAACGGTGGGTAGCCTATTAAGTGGGCCATTTCAGTCTGTCAAGCGATTGATTGAATTTATTTCTTTTAACATGAATATAGTATGTTTTGTAATAGAATTTTGAGAACATATATATGATGGGAAACTGAGCAGAGTCCACCTATGCCAACTAGTTTTTTTTTTTTTTTTAATCCTTCAGTGTTGGCAGATATGCAAAGATACAGATGGTTAAATATTACAACACAACAGACATTTACTATAAATTGTTATTTTAAAGAATATGTGATATTGACAATTGTAATGAAGTAACTTATAGTTATATTTGTAACTTAAAAATCATCTGACTGACACATTTTTTCTTCTTGATAACTTATAAGCATAACGTTACTGGTATGGGAGAAACAAAGTTCAATGACTGATATCGGGTGTTAGATAGACTATTGCATTGGATCATAGTGACTGAATTGTAGATTTGATATGTCATCCTCGGTAAAAAAAAAAAAAAATCCAAGTTATGTGGTGAACAAAAATCATAGTTATTTTAATCATATATTTATTAAGAGAGCAATCTAACCATTTTTAGTCAAACTTTTAATTTTTTTTTCCCCCAAACAATGTAATGTATTCTTTATTAGGCTCTAGTAAATAATCTAGAAGAGATTGTTTTATGATACATTCAGATCTTGATTCGCTGCTAGCTTGGTTTTAATTCAAAATGACAATGCTTTTGAAACAGTCGTCAATATATTTTATGCTTATTACATCCTGTGTACAGACTGTGGCTAAAAATGGGTTAAACATTCCGTACACGTACAATATATAATTAGGAAAATATACATCTGATATGTATAATTTCATACTATATTTTTTATTGTCAAATACGGAAATCGCTAAAGATGATAGATATCAAATCTATGCCATTTCTCTTTCAGGTTGTGTTTGCACTTCAGATTAGGTTGACTGGATTTTTTTTCTTTTTGTGTGGGTCGACTTAAGAATATCTTTTAAAGGGAAATTAAAAGAAATTTACCAATTTTGAGTATGTTTAATCCTGCATGTGGCCTCTGTAAAAAATACCTTTTTTTCTTCAACACATCTCTCTCAAATAGATATTGATAACTAGTAACTTTTAAAGAAAAGTACCAATATCTCCTTTGGCACATTCTCGCACTTAACTGTTGGGTTTCCCCCAGATTAAAAAAAAAAAAAAGAGGATGGTAGTAAAAAAAAGACTTTTTGTTTAAAAAAAAAATTTGGGGCAGTTTGGTATTCTTAAGCCCATGTGTAATATTTAAAATCTAGACAATTTCAGAATTCAGTTTTAGGTATGGATACAAGAAAAACAGGGTTGTCATGGGTCAGGGAGAACCTGGAAAAGTCAAGGAATTTGAAATTAGTAAAAAAAAAAGATAGTGGAATGTCAGAGAAAATTAGGTACAATTATTGCTCAAAAACCTTGGAAAATGATTTAAACTTGAAAAATACTTTTTGAGCATTCAGTTAAACATGTACAATGTTATTTTTTGTCGCAAGCTGTATTATTTGTGAGTAGTCGGTTGGGTGACCATATTAAAGGAGGTACCTTTATAATAATAATTAAAATTAAAAAACTATAATTATTACCCATTTCTATTTTAAATGCATGAAGCACAAATTGGTTACTTAAAATCATAAGTAATTTCAATATAGAGGCTATCCTCGAATTTCAAAAACATATGGTCACCCTATTCTACTTTTAAGCATTGGACAAAAGGCAACGATCTGGGATTACTCCTAGATGCGGGCAAGAAACATAAGGATGTGAGTTCTCACTCAATACCTTTCGAGTTCAAGTGCTCAAAATATCACTGAGCTTGTCCATGGAGTGTTAATCTGAAAATATATGTATTGTAATATACATATTTATAGATTGCACCTAGATTTTTCATTTTGACACCTAAAAAAATTTAATCCAGATGTCATTTCACATAGTTTAAAAAGTCTTATTTCTAACACAGATCTGAAGCTTACTGATTTGGTTGCATTTTTAACTGTAAAAGTAATTCATTTTATAACATTTCTTAACTCTGTTCTACTTGTTTTAGGATTGAAAATGCAGATTTTCGTGAAAACTCTGACTGGAAAAACTATCACTCTTGAGGTAATAGTTTTGATGAATGTTTTACTAATGGATTATTAATTTAATTTGTTATTCTGCATTTTTTTGCTTTAAAAAAAAGTACTTATTCATTTTTTTTTTTTTTTTAAGGTTGAACCAAGTGATACAATTGAAAATGTGAAAGCAAAAATTCAAGATAAAGAAGGTTATATGCATATTTTACTCTTTTAGTATGTTGGTGTTAACTCTAAAATTAAAAAAAAGAAAAATATACAAATGACCATCAGATGGAAATAAAATATATTTATATATATACACAAGATTCATACTCACCTGGAATTGTCAGGAAAATTAACATTTGAATTACATTAAATTTTTAACATCTGATGGGAAATGGATTCAGTTTAATGTGTATTTATAATTTTTTATTGGAAGAAAGGGGGTGGGCTCAAAAATGAGTTTCGAAATGTCTTACTGAGAAAACAGATCAGATGTATTTTCTAGAGTCCATGGGTGAAAGTTTTCAGTCTATTGGCTGAATTCAGTTTTTTTTTTTTTTTTTTGTTAAGGCCAATTTTACGGAATTAATCTTTGTTAGGGGCAAATAAAGGTCCCAATTTTTTTTTTATCTGAATCAGCCCCTATTAATGTTAATTCAATTATATTAATAAATAATTTTGCTACGTTTTCATGCTTATGCTTATTAATGTAACCTTTGGAAATGTATGTTTTGAATATCTACATACATTATGTATGAGTTTAATGTTTATTATATTTTACCCAATATTACAAATATATATATGATGTGGAAAAAAATTAATGAAAAATGACTCTTACCCAAATAAGTCATTTTTCAATAAATAAAAATATATTGGTGCAAAACCTAGCTAAAAGATCTTAATTTGCAGTAAGAATTGTTTAGAATGATATTCAAAATGTTGAAATAATGAAGGAAATGATGAATCATGTAAAAATGACATAAATGCACTAGCAAAATAGGCTCAAATCAGACTCAGTTTTTTTTTTTTCTTTTGTATAGATATTAAATTGAACTACCTTTTTTGTCTTATTCTCATGTGGCAAAAGTAATTTTATAATGCTTTTTGCAATAAATATAATTCATTATATTTTCTTCCAGCTTTTTTGTTGTAAATAAGACTTTCAGATTCAGTTAAAAATATTAATGGAATATTTTGAATACAGTAACTTAAATTTTAAAAATAAAAATTTTCCACTTGCCGTGTAGTAACTAAATAAGATAAAGTGGCGACTTAAAAAAATTACCCCCTCCCATGGGTGAAAGTTTTCAATCTATTGACTGAATTCAGTCTTTTCTGTGTTGTAATACAGATAGGCCAATTTTATGGAATTAATCTTTGTTAGGGGCAAATAAAGATACAAATTTTTTTTTTCTGAATCAACCCCTATTGATGTTAATTATATTAATAAATAATTTTGCTAAGTTTTCATACTTATTAATGTAACCTTTGGAAATGTATGTTTTGAATATCTACATACTAAAGGGCAAAATTAACGGTCGCCACCGGCCACATGGCGACTAAATAAAAAAAGATGGCGATTAAAAATTATGCATCGATCGCCACTAAAGTCGCCACTTTTTGTGATCATTAAAAGATTCTAAAAATCGAGCGACGATAGGCAATTGAAGCCTTGTGATTTTCAATCTTTTTCCATCCATGGCATAAATGTCAATGTTCGTTTTAAACTTGCTTTATTATATTCTACAACCTATAAAGAAGTATAATTGTTTAATATATCTCACTCATATAATTTTTGGACTCCCCCCCCCTTCCCTCCCCCTAACGATCTGTGATCACACAGTTTATAGAAAGCTTTATAATCTCTAATCATTCTCCATTTGCTGCAAAAATATAAATATCTATTTTAAACTTACTTTATTAGATTCTAGAATCTGTAAAGAAGTAGAATTGTTTAATATCTCTTACTCATAATTCTTGTTATTCCCCCCCCCCCTCCCCCCTCCAACGATTGGCAATTACATGCTCCACTGAAACCTTGTGATTTACAATCTCTGTCCATCCATAACATAAATGTAAATATTCATTTTAAACTTTCTTGATTAGATTCTAGAACCTATAAAGAAGTATATAGATGTATCCCCCGCCCCACACACACACACACACACACACACACACACACACACACACACACACACACACATGTGCACTCCATTTCAACTAGCAGTTAATGATCAAATGTCCTGCAAAGCACAATCTTTTTCCATTATTAGCTCCATAGTATATATTTAACCCATTTAAGATATTTGACAAATGTGTGTATCAAAATTTGATTTGGCTTAAATGTGTATTTTTCAAAAAAAATTGTATTTGCTTTCTTTTGAGTAGAAATCTTCCTTTTTCCTTCCCATTTTAAAACAGAAATCTCCCTATTTTTAAAGCTACAAATTTGACAGCTAAGTAAATTATTTTTAATGAAGCAGCTAAGTTTCCATATCTATACTTTTTAAGAGGAAATATTTTAACTCTATTGAAATAAAATCATTTTAAAAAGTGTCTTTAAAAATAAGAAAAAATAAGAAAACTGCTAAATGTATTTACACATGACCATGTAAAAGTTGTGATGATGATGAATCAGCTGATTCATTTACTAGAAAATATCAATGTGAACTGTGAACGATAACAGCTTATTTCACTTAAATAAATTGAAAAAAAAAAAAAGTACTACTGAATTATCTGAAAGATAAAAACTTTTGCTGTTATTATTACAGCCCTAAGCAGATTTTAATTTAGGATGTGCAATTTAGGATTTTTAAAAAGAGCGTAATTACAAATTACAATTTCAGTGTCCCTGTGTTAATTTTATTATTATATGTATTTCTTATTTTCATATTTTTCTTGTGACAATTATACCGCAAAATGGTGACAATGCTTTTTGCAGTCTGAAAGAAATAGTCTTATCATGTGAAAAGTGGCCACTAACTTAAAAAAGTGGCTACTAATGAAACTGACAGTACCGGCCACTGGCCACTAATGAATTTTCCCAGTTTTGCCCTTTACTACATACATTATGTAAGAGTTAATTATATTTTACCCAATATTACAAAAATATATATATACTTCAGTCTAGCAAAAATTTATTACTTTCACCCATGCCTCCCCCTCCCCCCCCCCCTTTTTTTTTTTTTTTTTTTTTTTTTTTTTTTTTAGTACAGTAGACTCCCAGGGATCTGTCCAGACTTTTCACACAGGGTCCTGTTTTTGTGAAAAATTCTACATGTAATTTTGTTAATCTAAATTTAGTGTGAAAATAAAGTTTCAAACTTTTTGGCTAGGGTCCTCTTTTTGTGAAATTGCGATAAATGTAATTTTGCAAAATTAAATTACAATTAGGGTTTCATTTTAGAGAATGACAGGACAGTTCAGTTTTCAAGAACTAAACTCACATATATGCATAGAAGCCCTTTATAAATTGGAATATCAGCTTTTTTGGGAGAAGTACAACAAAACACGTATGATTATTCAGGCAGTCTGTTCGTTCCATTGTAGATTAGTTTTAAAAATGAGAGATTTATCAAAGGTCTGTTTTTTAAGGATAAAAATTTTGTGAAGGGTCCTTTGACGGACCCAGGTTTGTCTCTGGACAGATCCCCGAATCCACACCTCAAATGATGTAAACAATGAAATACATACTCATAGGGAAACCTGGGTATACTTGGGAAATTTAGATTTTGTTAAAAAAAAAAAGTCTGGGAAAAGCTTGGGAAAAATAAAAAATTTCATTCAAAGTCAAGGGAAATTTAATTATAAAATCTGGAAAAACAAATATTTTCATTCTCTCAAGTTATATTTTTCTTGTTTAGCTTCATATCAAAATTCAAATGATTAAGTATTGTGAAAATATGCATGTAAACAATGATTTCTGCCTCAATTTCTATCATGATTTCATACAGTGGAAGTAAATGTATTTTCTCCTGTCTAGAGCAGCATTTCTTGTAGTATGTTGCTAATATTTTCTTGAAAATACGATATACGACACATTGATAAATTTCACAGTATTCCTTTGAACAGTTGGTCATTTTATGGATTTTTTCCTTCAATACACTTACTGGCAAAATTTAGGGTTTTTTTATATACCATATGATCATTAGATTGATGAAATTTATTTCTCATACTCAGTAAAATATTGTTTTCCTCCATCCCAAAGCAATTTAAATTGAAAATTATACAGGTGAAGGTCCCTGGGTTGTGTAAAATATTTAAAAAGGGTATCATGTGTCGTGTACAAAAGTACACGTAGTTACAAAGAAATGTTGGGACTGGGCTTTCTCAAATTGGCTTTTGTCAACCCCAGTGGCAGAAACACAGCGACATAGTCGCAGACACAGAAAAACAGCTTGCAGACAATTTTTGTCTGCGCTAATAAAAAGAAAATTAGTCCGCAACTGTCACACTTTGTCTGTAGTAATAAAAAAAGTTGTCTGCAATTTACGGGCATTTTTCGCCAGCGACCATGCACTACCGATGTATGACGTCTTAGACGCTTTCTGGTATGTGTAAGCCATTTTCACCCCCTGATTACATGCAAATTTTGCAGACAGATTATAAAAGCCTGTCGCATACAGCTACAAAACTTTCTGCCACTGGGGAGTCAACATTTATCTCTATATATGAACTTAAAATAATGAAACTAAACTGCATAAACTTAAGTTTTTTTTTTTTTTTTAATCAGGCATCCCGCCTGATCAACAGAGGTTAATCTTTGCTGGTAAGCAATTGGAAGATGGACGAACTTTGTCTGATTACAATATACAAAAAGAGTCCACTCTGCATCTAGTACTTCGATTGCGGGGTGGTGCCAAGAAACGCAAGAAGAAGAATTACACTACTCCTAAAAAGAACAAGCACAAGAAAAAGAAGGTTAAATTAGCTGTGCTTAAATTTTATAAGGTATACATATTTTTTTATTTAAATTTATGTGAAACAAGATATTATTGGCAAAGCAGCCTCTTAGATTTAAAAAAAGTTTAAATCTTTATTTACAAAAGTTGACATACTTGTTACTATGCAGGTTTTAAAAAAAAAAAAGGTGCCCTGCAGTCTTAAGGATCTTGAGTTCAGGGGCTATCCCTGAACTCAAAGTTTTTCAAATTTTAATTAAACTCCCTCTGAATTTCTTGTTAAATTGTTTTATTTTTATAGAAATTTCTCATTTTGAATGTTTAATTTCCTTTTAAATATAGTAAGAACTCAACAAATATAGCTTTTAATATGTATATTTTAATAATAGATATTGATAAATTTGACCTTAGATATTAATAAATCTGTCATTTATTCACCATGCAAGTAACAATTTGCATGCAAGTAAATCATAAAATTCCAACCAAAAATGTTAATTTATAATACAGGGGTCGTAGTTGTCCTGAAATTCCTGAAAAAAAAAAAATTGTCCTGAAATGTCCTGAATTTTCACTTAATGTCCTGAATTTCCTGAAATTTCAGTTCAACTGATATTCAGCGCAGAAGGCTGCCGGACTGACAGTGGGGAAACATCTCATCAAGACCACAGCGAGCGGCGACGGAACGAACGCATCATTATACGCGCTCGCAAGGGGAAAGCGTGTGCTGGAGGATGACGCAAGACGTTCCGAAATCCGAACTCCCGAAGAGGAAGGGGAGGGAGGAAATTCGCCGCGCTGTATTTTAGAGGGGGGAAGAACTTGAATGGCGCGCCGCGTTCATACATACAGGAACGTGAAGGGCCGGGGTTTTTTAGAAGCTACCGCACCGCTATCCGCTACGATGCGATATAGAGTTCGGCAGTTTGAAATGAAAGCGCGCTGCGCATAATGTTTATCGCGGGTTCGAACGTCTTTCATTTCGGTTTTTGCTTGTTTAATGGAGCTTAGTTAATTTAGCATTAATACGCCCAGAATCACTAATTTTTCCTCTGACTGGCTGTCTAAAGTTGATCGAAACGGTAATATAGTTTCAGCTCGGAAGAAAATGATTTGAGGGATGAAGAAAAAGCTGCTCATGTTTTGTGCAACGAATCCTCAGAAAAATTGCAGTGTGGGATAAAAAATAATGATATGCAAACCATTAAAATTGAACAGATGATGTTAGAAACTGCTAATGCAACACTTAAGACTGTTGAAAAAAAATTATCTATGATTAAACGAAATAAGTCTGATGTTGAAAAAAAATTACTTTTAAAAAAATAATATTTTTAGAAGACTGTTTTACTAAAGTTTTTTTACTTTCTTCTATATGTAATATAGAGAAAGTATTGGATTCGCGAAAATTTTCGACCTCCGTTTTTTGACGGATCTACACGTTTTGGGATGTCCTGAACACGAATGGATAGTTTTTAAGAAATATCTGTCTGTTTGTGGTTTATTATTTTCACCGTATCTCACGAACCAATGAATGAAATTCAACCAAACTTGGTATATAGTTAGACCCTGGCGGGGCATTGTGCTGATTAGATTTGGGGATCAATAGCCCAGCAGGTGGCGCTGTGATCGCATTTTATGTAAATTTTAACATGGCAGTATAGGACAAATTTTCGTATTTTTCACCGTATCTCACGAACCAATGAATGAAATTCAACCAAACTTGGTATATATTTGGAACCTTACAGGGCATGGTGCTGATTAGATTTGGGGATCAATCGCCCAGCAGGTGGCGCTGTGATCGCAAAATTTCGTATTTTTCACCGTATCTCACGAACCAATGAACGAAATTGAACCAAACTTGGTATTTAGTTGGTCCCCGACATAAACTGGTGCTGATTACATTTGGGGATCAATAGCTCAACAGGTGGTGCTGTGATCGCATTTTTTCTAAATTTTTAGCATGGCAGTATAGGACAAAATTTCGTATAAATGTACATAATGAGAGTTATTTTTAACTTGAGAGTGTAAAATTAATGAGTTATTGATAATAGTAATAGTTAACTAGGAAAAAAATTCTGTGCATGTGGGTCATCGCGTCCCCACCTGGAGGGGAAGTACCCCCTCGGGGGGGGGGTAAATTTTCAAGATGGGTATCTTTCAAAAGATCTCGTCAATACCTTTAAAACGAATGGTTGAATTATAAATCTGTGATAATTTAAAACAAAGTTATCGATTTTTTTTACTTTTAACAAAAAAAAAAAAAAATTTTTTTTTTTTAAATATTGTTACTGATTGAATATGTATTACTTTTAACAAAAAAAAAAAAAAAAACGTAATTTTTTTTTTTTTTTTTTTATATATATTTTTACTGATTGAATATGTATATAGGAAAATATAGAAGAAAGTCTTGTGGTGGCCACAACATACTAGTTTACATAGTTTTTGAATCCATTTTTCATTCGGTTTTGATAGTTTTTCATTAAGTATTTTTGTTAAAACTTTTGTTACATATATATAATTTTTCTTATCACATTAGTTTCTAAGATCCTTTTTAACTACATAACTTTGTTATGACTGTGTTTGACTTAATATAGATAAATATAAAATTTTACTATAAAAAGTACTAAGTTTTTTATGAAATTTTAATATCACAAAAGCAATTAGAAATTAAAACTGCTGCAATACACATTATAGCTATTTGTAAATTCATTCATTCTTTTTTTTTTTTTTTTATATCTTTGAAAACAAGTTGTATTTAGTGCAATTGTATTTTATGTACTTAATAAATTATATTTTTAACTTATTAAGTAAGTATTTTTACCACATTATGTAATTTATATAGTTAAATTTCTGTAAAATGATAGCTGGAAATCTTCTGAAAATGGGTAACGTTTAGTGCGTGTGTCCTGAAATTGTCCTGAAATTTTTTTGAAGCTACTACTACCCCTGATAATATGTCAAATGGTCGAAAATGGCCTGAAAATTGGACCTGGGAAAGCTAAAAAAGTTCAACAGAAATTTTCAATTGTTTTTCTTAAAGCAAAATCTGCCGC